>BDSI01000123.1:29583-369965 GCA_003117195.1 Eudorina sp. 2006-703-Eu-15
CGCTCCTCACCTTGTCCGCAGCGTCCACCTCCGCCCCCGCCTGCAGCAGCACCGCCACCACCCGCGAGTGGCCCTCCTCCGTGGCCAGCATCAGCGCCGTCATCCGACTCTGCAGCCCCAGCGTAGGGCGGGCGGGAGGGCGGGAGGGGGGAGGGAGGGAGGGAGGGGAAGGATTAGAGGGAGAAAGGGAGGTGCGAGGGGGAGCAGTGGGAAGGAGCGGAAGACGACCTAACCGCCCTCCTGCACCTCCTCCTGGCAGCAGCACACCGCCATCGATCACCGCCGCCACAGCCTCGTCACCCACACGCGCGGCAGTGAGAGGCGGTGTACGGCACCCACCTCATCGACCGCGTCCACCTCCGCCCCCGCGCCCAGCAGCAGCCGCACCACCTCCACGTGGCCGTCTCGGGCCGCCAGCATCAGCGCAGTGCGCCCCATCTGCAGCGCAGCCCGCAGCCAACAGTCCGGGGGATGTCAGGGGCCACAGTCCAGTCGGATTCGACAGCGCATGCGGATGCAACTCACACAACAACCAGGTTTCTTTTCTTAATCACACAACAACCGGTAGCGGAGGCCCACGACCTCCCTCCCTCCTGAAATGATGGCCTCACGCGCCTTCCCGCGCCGCTAGCACCCACAGCCGCTAGCACCCACAGCCGCTAGCACCCACAGCAGAAGCAGAAGCAGAAGAAGCAACTTGCCGCTGTGTCCGTCGTCTGCTGCTGCGGCGGTCGCAGCCGGCTGCACCCGGGCGCGCGGCACGGTGTGCTCGTCCAGTAGTAAAGGATGCGACACAGAGTCCGCTGCGGTGTCCCCTTCCATACCGCACCCTACGTTACCCTATCGCACCCATATCATACCCTACAGCACCACAGCACACACCCCACACCCGAACGGATCCCAACGCCCTTCTCCGGCCCCTTCCCCCACCTCCGGCTCCCACCCCTGCAGGCCGCAGCCGGCCCCCACCTGGTCCGCGCAGTCGACTCGCGCCCCCGCCCCCATCAGCAGCCGCACCACCTCCACGTGACCGCTGCGGGCCGCCAACATCAGGGCCGTGCGCCTCATCTGCAGGTGCAGGGGACGGGGGTTAAATGAAAACAGCCCAAGGGACGGGAGGGTGTACACGGGGGGGGGGACGTGTGTGTTGCGGTAGGGTGATCGCGGTAGGCGGGGAGATGGATGAGGGGGGCGGACGAAGTAGCCCGCACAGCCAGGGTGTTGAAACGGCCGGGGGCAAGGTTGGGTTGCGTTGCGGGGTCCGGGTGGGTAAACCGCCCCTCCATTGGCATCCCGACACATCAACATCGCGCTAAACGCCTCATACGGTATACGCAGAGGCCCAGCCCCTTCTCATCCCTTGCCCCACTGCCCCGGCCGCCCTTCTGCCCCAGCCAGCCACCTGCGAGTCCGCAACGTCCACCTCCGCCCCCGCCTCCAGCAGCAGTGCCACCACCTCCACGTGGCCCGCCCCCACCGCCAGCGCCAGCCCCGTCTTGTTCAGCTGCGTGGGGTGGTTGCGGCTGTGTTTGTTAAAGGAAACTGAGCCACGAAAAACGAAGTCCAGCGTAACAGGCGGTACAGGAGATGGCTGTGTGTGTGGGTGTGTGTGTTTGTGGGCGGGGAGAAGACAGGCCGGCCGCTGATGAGGGACATGCAGCGCAGGTGCCGTACACTCCTGGGAATCATCAGGGGGGAAGACTTGGGCAGCAACGCGGACCGTGATGAGGCTCGGCGGCGGGTGGACACGGCGCAGTACGGCAGTGCGGTACACCCGTCCGGCACGCACCGCGTGTGCCTCACCTCGTTGACCGCGTTCACCTCCGCCCCCGCCCCCAGCAGCAGCCGCACCACCTCCATGTGGCCCTCGCCGGCCGCCAGCATCAACGCGGTGCGACTGTTGGACTGTGTGGATGTAAGGGGATATATCGGGGTGGTGGTGGTGGCGGTGGTGGTGGTAATGGTGGTGGTGGTGGCGGTGGTGGTGGTAATGGTGGTGGTGGTGGTAATGGTGGTGGTGGTGGTGGTCGCAACACGTGGGAATGAACCCGCCCATCCTGCCCATCTCTTTGGATACTTGCACACAGATGAATGCGGAGACGGTCCCATCCATCCCCCCACCCATTCACGCACCCATCCACCCACGCACCCAACCCCCCCACGCACCCCTCTCCCCCCCCACCCACACACACACACCCCAACCCCACCTCACCTCGGTTCCCCAATCCATAACCCCACCTCACCTCGTCCACCGCGTTCACCTCCGCCCCCGCCCCCAGCAGCAGCCGCACCATCTCCACGTGGCCCCCCCCGGCGGCCCTCATCAAGCTCGTTCGCTTCGTCTGCGGATTTGCGGCAGGGAGAGATAGCAGGAGAGACGGAAGGAGGGAAGGAGGGAGGTGGCGGTTGGCTGGCGTAACTCCAGTACTCCACCGGCGAGGAGTACGGCCCCAACGTACCACCGCCGTACCGCCTAACCGCACAAACACAACCGCCATAACTCCCAGCAGCTCAACGGCAACTGCCCGGCCCCAGCCACTCCAGGGCCACAACCCGGGTCTCTGCCGCATCCCCTTCGCCCAACCAGCCCCTCGCATCCTCATCCCCCCAGCCCCCCTCTCAACCCCACCCCACCCCACCCCATCCCTCCATGCCCCCATCCCCCTACCCGCGGCCGCACCCACATGACCAGTCGCAGGGGTGGTAGGTAGCTGGTTTGGGCGGGGCGGGTTCCCCCACTGAACACTTGCACGTGCCTCGACCCCCGACCACATTTGCTCCCGTGTATGCATGGCCCCACGGGTCGTTTCTCGTAACGCCGTAAGCCCCGCCCCGGACGACTAACGTCCGAACTGCTTTTACGGTATGTGCGAGTGGGCGGAGGCAGGTGCCGGCCCCTGTGCCGGGCCCCGTACCGCCGTACGACACACGCGCCTTGTCCGTAGCATCCACGTCAGCACCCGCCGCCAGCAGCTCACGTACGACATCCAACAGGCCTTCACCCGCCGCGGACATGAGGCGGCCGCAGTCGGACTGCGGAGGGGGCGGCGGGGAGCGCGCACGAGGAGACGTGGTGCGGCACCAACAAGCACTCAAGCAGGCCGTGGGGAGGACTGGTGGGGGAAGGATCTGTACGGCACTGCAGCAGTACGACATTGCCGATGCATCTACAGATCCTGGGCGCGGATTTTGGCCGGTTGGTGGCGGGTGCGGGCGCACGCACCGGCGTGTGCTGTCAAGGTGGCGTGCGAGAGGCACGCGAAGGGTATGGCAGCTAGCGCCCCACATGCAAATGCCCGAAAGGTGTTGAGGGCTTAGGGTTGAGTCGGCCGATGTGTGTTGCGCGTGGGCGTGTGTCTATCGAGGGTGGGGGCGTATGCGTGCGTTCAAAAACCCACACACATGCCCGATTATGATTTTGCTTGCGGTGGTGGCGGCGGTGAGGGGGATGAGAATGGGAGGTTGGGCAATTCCCACGCCATTGCCACGGGCCATCAGCGGTCAGTGGCAGCGCCGCCGCTTCGACGCGGGGCGGCCTCAAAGAAGCGGAGAGGCGGAGAGGCTGGCTGGCCGGCTGGCTGGCTGGCTGGCTGGCCGGCTGGCTGGCTGGCTGGCTGGCTGGCTGGCTGGCTAAGGCACCGGAGACGGAGAGGGATGGCAGGGCAAGAGCGGGAAGATGCGCGGCAGGCGAGGGCAGTGGCGGTGCGACATCACCCCATCCCTACCTCAACACCGGCGGGGCCAGCACCGGCCGCGGCTGCGGCGGCGACTGCGACCCGGTCTGACGGGCCGCGGGCGGCTTCCGGCAGTAGCAGCTGTAGCTCGGTCTGGTCTGGCAGTGCCCTCGAGGAGACTGCCGGCGCCGCCGCCGTCAACCCCGGGTCGGTAGACCCCCGCCCCATGTATGAAACCCCACCGCCGGCGCCTGGGTTGTCGCCAGGACCCTGCGCCGCCGCCGCCGCCGCCACCGCCGCCGCAGCTGGCAACGCCGACGCCGACGCCGACGGGTGCAGCGGCTGTTGCTGAGGCAGCTGCTGAGCCGTCTGTGAAGGCGCGGGGGTGATGTTGACCTGACCGAACAATGGCACCCTGCGGCCGGTCTGAGCTCTGCCGCTGCCTGGTACGTCGCCGCAGTCGTCCATGTCAATGCGGTAGTCGCCGCGGCTGGTGGAGCAGGGCCCGCGCGGCAACAGCTGCTGCGGCGGCTGCGGCGGCTGGGTGGTGGCCGGTGCCAGCGGCGAAGGGAGGACCCAGCTGCCGCCGGCCCCGCCGTTGAACTGCGCGCCGAGAGGGTTTGGCTGGGTTGCTGCTGCGTCGGACGGTGAAGGGGGGGTCACGCCGGCCTGGGCGGGCCTCATCATGTCGTTGTCTACCTCGGACGTCTACGCGCCCTGCACAGCTCTAGGGGAGACCAGAAGCTGTCCAGGCGGGGCCGCAGGGCTGCACGGTGCGTGGAGGGTAGGGACCGGAGAGCTCCCGGGAGGGGGCGTCTGTCTTCGTCCGCAGAGCGTACAGACCTCCGCAGGGGCGAGTCGGGGGCCAGCGGCAGCGGCAGCGACAGCGGCAGGGACCTGCCGCTGCCGCCGCCAAGGCCGCCGCTAAGTGGATGTATTATCGGATCCTGGCAGCTAGTCTACTTGGACTGCAGCAGAATAGGGAAGCTGGGCTGGAAGTGGCAGCGTGCTGATTGATTCGCCTGGGGGTCGATGGTGGACGCCCGAGCCGTGTCCGGGTCTTTCTGAACCGGGTGACACCTAACCTCTTTTGATGCAATGCTACACCAATGATGGAACTGACGGTAGAGGTTCACGTCTTCGCGCTCGCTCGGTCAGTCTACTTGCAGCATGCAGGTGTACAGCCAGAAACAAGTTGAAATGTCGAGAGTTACTCCAACAGAAATGTTGATCATGGCGAGCTTACTTAGCGGTTTGGGCAGCGGTTTGCTGTTTGCTTCGACGGTTCACGCGAGTCGAACAGGCCAGGTGTACACAGAATACACACAGTGCTTCGGTTTCGCACTTGCAGAGTGTTCTACGATGCCAAATATAATTATATCATTATATTTTGTTATTCTGCATTTCAGTTACAGAGGTCGGCGTTCAAAGTTACCAGGCTTCACGCGAGTACCGTACTGTACGCACGCACAACGTTTGTGTTACGTCCGTGTCCATTTTCTCACGCATTCATCTTCGGCACCATTGCATTCTGACTCATCTTACACTCTTCCTCGAAGGTTTCAAATGAGGAGCGGCACGGGGCGCGGCCAGCGATGGGTCGCCAGGTGCTGCCAGGTTCGTACGGGGCATGTACGGGATGGGCAGACGCGGCGCAAAATCAAGTATCGGTCGTACCTAGTTGTATCGAGGCCATCACATCGCCGGTGAAGAGGGTACTTGTTACACCTTCAGTACGGCGCAGGCCGTTTGAATGAATGAATGAACGTTACAGCGGAGCCCAACGGCCGTTTGCTGTCAGCGCTCAAAAACCATGTTACTGAGACAAGCTGCGCAGTACCGTATCCCCAGCGCGAGGCCGTACAGAGGGTGGTGCAGAGGGCATATCGCCGCACAGCGTTGACTGCTGAATCTTCCAGCGGAGGGTAGACGCCTGTGCTGACGTGGCACAGGCAGATTAATTGACCGCGGGGATTGAATTATCGGTGGGGACAGTCGCACGCCTTCGTTGCAGTGGGTTTTAATTCAAGAGCAGGTGTACTGAGGCGGCCTGGTTTGCCTGGCCGGCTCCGTCTGCCACGGATGCCCTATGTCGATCCACTGCAGTCTCATTTTACCCATCCGGGGCCAGGGCGTACGGCACATCTGACGGCCGCCGAACTCCCCCTTACCCCCCAACTCCTGGAGGCGGTCTCTTCCCCGCCCCGCTGCACCGCCGCCACCCTCTGTGCCGCAGCAGGCCCCCCGCCCCTGGAAACCCTCTGACTAAGGGTTTAACATGCTGCATTTCACATTGAACCTCGCCGGAATTACCGTGTTGTCAACAGCACGCAGCGCTGCCTTCTCATCGGCATGCATGCGATGCAGATGTGACGTGTGGCGGCAGGAACGGACCTCCACATCCTTCCGCTCCCTGCGCCCATCCGCGGGGGACCCCCACGCCCCACCCTCCCTCCACCCTCAGGCCCCAGGGGCGGATGATTCGGCGGATTGCCTTAATCCCAGGAGGGGCACCATCCCCATCCGCTCTTGCACCCAGTTGCAATGTTGCATGGTCGCCTCACATCCCACAGGCGGCGGCGATCAAATCTCTCCACGCCGCCTCCCGTCCCCGCGCCTCTGCCCTGCCCCTGCCGCCTCCTTCCAGGTTCCAGCCCCGCTGCTGGGTTGCTCTGCAGAGCCTAGAGGAGCTGACACCACCCAACACCCGGTTGGAACATCCGGTCGGGATACGGGTCCACCTTGTAACGGTTAATTATAATAATCATCACCACAACGACAGCCGCAGCAGTGACAGCAGCAACATCCGCCGCACAGGCGCGGCAGTCCCGCCACTGCCCTGCAAGCCGCGGCCGTTTCCGCAGCAGCGGCATCCGCAGCCGCACCGACCCTTGAATCACCGTCCAGGCAGCATTTGGCGGCACCCGGCCGCACCTCCTCCTCCTCCGCCGCCGCCGATGCGCGCCGTAGCCCGCGGGGCAGCGCTTGATTGCCGCGGCAGAACCCAGGTGCCTATCCGAAATCCGAACAATGCCAGCTCACCCTGCCGGCAGCACCCGCACAACGCACCAGCCGCATACACCTGTGCGGGACCGACGCCAGCTGGCCGGCAGTCGATACCGTCAGCGCGCTTGGCCCAAACGGCCCGGCGCTGTCGGAACCGGAAGATCAACTGAATCCAAAACACCTGAAGATCGGATCCTGGGCCCGACTCCATACCACTAGCAGCGGATTACACACGTCTACAAGCGAGGGCACACACGCTTCTGTGTCGATAACAGACAGGCCATCTCACCACGTCACCACAGGTGGCAGTCTTCCTGCTTCAGAACTTTGACGCCATGCCGAGTCCAGCAGGCCAGCGCGGCCCGGCTTTATCAATTCACATAACAGCACAGCACATCATCTGACACGAAACTGCAAAGCTGGGAAGTGCGGCAGGACAAGAGACAAACAAATCCACGTGCCCGAGTGCCGTACACGACCAGCGGGACAAGCGGCCGTACATGGGCCGCCGCCGGGCGGGGCTGTAGGGTGTAGTCTCAACCACCCCAGACCTCCGTACCGTTGCGGGTACGGCAGCAGGGCAAGACGACTCGGCCGTTGCCAACGAGTCGGCCGGCGGACCCTGCAGCCCTGCAGCGCAGACTGACCCTGAACCTACCCTGCCATGAAAAACTTTAATTATGTTCTATCTGTCGTATAGCCGCGTGTAGCCGCGCCCCTCAGAATGCCATCCGCCTCGGCCCGTGACCACGGACAGCCCGGGAGCCGGGACGCAGCGCCCGCGCTGCTGCCCGAACGCCAGCGTACCGTATGTGCACCTCATGCATGGAATGAACAGCAGCGACCCATGGGTGTCTGCTGTCCCGCGGGACCCGCCACGGCCTACCTCCATACATCCATATTGTATGCGTCCGGCGATTGGGGGACCCAGCGCCTAACGTCGCCCCATCTCCTCCACCTTATGCGCGTCGGCACCGACGGTCGGCGCGACACGCCTCATACACAACACCAGGCCCACTCCTCGCCTCTGCCCCTTCTCCCACCTCCCGTCAGACCCGGGTCCAGGAAGCCTACGCGAAGTCGGGGTCCACGGACCGTTCGTGGCGGTGTTCGAACACACCCATCAGGGCCGATGGACAACCGCCAACCGCCAACGGCCACCCCCTCCGCCCCCATCTCCTCCGCAACGACCGAGATCCGCGGCACACCCGGCGGCTCCTCATTCCCTTCTTCGCATCCACACCACCACAGGCCCTTGCTTTTTCCCTCCGCCCGCGACGAGATTCGATCCCTGGCGGACTGGGGGCGCCCGGGACCTCTTCAGTCCGCACCAGAGCGGATGCCATCGCCACCGCAGCGGCGCTCACGCCGTTTGCCTCCGTCGCTCCTCCAACCCCATGGCCTACGGGAAGCTTCCATCTTGCCCCTTGAGGGGGGGCTGCAGGGCCTGGAGAGTGCGAGGGCAAGCCCCTGACCCGGAACAAGCTCCCTTCAGACGAGGGGCCCCCGGCTGAACCGACTGCGGCCGCCGCCGGGTGGTGCCGAGGGCGCGCCGGGGTCCCCCGACGGTCACCCTCAGCCCACAGCGTCGCGGGTTCGACCCGCAACGGCCACGATACGCGGCTGCTCCCCGAAAAACACACAAAAAAAAACAAACAAGCTGCCGCGCCACGCAATTAAATACACAAACGCACCCCGCCTCCGCCTCTTCCTTCACCATCATCGCCGTCATCATCATTGCAGCGTGGAGACATCGACGGCGGTGGTGGCGCGCGCCTCCTCCAGTCGCCGGCTCTTGGACACCAGCAGATAACACTCGATGGTGTCGCCCTCCGCCCAGTCGGTGAAGCCGTCGCAGCCCACACCGCACTCCAGGCCCGCCGAGACCTCCTCCACAGAGTCCTTGATGCGACGCAGGCTGTTGAGCTTGCCGTCGTACACCACGGTCTGCGCACCGTCAAGGCGCATGGAGGCGGGTGAGGGGTCAGCGGAGGGGGAGGCCCGAGCGCGAGCGCGCGATTGTGTGCCATGTGTTGAGGTCGTAGGATGACTGAGCGGCGAGGTATATGCCCGCGTGTATGTGTGTGTAAAAGATGTACATGTGTGTGTGTGTGTGTGCGTGTATAGAAAGATGATGCGACTCGGCAACGCAGCCCGGCCGCCCCCTCCCCCTTCCCCCACCCCGTACGGACTAGCCCCCTCCTCCCCGCCGCCTTCCCCACACGCACCTTGCCCCGCTTGACGGTGACGTATCCCGCCTTGGCCAGCTTGCCGTCCGTGACCGCCACACCCGCCACCTTCTTCTTGCCGGTCCCGAAGATGGCCTTCACCACCGCGGAGCCCTGCGGGAAGTGGGGTCGTCCGCGGGGGCGGAAGGGGGGGGGGCGGGGGTCAGTGCTGGGACTGATTTGAGGACATGACTGGCATTGATGTCTCCCCCTAGTCCCGGACACGCGCCCGAGAACCCTGGCCACCTACCTCAGCTGGGCGCCCCTACCCCAGCTCACAACGTAGCCGTACCGCTGATTGCTCCCACCGTATCTCCCCCCCGCGCTCCTAAACCCCCACCAAGCCCCCTCCACCCACCCAGCCACCCGCCCGCCCACCATCCCTCTCCACCCACCTGCGGCACGCGCTCCTCCACCCACTCAGGCCCCTCCACCCACCCAGACCCCTCCACCCACCTGCGGCACGCGCTCCTCCACCACCTTGAGCTTGCCCTCCATGGCCGCCTTGACGTCCTCGATCAGCTCGTAGATGATCTTGTAACTTCGGACGGACACACCCATGCGCTTGGCCTGGGAGGCCACCGCCTCGTCAGGCTGGGGGGGGGGAGGGGATGTTGGGGCGGGGGGGGGGTATAGGACCTTGGTAGGCATATTGATACTGCGCTACTGGATCGTGGGTGGGAAGGGAGGCGGGGGCGTGGGGGCAGGGATGGAAATTGGTAGACATATCTATGCTGGGCAGGGAAGGGCAGCTGGGGATATGGGAAGGGGAGATGGGGAGTCCCGCGGACGGACGGACGGACGGACGGACGGACGGACGGCCCAGGTGGGGGTCGGGGCCGGGCCCAGGGACCTGGGGGACGCGAGGGGCTGGCGCCTGGCGGCCAGCTTCCAAGCAGCTTCCAAGCAGCTCGTGTACACCCCTTCCAAGCAGCCGGCCTGTCGAGCCGGGCAACGCTCACTCTGGCAAGTGCAGCCAAGGCACGAGACCCGACACCAGCGCCGCCCCGCCCGGTGCCTTCCGCACGCGGCGCCAGCGTCACATCGCCGAGCACCGGTTCTTGGCGTCCACTCCAGGTTCCGGATTCCCGACCCAGATCGATTCAACCCGACCCAGATCGTTTCCCTCGAACTGTGCCCCCCCTCCACCTCCGTCGCCGCCACACCGCCCCTCGATGGTCCCTAGGTTGGTCCCTAGGTTGGTCCCTACTCCCTAGGTTGGTCTCCCAACGGGCTGTGCACTGCAGCGCTGCGCACGACCTCCCCTCCCCTCCCTTCCCCGCACCCCCGGCCGGGGGCCCGGTCCCACCTCCAGGTTAAACGCCAGCACCAGCCCGCCGCTCGCCGCCGCCAGGTCCACATCCGAGGCCGTGATCTCGCCCGCCCCGGCCAGCAGGAAGCGCAGCACCACGCTCTGCTGCGGCAGGGTCGCCAGCGCCGTGCGGATCGCCTCCACCATGCCCGACGTGTCGGCCTGAAGGGCGACAGGCGGCGGGGAGGGGGGAGGGAGAGGGCGGGTATAGTAAATTGGTAGATAGTATGGTACTTTGTAACCCCGCCCCCAAACCCCTCACACCCCTCACACCCCCCACAGCCCGCCGGCCCCCTCCGCCCCACCTTGATGATCAGGTTGAGCCGCTGCATGGCCTCCTGGTCCTCATCCACGGTGGCCAGCGAGGCCAGGGTCACCATGGAGCCGCCGCCGCTCATCTCCATCATGCGGCGGAGCTGCAGGAAGGTGCAGGAGGGGATCCAGGAAATTGGTGGATGCGTTAAGCTTGGCGGGGAGAGGGGGCTCGGGGGGGGGGGTACAGCGATGTGGTATGCACGAGGCAGGCGGGTCCCCTTCATCACGTGGTTGACAAGGCTAGGGTCTCTCATGCCACCCACCTACCCTCCCCTTCCCCACCCCCCACATACACACCGGGGCACACACCGCGCACACCCGCGCTGACCCGAACGCTTTCGCTGCGAAGAACTCGTTGCATGGACAAACCCAAGCAAACACCCCCTTGACTAAACACACCCCTACACACAGACAGACACACAGACAGATACCCACACCCACACACCTTGATCCGGTCCTCGAACTCTGCAGCTGCGTCCCGCGCCGCCTGCTCCGTGGGGCACACCTCAAACTCCTCACCGGCCGCCGGGACCGAGTTCAGGCCCGTCAGCTGCACCGCGATGGAGGGGCCCGCGGAGGGGATGGTCTGGCCCAGGTCGTTGGTCAGTGCGCGGACCTTGCCGTACGACGCACCCGCGCGGATGATGTCACCCGGGCGCAGCGTGCCGACCTGCGGGGGACGCGGGGCGGGGGTCAGGCGGGGGGGGGTAGGCGGGGGGGGGTAGGCGGGGGTTAGGCGGGGGTTAGGCGGGGTGGGGGGTTAGGCGGGGGTTAGGCGGGAACACCCCGGGAAGGGAAGGGCCCCAAAAATCCACATTACACCCCAGGCCACACACTGTCGACGGCCTCATCATCGCGTTTCCATCGGGCTTCATCGCCTCGCAATCGGCTTTTCACGTCTTGCAGCTCAACCCCCCCCCTGGCCTGCTTGCCGCGCCTTAGCGACGCACAAGCCACACGCACCCCCACACACCGCATCCGGCCCCCGTCTGGGCCTCTCCCACAACTAACCATTCCTCCCAGGCCTCCCGGCCAAACCCCTCCCACCCACACCCACACCCACACACCCACACACACCCTCCCACCCGCACGGACCTGCACCAGCAGCGTGGCCACGGGCCCCTTCTTCCTGTCCAGGTAGGCCTCGATGACCGTGCCCGCCGCGGGGCGCTTGGGGTTGGACATGAGCGACTTCTCCTCCGCCACCCACAGCAGCTGCGTCAGCAGGTCCTGCACCCCGGTGCCCTTCTTAGCGGACACCGGCACCATGGCCGTGTTGCCGCCCCACTCCTCGGGGACCAGACTCAGCTCCAGAAGCTCCTGAGGACAGCCGGGTGGGGGGCCGGGCGGGGGGCCGGGCGGGCGAGTGGGTGTGGGGTGTGTTTGGAAAGGAAACCCGCCCGTGTGGTGTGTGGGTATTGCTTAAACAGCACCAACCCGAGAACCGCCGACGTCGGGATGACAGCGCCCCCTTAACCCCCCCACCAAACACCCACCCACCTGTTTGACCCGCTCCACGTCAGCCCCCGGCTTGTCCACCTTGTTGATCGCCACCACGATGGGCACACCCGCGGCCTGAGGGGCGCGAGGGGAGTCCAGAGAATCGCAGCAGGGGCCGGGTCAGGGTCAGGGTCAGGGCAGAGAGGTGGGGCCGGTTCAGGGTCAGGGTCAGGGCAGAGAGGTGGGGCCGGGTCAGGGTCAGGGTCAGGGGCCGGGTCAGGGTCAGGGCAGAGAGGTGGGGCAGGGCAGGGGAGAGAGACACGGGGCACGATGGTGAGAGGGAGGGAGGAGGAGGGGCAAGGCAGAAGGTAAGAAGCGCCGCTCGGTCCCTTAAATACACATGCACATACACACATACACTGGATGCGGCTGGTCTGCGTTTATCCTCTACGTCGCCGTCACCATTCACCACCATCTGGGTTGTCGGTAATGCGGGTTTCGGGTTCCGGGTATTTCGGCTGTCATTTACTTCCGTCGCCTACATCGCCTCTTCCGCTAGACATCGCTTCTCGCGGCCCAGTTATCTTTTACACGCATTGGGGTCGGGCGGGTCTTTTCTCTAAAAAATACACACATACACACACAGCGTCCCACCCTGCCGTCCTCTTCCCACCCTGCCGTCCTCTCCCCCCCTGCAGGCAGCCCCGCCCCGCCCCGACCTCCCCCCTCCCCAACTCCCACCCCCCCACCTGCGCGTGCGCCACCGCCTCGCGCGTCTGCGGCCTCACGCCGTCATCCGCCGCCACGATGATGACCGCAACGTCCGTCACCTGCGCGCCGCGGGCCCGCATGGCGCTGAAGGCCTCGTGGCCGGGGGTGTCCAGGAAGCAGATCGTCTTGCGGGAACCGTCCACCTCCACCTCGGTGTTGTAGGCACCGATGGCCTGGACGGGCGGACGGGCAGGTGGGTGGGCGGGTGGGTGCGAGCAGTACTGAAAGCGCGCAATGCGGGTTACGGTACCCGACACTCGGTTCTCCTGCCGTTCATCCCATCCGCTGCCGCGGAGACACCGTGTACCCTAACACGGTACGATGGCAGGGGTGAAGAGAAGAAGTACAGGACATTGGGGTGGACGTGTTGTTCGAAGTGCGCTGACTGCAGGAGGGGGTAAGGGTTGCTGTTGGGCAGTCCAAACAGGGCGGGCACCATCAAACGATCCGCGGCCCCATCCCTCCGCGCCCCCTCACTGGACACCAGGACAAGTTCACAGGCTGCTCCCCCGCTCGCCCTCCAAGCGCAGCAGCAGCGCAGTTTGATTATGTCTACCAATTTCCTATACCCTCCTCCTCCCCCTCCGCCACACACACGCACAGCTCCTCACCTGCGTGATGCCTCCCGCCTCCCCGGCCGCCACACGGGCCTTACGGATGTAGTCCAGGAGGGAGGTCTTGCCGTGGTCCACGTGGCCCATTACCGTCACCACCGGGGGGCGGAGCGCCAGATCCTCAATGTCCTCCTGCGGGAGGGGGCCCAAAGGGGAGGGTGTAAACAGGACATTGGTCGATATATCATCTGTAGGGGGCCCGGCGGAGGTATAGGAAATTGGTAGACATTTTCATACTGAGCTGCTGCCAGAGCAAAGGGCCTGCGGGGGGCCCCGGGGCAAGGTTAACTTCCTGTACATTAACAGCTAGCAACTTCCTATACGTTGCTTTAACGGCATCTTTACCGCGTCCGTGCACCCACCTCACTGATGAACTCCGTGCGCTTCTTGGCCGCATCCGTCACCGCCACAGGGTCCTTGTCCACCACGACCACGTCGAAGTCCGACGCCACCAGCTGTAGTGAGAGAGTGCGGTGCAGTACAATGCAGTGCGGCAGGGATCATGTGCGTGTCTGGCCGGGTGCAGCCGTTACGTGCAGCCGTTACATGCAGCCGTTACGAGTCGACCCAGATCAGGTTCCCTGCAGGTCGGGCACTCCCCTCCAGGGCAGCACCCATGCGCGGACAGAGGGAGTGCGCTACCTGCAGGAAGGCCCTACCCCCCATCCCCGACCCCATCAATGCCCCCATACTCCGCCTATCCCCACCCGCCATCCCGTCAGTGCCCGGACGCAGCGGGGAGCTCCCGCACCCCCCCCCCCCCCGCGCGCGTCCAGACGCATCTCCACGGAATCTACCCTCCCTCCCAGGATTACCACCCCTCCCTCCCTCCCTCCCTCCCTCCCAGGATTACCCTCCCTCCCTCCCTCCCTCCCTCCCTCCCTCCCTCCCTCCCTCCCTCCCTCCCTCCCTCCCTCCCTCCCTCCCTCCCTCCCTCCTCCCTCCCTCCCTCCCTCCCTTGCTTTTGTCAGTCCAGCCAGACTGCCCTACCTCCCTCCAACCCCGCGTCTGCCCCGTCTGGGCTGCCCCGGCTCCGGCCCCCTCCTCGCCCGCACCCCCCAGACCTCGCCCCTGCCGCGCGAGACCACACCCGGGCCCCACGCCCACAGCTGCACGCTGCGCACCCGTCCCTCACCCCACCGCACTACACCCTAACGGCCCAACAACACCGGATCCAGACCCACCTTGACTGTGTTCTTATCCAGCATCTGGCTCATGGACAGGGTGATGCCGCGCATGAACAGGGACCGCACAATGTCCGACTCGGCCACCTGGCGGGGCAGGGGAAACGGGAAGGAAGGAAAAGGGCGGGGGAGAAGGGAGGGCGGTGTCCTCAAACGGTGAGACAGGCGGTGAGTCAGTTCTGGTGACAGCGAAGGATCGATCTGGGTTGACATCTGGGTTGTTTGTGAGATCTGGGTTGTTGAGATCTGGGTTGTTTGTGAGATCTGGGTTGCTGACATCTGGGTTGAGATCTGGTTTTGTCAGGGTTCGTCCCGTACACCTGGTTCCCGATCCCCAGCCCGCGCATGCCCCCAGGCCCGCCCCGCGTCAGCCGTACCTGGAACAGGTTGGCCAGCTCGTCCAGCGACATGCCCTCGTCGCCCACCTGAGGAGGTGCGGAGGGGTTACAGGAGGGGCGGAGACGCGGTGGAGGCGCGGAGACGGGGTGCGCGGTTGGGAGGGGTGCAGGGGACCACGGGATGGAGGGTTGGAGAAAGGGTCCGGCGGCCTGTCACGGGGTGTCCAGTGATGAGACGCCTTCCCTGTCATTTAATCATCCGGGGTGCCGACGCTGAGAGGCGAGAGACGGGGAATCACCCGGTGCCAAGAGGGAGGGGGGAATATATGAAATTGGTAGACAATTTCAAACTGCGCTGCACGAGGGGGTGTAGAAAGCTGGTAGACTTGTTAAGACTGTGTTGGCGGAGCCAGACGCGGAGGCGGCTTTCAAGCATCCGACGCGAGGTCGATGCCGCCACGCTGCCAGTACACGACTGTCGCAGGCCCGAACCACCCGTGCTGGGAACCCGCGCAGGGTGCAGCCCTCCTCCCCCCACGCCTCCCAAACCGGCGGGCGCAGGAGCCCATCCCGCGAAACACGCCGCACGTTTGAGCCCTCTTTCCCCCACCCCCTCCCCGCACGGCGCTCGAAGGCACCCGCGAAAATTTTCGCTTACATTTTAAAAGGCATAGGAGTTCCCCTAAAGTTTTCTAAAGAGTACAACAATGTTCTCCTCCTACCCCCTCCCAACCCCGCTGGCTCATCGAGACCCCCCCCCCGCTGGCTCATCCAAAACGACGCCAAGACGACCTCCCAGCCGCGGTGCTCAAGCGCCCACACCCCTGCGTCCTGAGCGCAGATACCGCGATACCCAATCTCCAGTCCCGGTGCGCCTACCCGGTGGAACGCCGCCGCCCCGCCTCAGCCATCGCCGTGAGCCCGTGACAGTCAAATTTGCAAGCAGGCTGACTCGTATGCTGACAAGTAGGGGGATTGGGTGGGCGGGTGGGTGGGTGGGGGCGGCCTTGCACTCTGCCCGCCTGCACGTCTCGCCGGCCTGCCGTGCCTCCCCCGGCTAGTCGGTCTGCCGTACCAGTCCCCGACCCCGCTCTTCTGTTTCGGATGGCGGTCAGAACCGGACTGCCGAAATTGAAATAGAACGCAATTGCTTTATCGATTATCGTGTATCTTAACACGGCTCCAATTTTTCCTCATGCCCGTGCCCGCGATGGATGGCGCTGTCTTCCACTCGGCCCAGTGTGTTGTCTCTCGAGGGCTACTGATGCAGCAGGCACCGGCAGCCGGTTTGGCTCTTCCAGCTTCGCTGTTGCCAAAGCCCATCCACCCGCATTTGTTTTGGGTCGGGCTCGTGGCACCGAAGCACACACTTGCACACCTGGTGCCACACCTCAAGCCGGCCCAACACGTCTAGGGCGCGTCGACCGTCAAAGACTTTCCTCGCCCTTCGCCCTCCTCCCAAGCAAGCCAAGCAAGTCCGCAGGCCCCCTGCCCCGATGCCAGGGTTCATTTCTGTTATTTCCCCTTTTTTAACTCCCTGACCCACCTCGAAAATCTCCTCCTTGTCCTTCCGCCGCGCCGCTTCCTTCTCCAGTCGGACCGCCTCACGCTGCCGACGGGCCTCGCGCTTCATCTCGGCCGTCACCTGGAGGAAGAGGAAGGAGGAGCGCGGCGGCGGTGATGGCAGCGGTCTTACAGGCAGCGACCATGACAGCGGCGGCCGCAGCGGGCGCCGCAGACGGGGGTTCGGGCAGGCGGGCACACAGCGCACAGCCGCAGAGCGCGGGGCAGGAGAGGTGGAGGTGCCGCAACGCGCCCTACTCGGCCTCAGCCACCCGCGCTTGCAGCCACCGGGCACCGGCACCCACCGGTGGGGAGTCTCCGCCACGCAGGGCAGGCCGCAGCGGCCTCGGGGACAAGACGGGTGATGTGGGTCGCAGTCCGAACCCCGCGTCACGAAGCCACGCGCGGCCCCCGCACAGCAAACGAAGCGCAGCACAGGTACACCCCCCTCCTTACGCTCCCCTCCCTCCCTCCCTCCCAATGCCTCCAGTCCGCTCAGTGACAAGACGACGCAAGCAGAGGCCGGCGACGGACGCGAGGATGTGCCGCCCGCGTTCTGAGGATCCCTTTCCCCCGGACAAGAGAAAGGCAGGTCGCGGCCGGATACTGCCCTCGCACATCGTGCCGCGCCGCGCCTCCAAAGCCCGACGGATTTAGTTCGTGCGGGTCCCGTCGCTCGGCACGCCGCCCCGCACCTTCTCCTTGCGCTTGCCGGCGCCCTTCTTGCCCTTGCCCTTCAGCGCCGCGCCCTTGTTCACAAACTCCATGTCCTCATCGTCAAAGAGCTCCGCTGGTTCCTCGTCCTCCACCACCTCGATCTCCAGCCGTTTGCCCGCCGCTACTGCCCCCGGCGCCATCAGCGGCTCCAGGACCCGCAGCGACGGCGGATCCGGGCGCTGAAGCTCCAGGGAGGAGGGTCCACCGGCGGCGGCCGTCGTCGGCGCCACCGCCGGTGGCTGCCGAGCGAGCAGGTCCGGACGGGATAGTGGCGGCATCGGGCCTGGCGGGCGTAGCGGCGCGGCGGCACCGGTCGCCGCGCCCGGCGGTCCCAGGGGTCGCGGCGGGGCCTTGGGCCGCGGTGAAGGCCGGTTCAGGGCAGCTGGTGGAGCCGTGGGGGGCGGCGGCGTCGGAGGCCGCTGCAGCGGTGGCGGCGCTAACCCCGCGGAGGCCGTCGGTGGCGGCGCCGGCGCCGTGGGTCGGGCGATGTTGGCAAACGGGTTACCGACTGGAGGCGGCGGGGTCGGGCGGGAGATGCTGGCGAAGGGGTTCGCTGGCGGTGCCGCGGGAGGGCTGCTACCCGGAGGCCCGGCGGGGGGAGAAGCTACCGTGGCTGTGGAGGGCTGCGAAGGTGGCCGTGCCGGGGCGGGAGGAGCCTGGGGCCGTGGCGGCGCCGATGACTGCTGTGGCCGGCCGCCCTGCGGGGGGCCAGGCCTGGCGCCTGTTTGCGGGGGTCCTTGCAGCGGGAGTGCTGAGGGCCGCTGGCCCGGGCCCGCCGCGCCCGGGGGTGTGGACAGGGGCACGGCGGAAGGCTTGGCGGGGCTAGGTGGGGGGGGTCCCGGTCGCGGCGGGGCAGCCGGTCGGGGGGGAGCCGGGGCGCCATTGGCGTAACCGTTGCCATTGCCGTTACCACCGACCGGCTGTTGGCGCTGCTGCCCTGGGGGCGGGCCGGTTGGTTTCGGCGGGGGAGCTGGCGGTCGCGGGGGTAACAGCTGCGGCTTCGTCAGCGGCTGGGGTCCCGCGGCGCCAGGTCCGGCGGCGGCGATAATACCGCTACGCCATTTAAGTGGACAGTATCTAGAAGCTAGCGGAGCTTTCAGGGAATGGAAAGAGGAGCCCCCCGAGACCGAAGGCAATGACGTCTGTGCGGCCATGCTGGTTTAGTGTAGATCCACCGGGACACCGGCAGTGATCAATAGTATGGGATGGGTACGAATGAAAGAACAATGGTCAATTGTTCCTGCACAACCTGTTGTTCAGGGTCTGTCCATTTCCAGGGATGGAACTCTTAAGGCTAACCTTTCTATACAGATATAGTGTCCTAAGTTTAACGAGACAGTGTCAGACTGCCGAATGTCTGGGTGCGCACCTAGTACGTTGAGCGTTCGCGGCCACATCTTGCAGATTTCGGGATTCATCGTCCGGCCATAATTTACGACCATCCAAATACCCATATCGCTAATAGCTTACATTGATACAAATTATACTATGTGATAGTACTGCGTACAGGGTTTCTCGGCTGTGGTTGTGGCTGAAGGTTTGCAACAAGACACCGACGTGTCAACGTAGGTTGTCGGGACCGTGGTTTTGTTCCTTTCGACTCTCTTATCTTTGATGTGTGCCGCCTGCGAGCTGCTGTTCCCAGCAGCCGTGAGCAGTGTGCAAGGACAATGTTGAAAGGCGTTGGACCGCAGTCGCTCCGAGGCGGGTGCGGATTTTTGATAGAAAGATTTCTACGTGTTAGTTATAATTGCGTCTTAGGTTTGGGGTATGTCTTGGTGCAAAACTTCGACGACGCAAGCAGAGGGTCGGTATCTGCTTTGCATGGACTCTGGGTGTTTAGGATATCCCTAGGTTTAGGATATCCCTAACCTAGTTGGTTGCCTGAAACCGAGCGGTGGACAGCTACACGCGCCGTTGGCTGTCGGTGCCCCGTCCGTGAATGCTGCCACCCTTTCACCACATAGCCCGTGAGCGCATATGCAGTTGTGCACATGCGGCCTACATCAGTCAAGGACCCATCCCACCAGCAAGACCAAATTACTCGCAACTGGTAGTGTCTCGCCTCATGGGTGCCTGAGGGTGCCAACCGCAGCTCGTACACTGAACCACAGCTTGAGCTGACCGCAGCTTTTCATGGAGGATCCGGCAATCCGCCGTGCACGCTTTTTGTAGTGTCCTACTTCGGCCTCGGCCCCCGCACAGTCCTCCTTGTAACCAGTGGAACGACACAGGATGACGCGGATGTACTGCTCCCTCTGATGGCTGCCCTACTCAACTGTTCTCCGCCAATCCTCGCCAGCGCGGGCCCTAGCAATGTCGTTCGAGGATACTGTTTTATGATTCCATTGCACATCGACTCCCGTTTTCAGATCACCGCCGGGTTGTACCCTGTTGTTCTCAACTGAGGGCAACTGACATTTGCAGCATGCCATAGTTAGGCCCTGGTAGTCCCGCATTGCTGCTCATGCTGCGTCGGATAAAGCGATTCCGCAGCTGGGGACTGATCTTCCGGCTCATATATCCACCAGCACCAGCTGTCGGTTGATGACGCCACCATTGCCACACCGGTATCGGTCAACGCAGGCCGGTCCTGTTCGCATCACCTGCAATTAAGCTGCCTCATTGGTGAAGTGGATGACTCTGCTTCTGACGCGTCAAGGAGCCCAGCCCAGGTCAAATCAACGCATTCCCACTTATGGCGCGTCCTGTTCTCGTGGACCAGTACGTTGCACCATCCATTCCCGGCTTTCAGTGTGAAATGAACGAACTGCGGGCACCATGAACACCCCTGTGCTGGGAGGAACCGGTGGCGCATACCCCCACAAGATAACCAGGTGGCAATCGGCTGCGAGCTGGTCCCCCGAGCGCAACGCCCCAGCCGTCCAACGTCCGCGCAACAGAGCTCCCACACTGGACAGATGGCTCTTGCTTGCGATGCGTGCAGTGTGGTTCGCACCACAGAACCCCAATCCAGTCGCGGAACACGGGACTCGGGGGCTCAACATGGGTTACAATCGTCCACAAGCAGCAGCCTCCGCGAAAGCCGACCCATCGCCTTAAGCATCCTCCTTGGTGGCCTCCTTGGCCTTCTTCGCCCGCGGGCCCACTAGCCGGACGTTCGTCCGCTCCAGGCGCAGCTTGGCATAAGCCGACGCCTTGATCTCGCTCAGCTCCTTGCCCGCGGTCGCCTTCATCTCGCCCGTGACCTTGACGGTCTCCAGCGCCGGCTGGGTCTTCACGATCGGCATGACCACGCTGCCCTTGGCCTGCGCGACCACCTTGGCCTCGGCCAGCGGGGTCTCGAAAGCCTACGCACGCAACCCAACGAGTCGTGGAGACAATCGCAAGTAGAATTGGTCTTTGCTCTTATGAAGTTACACGCGCACACCATATCACCCGGCGGCCCTTCACCACAGGCGATACACTTGTTCAGCCTGAAGCCTGCCCGGGTCGGGTTCTGTGCACGTGCTCTTGCGTTTGGCGGACACAGTGCCGTGGCCCTATCGGGTGTATCAAAATGCCAATGCCATCTCTGTGCGCCGCCTGCACGCAACGACAATTCTGTCCCAATGACGCTGGCCTCGTGGGCTGTCCGACACGATCTCCTCATCCTCCATCCGCCTCCATCTGCCAATACACTTGCTGCCATAAGGACTGACCTTGGCAGGGCTCTAGTCTGTCGTCGTCCCCCCCCCCGATACCCTCCTTTCCCCCCCCCCGCACACACGACCATCGATGACCCAGCTGTACACCCACCTTCGGCTTCTTGACGTTGCGCGGGAAGACCACCAGGTTGCTCCTGTAGGCCTTCAGGCGCTGGACGTTCTCCTGCGATCCCAAGCCCAAGTTGCTTACATCTAGCCCCACGCGCCGGAACCGGAATTCCATTTATGCTTTATTATACCTGCAGGCTCTCCAGAGACTTGTTGCGGCGGCGGTGGTCGACGGAAATGCCCAGGCTGGACGCCATCCGGACGGCAATGCCCGCCTCCTGCAATGCGCAGGAGTATTCAGTAATTCTTGCCCAGCCGCACTTTACTATCGCTGCCCTTTACCTTCAGCTCATCCAGGGTGAAGCCCTTGCCCAGGCGCTGCTTGCTGTTGTACTTGAGCGTCTGCCCACGCACCACAGGCCTCAAGAGACCGGCAGACGGCCGGGGGAACACCTTAGCGGCCTTAGCGGCGCGCGCTGCATTAAAAAGACAATAAAATACTGAGTACCCTATCTAAATGACGGGAGGAAAGGGTCGCCCTCACCATTCCGGCGGCGCTCCTTGCGGGCGGGCTGGTTAAACCAAGTCCGCACATAGAACTGCCACTTCTTCTTGAAGTGGTTGTTAGGAACGACGTTGTTATGCCGGACCATTTTGCCCTACATAAGCCAACAAAAAAACTGCGTAAAATTGGCCGTAACGCTGTACCTAAGCAAAGCTTGGTTAACGAGACTCACAGGTCGGCAGGTAAGGCCAAGAAGAGGGAGTGACCTGTTTGGACTCAGGCACTTCAAGCGGCGGCCGAACTGTACGGCTAACAGAGGGTGGTCTCGGAGGTGCACCTGTTTCAACTTGTTTGATGCAAGACATATATGTCTTTGGAATCACTTCTTAGAAGCAGCGATACAATCTGCTCACAATAGCGACTACGTGTATTTGAAGAGTCTTACCGGGTGTGGCAGCTCCTGGTACTGCATTCGTTTTGAGTAATACAAAATTCAGGAGGCTCCGTTTGCGGTAATGCATTTGGTTCTGTCTTCTACCCAGTTGCCGGCTAGTTTGGGACTGCCCACGGCCGACCTGCGATCCTTACGAAGTGCTGGGGGCCGAAATGGAGACGGTGCCGGGCGCGGAGCATTAACATCGAGGGGTTATGGCGCCCTTGAATGGCCCGTCTACGAGGTTGGTTTCCGCCTTGGTGTGGACACACATCACTGGCTTTCGGGTTGTTTCGGGGGTCCCTCGCTGCCTTTGCACTTCCGGGGCTCCCAACCTTCCGGTGCGTCCGGCGGCGGGATGCCATGATGCAGGTGGCACGCTTCAAATCCGCGAGGTTGCGCCCGAGGGCCATGTCACCCGAAGTCGCCGTTGCTGAAGTCGCCGCACCTTTGGGTGACATGGCCCTCGGGCGCAACCTCGCGGATTTGAAACGTGCCACCTGCATCATGGCATCCCGCCGCCGGACGCACCGGAAGGTTGGGAGCCCCGGAAGTGCAAAGGGGGCGAGGGACCCCCGAAACAACCCGAAAGCCAGTGATGTGTGTCCACACCAAGGCGGAAACCAACCTCGTAGACGGGCCATCCAAGGGCGCCATCCCCCCTCGATGCGCGCGAGTAGGCAGGTCTCTCCCGAATGGGACTCCTCTGCTGGCATCTGCAGGTCCTGGAAAGACGGTTTCTGGGAACCCCAACCCAGAACTGGACACCCAAAGAGGCCATGGTTGCATATGCTGCGGCAGGACGGTGTGCCCGATCTTTACCCTGCTGTGCCGCTGATTGGGAAGGCTGGGTCCCCGGTCTATTGTACGCCTGCTTAAATGAGAGATCACCCATTTGCCTACGTGGAATACCCGGCGGCTGGCAGCGAAGATCGTCGTGGCCCTGAACTAGGGTCCGGGCAGATCCAGTTCACACCTAGGACCTGCGTTACCATGCAACGACGGCTTCCGGCCAGGTCATATTGCATTTGGTGAGCTATTTCGGTTCGGAGCTGCATGCAGCGCACGGGCGCCGAACGCGCGGCCCTAACAGGTGAAGGAGCACAACGAGCAGGGGCCCAGAGCCCCCGGCGCACGCAGCGTTTGGCACTTCGGCCTGGACAGATGCCGTCGACCCGAGGCAGCGAAGCTAATGAAGGCGTTGAGAGATTTGCAGACGCGCCCGCTTCCGTGGGTCCCTAGCCCAACTAGGCGAGGGCTGCACACCTGAGAAAGGACGTACCCCTGCATGTCTTACCAGACAGACAACGTCGGATGCGATGTGCGTGCATTCAGGGGTGTGCCTCACATGATGACCTGCCCTGAGGTTGGTCTATTATACACGGCTGTTACGGCCTATTGGACACGTACCGCGATGGCGACTGCGTAAATGGATGGAGGTATCATCGCTGCAGTCGCAAGGATGGAACCCCCGGGCCGAGCCGGCTGCTGTTGAAAAGCAACCCTACCCTATGCGCCGAGCGGCGGCTATCTGCACGTAGGAACTCCGAGCCACGTGCAGATAGCCGCCGCTCGGCCTTCCGTCAGGCAGAGAAACTCGCACGACGTGGAACCCGATACCTACCGCGGACCCAACGGTTTCGGCAGGCCCAAGGCCTCGCTGACCAGGGCAAAATTCCAGCGCCGCCAGTGCGGCAGGGGCCATCACTTTCCTGACATCACAATGCGGAAACCACCGGCGCACAGCCGTGAAGCAGTGCAAAGCGACATGCCAGAGGACCGAGGGCCTTCCTGTGTGTTTCCTCCCCACAGCAGCTATAGCAAGGGCATAAACGTTCGGGGGCTCGGAACGCGGCGGCAGAGTGTCTGGGGGCACAGGCGCGAAGTCGCCACATATGTCCGGAGAGTATTTGAAGTGATGCTGGAAGGCAACGGCAACGGCAGCACGCACACCCCAAAAAACAGTGCGGCGCGTACCGTCCCAAATTCGATGTAGCCCAACATTGGGGCCACACTGTTGACTGTGATTTGCTTCAGCTAGGAAGCAAATGACCAAGTCACCAGACAGAAGCCGGCCGCGGCACACGCAGCGGGATTGCGCAGAGAGTGGTGCTGCGTAGCACCGTGGGTTCGACGTGGGGCCGAGGGTTCAGAGGAGGGGGAAGGTCTACCAACAGGTGGATCACGCGAACACCATTAAGAAACAGGTAATTTGCCGCCAACCCGCAGTCAGCTTCGCGTGTGCCGCCAAATGGATCGGCTTAGGAGCAATCGGCTGCAACCCTCTGCAGCCGGGGTCGCGCAACAGCTTTAAGCTTGCACTCCCCCTACTCTTTATGTCGGGCACCTGCGGTGTTTGGGTTTCCACGTGCCATGTGGTGGGTCCTCGTTAAGGGTGGCAGCAGGTTGTCTTTTGGAGGGGTTCCCGGTAGGAGTGCTGATGTCACCGTCTCTAATATGTAACCGTGAGCAGCTTTCCCGCAGCTGTATGGCTGGCATCCTGCGTGTCTTTGCGCTCATGACTCAGTCTCGTGGCGTCAATTTCATAAGATTTGGCCCCAGAGCGGAACTCTATGGCGTATGGCAAAGACGAGTAGGTGCTGTAAGACCCGGAGCGATATGCACCACGGCTCCATCCACAACAACGTTCCATAAGCATTTACAAAACATATTATGATAATCAAGCAGCGATATGATACATTGGCTATGTATAGAGCGTCAGCCGTACGCGCGTAGGGCCCTCACGATGTTTGTCTCGTTGGAGACAGGTCTCCGCAGGTTGGCTTTAGAAGAGTCTCTGTTGTTACAAAGGGTGTTGCGACTTAGCACATCCGGGAGTGCTGTAAGGGCGGATAACTTGTCTGTTCCCTTCTCCACAAAGCAGCAGCCATGGCTCTGCAGCAGACCCGGGCCTTCGCGGGCCGCACATCGCTGAAGTCAGCTGCAACGCCTGTTCGTGTCAGCAAATTCAGCCGCGCTCGCACGGTTGTGGTGGAGGCCAGGCAATTCAGGAAGTCGCTCGGCGTGCTGGGCACCAAGGCGGGCATGATGACTTACTTCACCGAGGCTGGCCTTTGCGTGCCAGCGACAGTCATTGCGCTGGAGGAGGGTAACGTGGTCACCCAGGTGAAGACCGAGGACACTGACGGCTACAATGCTCTGCAAGTCGGGTACAAGGCTGTGGCCGAAAAGAAGGTCACGAAGCCAGAGCTTGGTCACTTGAAGAAGTCTGGCGTTGCGCCTATGCGCCATCTGGTGGAGTTCAAGGTGAGGACATGGTGCCTGTGCGGCTTGTGGTGAGCGACAAGGTTGGGGTTTGTGGACGCACGTCGCCGCACCGCACGAGATTGTGAACATTTTAATATTATCTTACAGGTTATACATGCAGCTTCCTGTCTTGTGTGTTGGACCCTGCAATGGGGCGCTGTACAAGGACGCTTTCTGGGCTTTGCACAGTTGCTTGTTGTAATCGCGATTGCGTTAGTTTTATTGTCCTCGTTTCTTCAAATCGCAGCTGAAGGACCGCGCCACCGTGGAGTCGTACCAGCCGGGCCAGCAGCTGGACGTGTCCTCCCTGCTGAAGGAGGGGGAGACCGTCGATATTGCTGGCGTCACTGTTGGCAAGGGCTTCCAAGGTGGGCTTGGCGATCAAGCAAGTATTGCACGGCTGTGGTACAAGGGCAGGGGGCTTGTTATGCGTGCATTCCCATGCGAATACAGTCAAGCAACCCGGACTTCTGAATGCGAAAGGCTGCAGTAGTGCCGATGAGGACTGAAGGCCGAGTCTCCATCTTCGCAACACAGTACCCCGTGCACATAGTACCGGGCTGGACAATGCCGTCCGGCCCTGGCAAGGACTGAACAACATGGCATCAACTCACGCCTGATTTTATTGACGTGTGTAGTAGTTGCGCCTTTGGGCGCTCTCTGGGGGAAGCTATACATAGCGCAATGCGGCGGCAACAGCAAGGGGTTGAGCTTTCTTGTTCAGCTCCTTTCCCCTAAGTGGAGATCGAGGCCCCGTATCCCCAGCGTTCGGGACACATCGAAAATCGTCTCTTTTCGTACGTCAAGTGGCGGTTGTTACATACGCTGGGTGGAGCGGATGGAACCCACGTGGGCGTCAGCCACTGCGCGAAGACCCAAGGCGGGTCGCGGCGGTTGAGGCGGTCCGCGTCCCTGGGGTGAAGTGCTGGCCTGGTGTCATGGGCGACTTCCGCAGTGGTCATTGGGGCTGCTGGCGAACGACGCATGCTATCGGCTGGAATTCTTTGGTCGCGATGGCGAACATTGGCGTGTGCATCACACTGCACGCGTATTGGCCGCAATGAACTGGGATTCGGGTACTATTGCTGGCGTTCTGACGACATCCTTGCCATCGCACACCGCACGTCATTCTGACAACTATTGGAGCTGAGCCCTGGTGGTGTTGGGGTGGTGTTGGATCCCATCGCATCGCGCTACTTGTCCATTGGGCGATAGCGCCCGCCCGTGTGTCACCGGGAGTGCGTTATTCAGCGCCTCACCCGGCGAGTCAGCGCCTCAACCCCTTGGCAAAACCATCGTGCTCCAACAGTACTGCGGCCCCATGTGCCGCTGCCGGTTAGGCGCACATTTGCAGTCTCCTGCCCGTGGCGGTTAGCGTAGATGTCTAGCCGTACCTACGTTCCTTTCCCATTTTCAGATGGGATTTGTGATAATTTCCACCTCGCATTTGTGAGCGAAGGGTGTTCTAGGTGTCGTCACACCCGCGCACCCATGCTACTGCCTGCTCCTATTTGTTTATAGGTACCATCAAGCGGTGGCACCACAAGCGCGGTGCCATGACCCACGGTTCCAAGTCTCACCGTGAGCACGGTTCCATCGGTTCGGCCACCACGCCCTCCCGTGTCTTCCCGGGCCTGAAGATGGCGGGCCAGGTGCGCATGCAGATGGGCGAGGGGGAATGTTTGTCTTGGGACTGGGATGCTGGAGGGGGGAGGTTGCGATTAGGTTGCCTGAGCTCCTGAGTGTCCGGGACGGCTGTGTTCCCATATCTGGATCCTGCACCGTATACGGCCGAGGATCTTATGGCTGGCAGCCATCGGAAGTTACATCCAGCGGTGTTGAGATCGTAACGTTGCCAAGTCAGACAAGTCTAGGACGTCCACAGTTGCAGGCGCCCAGAGAAGCGGTTGTTGGTCAGTCGCAGGACTCGGGAAGGGGGAGGGAGGCTGTTTCCTCGAGTGGGTACGGTTTAGGAGCTGGGAAGGGATGGGTCCCGCTCCCCGCGACGCAGGTGGCGTCGTACGGTATCTTTATTGGACTGCGAGCGTAACGCACAGCGGTATATAGCGCGTAAATCACCTATCGCTGTCCACTATTATTGTCTAATTCTTCAGGATCTGTCTGCGGTGGCAGCCGTCGGCAAAGCAGATCGGGACCCAGAACGGGGTGGGGGCAGATGGTCTTTACCAAACCATTGAGTCTCCCACCGCGCCCCAGCCATTGTGGGGAGACGGCGCTGACCTGACATCCTAACATTGGCTGTGGTCCCGGCGTAATCCGTGATCGGCAGTATCAGCTTGCAAGCGCTTTTCGTATACGCGGGCCAAAACGGTGGCTGGCAGCATTGGTTTGAATCACCACAATCTTCGGGCGTCGGACACCGATTAGCGGCTTGATCATCGGTTGCGCCTCTCGCGGCCGCCCTTCCCTTTTGCCCGCTGCGGTGTAGATGGGCAACATTCGCGCCACCGTGAAGAACCAGACGCTGCTGAAGATTGACACGGACCGCCGTGCCCTGATCATCAAGGGCTCGGTGCCCGGCAAGGTCGGCAACGTGGTCGAGATCACGCCCGCGAAGCTGGTTGGCGTCAACTGGTAGACGACTTCGTTTCGTTTGACTTCGTCAATCGATATCCGCAGTTGCTCCGATGTTGAAATTCCGGGACAGCGTAATTGTTCAGGGACCACACGACATGCAGTGGGGTTGCGGGCCCTTCTTATCAGACGAGGGAAGCAATTGCGAACACCGCGCGGCTGGAAGGGTCTGGTCCAAGGCACGAAAGCGTATTTGTTGTTTGCGACGGTGTCCGAGCGGGATCCAGTGGCGCGGTGAGGTTTTGCTGCGCATGAACGCGGTGTCTTTGGAGAAGGCGTGATCGGTTCATGGTGTGACGGATACCCGGCCTGCCTGTTGTCGTGACCCGCCGTCCTTTCCTCGGCCCTTGCTCCACATCCACGCATCTCACTGGGCCCGATTTTGGACATAGCGGGGCCATCCGGTGGGTGCTGGGTGCGGGCCAGTGTCTGGACTACGGTATGGCTGGGATGTCGATCCATATGGTTGCAGCTTACAGGCGCGGGCGGGGACATGTGGGTTGAGGCTCTCGACGGCCCGGCCGAGAGCCCAGACGGCGGCTGGAAGTGCTCCAGCCAACGTGCTCGAGGAATCGTGTAAGAGCGGACGTGGTGAAGAGATTGGCCCTTCATGAACCGGGTGCTGTCACGATGTTGATGATGTTTTCGCCGAGAAGCCGACCCGAATGAGAAGCGGAAAACCAACGTATGGCGCCTCCCCTGACTGTGCGGACGGACAGTGGGGTTTGCTGAAATTCAGTCGTGAAGCGCGGTTTGTAACCCAGGCAGTCACCAAAGCGCCTTGTGGTCTGGCACGTGGCGAAAGGTAGAGACTCTGAAACTGGCTTCATCTTTGAACGCCAGTGAATGCAAAACCGAAAACCCCAAAACCACGCGTCCAGTTGCAATCTAGTGATGAGTAACATCCTACGTTGACCTCATAGTTGCCGTGATTCTTCAATGCATATACGATGGACCTAACTGGTGGATGGCTGAGAGAGGGAAGGACCGCGGTCTACCCCATATGGCAGTGGACTTTCAATACATTCGTGATAAGCTCGTGAGGTCCGCAAGGTTGGCACATCCATCCCTAGGAACGCACGGGAATAAACAGCTGAAGCATTGGCAAATATCTGTTGTTGTTGTTGTTGTTGTTGTTGTTGTTGTGTTACATGGTTGGGGGTGCGTAACCCCATACCTGCACATACCCATACGAGCCGGAGGCCCAAGGGCAAACAAAACGCCCAAAAGCACTGGTTTGCAATACCGCATTAACAGGAGTCGACGAGACTAGCGCCCAAAGGGCACGATAGAATTACGGTGAGCCCACATGCGCTCCAACATCTTTGCCAAACGAGCCGGATCCCAGGCAATCGCCTCCCTCATCGTATTAGGGCGGTGAAACCCTTCCTCAGTGCGTATTGCATCGTAAGCCGGGCAGTCGAGTAGAACATGCTTCTCATCTTCAATCTGGTCTTCAGAGCGGCAGCAACGGCAGACCCGTTGTCCTCTAGGGACATGGTGCCTACCCCTCCGCGCCCTGTTAGACTCAAGTGCCCAACAACAAAGCCTGAATTGCATTAGCTTCCGGTGCGCAGAACGGGGGATAAAAACTGTAGCGTGCGGTTGCCACATAACGGCCGCCGCACCCATAAACGACAGGCCCATCCAATGCTTGTACTTCGACAAATATCTGAAAGTGGCCCAGGTGGTTTTGGCTGGGCCGAGCCGTGCTCCTAGGCACGCCTATAAATGCATGCAATCGGCGAGGAACGCCGTCGAGAACTGCTTACCGGCTCCTGACACCTGACATTCTTATGTTGGCCTGGCGGGCGTGCCTTTGGGCAGGGCCGAGCAGGGCCGAACCGGCCAAACGCACCAGGGGCATGGGCGTTGGCGTTGCCCCCTGCTCCTGCCGTTCATGCACGGTTCGCTGAGTGAACATCTCGTCGGCGATGTGTCGATCCTCGTTATGAGGCGGCTGACAGGGGCTGGATCAGGCTTCATATCTTGCGGCTGTGCTTAGTTGCGGATACCGAGAGTGTCAGGCAGGCCGCAGGTGGGACCAAGCTGCTCAGGCCGGGTCGACCAAACTTTCCAAGCCTACTAACGCAATGAAATCGACGACTGCTCCTTGTTAGATATCTTCTTCCTGCAGATCAATCTACCCGATTTGGCATGCCGCGCTATATTTTGACCCGTTGCGTAAGGGCGCACCGGGCGACGAACGGCACAACCCACGGCCTTCGAAGTCCTATCGACGCGCAAGGGGTCTGCGCACGCGGTTTGGGTCTATCAACCGTTCAGACGGGCCACAAATAGCTCCTGCAACGCAGTACCAGGAACTCGCTTTACTAACGGAGTGTCTTTGAGTCACCTGGTCATTTACTGGGCGCACAGAGGGCCATTCTTCTGGACTTCAATTTGCATATAGAACCTGAACGCCGACAAATCAGGCTTTGAGGATTATAGATTACGAGCGTGCCGAATGACGAGGCTCGCGGCCGATAAGATCTGAATGCGCCGCTTTGCAACGCGGCACGCAAATGCTGCGAACGGCCGCTTGTCGCCCATGATCATGCGCGGTGCAATTCATGCCATGGCAATTTGCGTAAAGGAAATCGATTGTACGGGCTTAGTACTGTAAATCGAGCACTACGTACCGCATTCATGTTTATAAGCGGACCCGATCAGCAAGTCACTGAGAACGAAAGGCGTTTGCAACCCCAATATGACAATGGCGCACGGCGCATCAACCGGCAAGAGAGCGAAAATTTACAGCACTCTCGTAAGCAAGTCGCCCTGTAAAATTGAGCCCAGCAAAATGCTCTTATGATAATCAACCGAAAGCGCTTTCAGCCCTGACGCACTGACTCCAAAATTGTTCGGACAAAAGGAATTATGAATGTCGGGCTACGTCATCAAGGGTCACCGACCCTTTAACAAAAGTTTATAGAATTAGGAGTATGTGAAATATATTGCATAATTATAAACCAGAACCCCGTACTTTCCCCATACCCAGATCAAGTAAACCTGTAAAATTGAATGTATGGAATGTGTCCGGAACCTGAAATTACTTGACAGTACGTGCTGTAAACTTGAGCTTTGAGTAATGTAATGCAGAACAGGTGTGAAGTTACTGTGGCAAAGTACTGTTACGGTCATTCGTTGCCTGACCACAAATGAGGCGAAACATAATGCCCGCATGCGCAATATCCTGTATGTGTGACGAGATGTTGATTTTGCGCTTTGTCACAAAACTGACAAAACCATAGTCGTACAAAAGCCGTAATTTTATACTAGTTTGGGTCCATGCTCTTTAATACTTCTGAAGAGATATATTTTGCATACTGGAAACTTTGCATTTGTGAAGCGCCACAATATTTCAGACTTTCTGCAGCAATACACTTCCTTTAGTCACCTTTTCGCTCACAAGTGCTGCTGTTGCCTGCCATCAACGCAGCACATTCTGCTTTTGATTTTATCAACGTCGAGTCCCAACGCTATCGCTGCGGTCGGCTGCATCGACCGAGGATAAAAAGGAAGCGCAAACGCGGTCCCGCTGACAAACACCTGCGCCACAGGTCGCTGGCATACAGCCGCAACGATTTCGAGACTGAACAGAGATCTTGTTCTAAGTTAACAGCAGTCAGCGCCTCAGGCGTGTGCTGGAGTGCAGCAGTACACAGCTTCGGCGCCTCCAAAGCCGTCTTGGCAAGAGTGCCTTGGCTCAACTCGTCCTGAAATCATGTTTGGAAACACTGGAACTAATATTTCGAGTTTCTCGGCGGAGCAGCCGCTGAGCGTGTACCCGGTCTTCAGTCCAGCGTTACCTGGCGGTCCCGCACCCGCGCTGTCATCAACTGGGGAGGAGATTAGGACGATCTTCGTGACAGGTTTTCCTCCCAACGTGCATGACCGGGAACTCCATAACCTCGTATGCTTCTTCCCCGGCTATGAGGCATCGCAGGTGAGAAGGTTGATAACACTTGCCATGACATTCTTGATTGATATATTTTGATTAAGTTAATCAGGGATGGATTGATGGCGCTGGTTTTGAATGCGCCGGCCCGTGCCGTCCTTCCCTGACTTGGGGCTCGTTCTATGGAATCTGCGCTGTGATCACGCACTTTGCAACGACTTTGACGTAAATTTCACTTACATTTCTTACTTGGGGTTCGCATAATTACGACGACAGGCTTTATGTCCCGACAGCCTGCCTGACCGTGCAGACTGTGATGTCCCGCGAGCTTTCCCACTGTCCCAGTCGTCGGGAAAACCTTACCTGAAGGTTTCTTTGAAGTTATGATCATTCGTCGCTGAGTCAGAGCATGACGTGATGTATGACATTTATCTTGTCATGCCCGTACGTGTGCTTCAGTACTTTGGCAGTACACGTGTTGCTGCGCCCCCTCCGGCCTTGCTCTGCTGGCCGAAGTGTACACTGTCTCCCTTTGGTGTGCCATGCGTCGCATTTCAGCCGTTTCTGTGGGTCCAGAAGCAGTTTAGTCAGTGCCTAGCGCCGCAGTACGACGTGACGCACACGCGATGCGCTCCACCTGGCATGCAGCGATGACGGCACCCCATTGCCTGCATGCTTCAAGGATGCGATACGGGACCCATTTCCAATCCTCAAGCCGCTTTCATGGCCCCAGACCGCTTAAGGCCGGCGCACTGCCCTCTCTGTTCGATTACCCCAAGGCGCTTGTGCAACCAAAGCGGAATCCCCTGCAACATGTTCGGTCCATCCCATGCATCTTGGGTTTTCCCCATGACTCCCTACGCATCTCTTTAAACTTTCCTTCACACATATCGCCACGCTTGACATCACATCGCTTGACATGACAGCATCTCACTTGTTGAGCACCATGCTTTATTTCCCATTCTGATGCGCGCATGTGCCATCTGCCTGCTCTGACTTGTCACGCAGATGAACACCAAGCCCGCCACCGGCACGGCGCCGCAGGGCTTTGCGCTCTTCAGCAGCCATGCGCACGCGCAGGCAGCGATGCTGATGCTGCACGACCATCAATTCGACACGGACTGCCACCTGCGGTGCGAGATCGCGCACAAGAACATGTACCTCAAGGTCAGTTGTTCTGGGTTGCGAGATGGTGTTGTGCTGAGGCCTTCGGGGACAGGCCTTCGGGGACAGGGACCTAGACATGATACAACGTCCAAGTTGGGCGCCCGTCTTTTCCGTCGTTGTGTGGAGATCCTTCGTACCCTCGATTTTGCTTAATCGGTCTTTGATGTGGCTTGCAGGATGACCCATCCATCCGCCGCGCTGACTCGAGGCGCATCAACGCGGCTGCCGGCCTGGGGACCGCGGCGGGCACGATGCTCACAACCATGTCGCCTACGGGCATGGGCCCCATTACGTTGACGGCGGGCGGCCCGCCCTTCACCACCGGTGCGTGGGTGCGTGGGTCGAAAATGGGTTGTGTGCTTCGAGATGTGGATGTGTTGAGTTCCGCACTGAGCTGAGTCCAGGCTTTTTTCCTTAGGAATATTGTTGGGGAAGCGAGATTTGTGATCAAGTGCGCACGTGTATTGCTGTTTGCGAGGTGTTTGTCTCCGGGTTGTAGACAGTCGCTGTTCCCCGATCATTAACGGCCTATCCGCGGCGTTCCCTGAAGCTTAGTGGCTCCATTTGGGTTTTCAGTGCCCCCCTCCGTGGCTACGCACTTGCTGTCTGCGCGCTCGCACCTTACGGTAGACACCAGCAGCGCCCGGATGTGTCCTGAGGCTGGTTGCCCTCCTGGCCCCGACCGGATGCTTCTCGTCCCCGCAGGAATGACCCACCACGCCTTCACCAGCCCCCTACTGGCCTCGACCCTGGCCTCCCTGCGTCCCGCTGCAACTGGCCACCACCACTCGGGCACCTTGCTGCCGGCCCCGGGTCATGCAGTGGCCATGGCGCAACAGACCGCGGGCCTTATTAGCGGCGGCCCCACTGTATCCTTCGGTCCCGTCACCAACAAGTTTGACAACCCGCCCTGCAACACTCTCTTCATCGGTAGGTTATGGAATCGGACGCGCTGCGTACTCGCGCCGCCGACGAGGCCTCGCTTGCATCCCTAGCGTCAGACCGCACGGCTGGGAGGTCTCTATGATAGACATCTGATCTGATTGTGTTGACTGCAGTCCGGTGTGTTGCTCTGCTTGGCTAGTTTACGGGAGTTGAGGCAGCCCAGTTGGGCAAAGGTTCCGTTGTGGTTTGTTGATGTATCCCCTTGAAGGCATTGGGGCAAATGTTGTGCGATTACGTTTTTAGCAGCGTGAACCGCTGTGTTGGTACGTGTTTTAGGCTTCCCGAAGATTGCTTCGATTATTCTCTATCAAACAGGCATCTTCTTTGTGTTGCTCTCCTTGCAAACTGTTGCCGCCCGTCGTCTTTCGTAACACAGGCAACTTGGGTGACACGGTGGACGAGAACGAGCTCACGAACCTGTTCGGTAACCAGCCGGGATATAAGCAACTTAAGCTCTTGCGCCATCCGCGTCAGGTGCGGCACTCCAGGCTGACTAATGACAATTGCTAGCAGTTGCGGTCGTCATCGGGCAAATGCGTCTGTGTGTGTATGATGGAGCGGGCAAGGGTGCCACGCTGAAGCGGTCTTAGTCGGCTCACCTCGGCTGGTGTGAATGGGCCGGCCGTGCTTGCAATGCCGTCGTCGGCAAGTCTGTGTCGCCCACGGCGCCCGGAACCCAAATCAAGATCGGGCCGAACCCAGATCAGTTTTTGCGCCTGCTTGTTTCCACCTCACCGATTTCGCCGTTCACCTGGAAAAGAGCCGTGAGACGTACAAGACAGCCTTGTAACCTGTGTCACTGACCACGCAACGCCCGCCAAACCTCACCCCACAGGTGAGCTGCTTTGTGGAGTTCATGGATGTGGCCAGCGCATCTGCCGTACACAGCCGCCTGCAGGGCGTCATCCTCCACACGTCGGACCGCGGCCCTATCCGGATCCAGTACTCGAAGAATCCGTACGGCAAGCGCTCTCCGCACCCGTCGGGTGCCAGCGCCACCGGCGGCGCCTCGGCCGCCGCACTGGCGAATAGTATGGCTGGCGGCGCGTCGTACGGCACTGCTCACTCGCTAGCGAGTTCGTCGCCATCGTCTTCGGCGGCGCTGCTGGGCGCCGCGGCGGCCGCGGCGGCAGCGAACAACATGGTCCCCACTTCGATGGCAAACGCCATTATGGCTGTGTCGGCGGGCGGAGACTTCAGCTCGTGGCCGCATCAGTTCACCCTCAGCTGAGTTCGCGAGCTGCAGCTGTAACGCTGGGACTTCCTCCCTTTTTGGAGGGACGGGATTGGTGATCGGACCCAATAGCGCGACGGAGGGATGCGTCACAAAACGGCGACGGGCAATCATGGTCGGGTTGATCCATGAGCAAGAACTCGGAGCCGGCGTAAGATGTACGGAAGCCTTCAAGAAGGGCTCGTCAGCGGAGAGATGAGGGGAACATCCCTGGCCGCTCGGTGTTGCCGTCGGCATGGTGTGTTCTTTTGTGACCTGGCCTCTGAATTTCCGCGCGCACAAATGCCCCGTTAGGGGAGTTTGCGCGAAAGGGCAAGGCAGGGGTGGGATTGGTGTGTGTGCTATGATGGGGTAAGGAAGGGAGGGTTGCGTGGGTTATATAGGTGTGGGTGTGGGTGCGGGTGTAAATACGTTTGGGCATCCATCCCAAGGGCAAAGAGTTGTGTATCCGTGGCCGGTAGTCTTGAGGCGTTTTCACTGGGGGTGTAGACGAGGAAAAAATGAAGGACTGTAGGGAAGAGCTCTTCTGCAGAATGCACGCGCGCTGCTATCGGCAACCCCGCGTTCGTTCCGTGGGCTTTTGAGCTTCGCGGTGCGCTTTGCGGGAGCCCTCGACCGGATCGGTCTAGTCCGTGACAGGCTGCCTTACATTTAGCCTTGAGCGGGTCCAACGACGGGGTCAATCGCTGTGCGAAGTTTCAAGTGGCGCAAGTGCGGGAAGCCGCGATGTGTGGGCTGCGTGTGCGCTGTCTCTGCGTATTATGTGTAATTGTATGGGGGCATAAAGAGGGCTGTGTGTGTCTGGGTTGTGTTGTGCGTGGACGTATGTGCCTCCCTGAGGGAAAGGGCTGTGTCTGCCTCCACGCGTGTCGGAGCGAGCCGGTCTCTATGCGGCGCGCGCGGCGAAGCGGCAGTTGCGTCCCACGGGGTAGGTCGAACGCACGTTTACTGGAACCTGTACGGCTTTTGAAACCGTAACCGAGCGTACCGCCAGCCGAGGCCCTTCCTGAATATGTTCTGATTCAGCGTGCCTCGCTCTTTCCATTTCGATGATGATGATGATGGTGGTGGTGGCGGCGATGATGATGATGATGATGGTAAATGATGCTGGGAGACTTTGGTTTGTGCGTGTATGGTTGGGACGGGCTCAGAATTGAGGCGTCGCCTGTGCAGTTTGGATGCGCGATGGAGTATGGATAGACGGTCTGTCGTACGAGCTGCCGTACGGACCGCCGTACGGACAGCCGGCGGCAGCTCAATTCACAAGCCTAACGCTGCCGGCATCGGCGAGCTGTGGCTGTGGCTGCTTGTCATCGTGTCGTACATGAAACGTCTTGCGCGCGCGCGGGAGCGGGCGTCGTCGGAGCGGACGCGTGGGCGCAGTCCCGAGGGAGGCTAGGGCTGATCCGGAAGGGGGCAGATGCCTCTCTGTGGGTCGCGGGTCATCACTGCGCCGGGTCGTCGCTTGCTGCATGTTGGCCTATTTTCTAGTGGACGGTCAGGTCCGGGTCGCTGGCGGCGGAGGTGATTGATGATATGTTGGTTCTACAAAGTTTGAGATGTGGCAGTGCCGAGGCGGGACGCGGTGGCTTTGGATGCAGCCGAGTGCGTTCTGATGACGGGTCCTGAGGCTCGGGCACGGAGGAGGAGGAAAGGGTGGTTTGGCTGGACGCGTCGGCTGTGCAGAGGTGCTGCAAGGAGGGTGATGATAGAGGCCGGGAGGTGTACGGCACCATCTCGTGCTTCCGCCGCATGCGGGACTTCGGAGCGATCCGAGGAAGTCCCTTTGGGAGAGTGGTGGGAGAGATGGGTGCATGTCTCCCGTTGCTGTGGCGGCACGTGTAGGGATGTGCTTGGGCGCTTGGGGGCGCGCCATGATGCGAATGTCGTGCCCGCTTGGGGCGGGGATGCATTTCGTCGTCGCGCGCATACGCCAATACTCTGTCAACGCCACTGGCCTTCGCCTCGGACGCAGCCGCCGTCGCCCGTGCAGGATCGCGTCGCCAGCGGCCCGGTCGTGGCCCGAGGTTTAGCTCTATACGCCATTCATGTTATGCCCCGGGGGGATTTGGGAGTTTTTGTACCGGGGCGGGGTGGGGCGCAGGGGCACGGGGGTGGTGTCAGGGCTTCGGTGGGGTTCTATGACGCTGTTTCGCGCTGTGCCGAAGGATCAATTGGTTTTCTGCAGTGTGGGATTGTGGAGGAGGTCGAGGTCCATCGCACGCGGTAGCAGAGTCGCCGTCGTCGCGAGAAGCCACTTTTTACCCCTCGCGCATTGTCGTTTAAATTCGTCCCCGGTCCGAGTAATGTGGGCATTGTGTACTGCGTCGGGTGCGACTGCGAGCGCAACCGAGGTGTGTGTGTGTGCGTGCGTGTGTGAACGAGTACATGTGTAGGTGTGTGTCTGCAGTGCGTGTGCAGTCTTGTGTCTTCCCAGTAGGGTTATTCTCAACCGTTCGCCAGAGCTGCATGCATTTGCGGGTAGTTTCATGCCTGCTGTGGTCTGTGCTACGTCTGAATGCCCGAATGGCCTGATGTGCCGGACCCTAGCTTGTGTGCGGTTTCGCCGAATGTGTGTTGGACGTTGCGTGGGGGGCGGGAGGTCGGCAAGATCTCGGTTAGGCAGTTGGTTGTGGACCGCGCTCTGCCGGCTCTGCCAGCTGCGGCTCACCAGCTGCGGCTCACCAGCTGCGGCCCCGCCCTCCAGTCACGTAACAGGAAGGTGGGCTTACGGCACCCACAAGCACCCAGGGCGGGTGTACGGTACTGGAACCAAGCGGCTATCTAGGAGGAGAGGAATGGCGTTGGAATAAAAATGATAAATATATATATCAAGATGCGTAGCCAGTTCTCGTTTTGAGGGCGCGGATGTGTATGGCGGCAGCCACGGCGGCGACGCCCCAACCCTGACGGGGATAACTTGCATCATGCCGGTTGTTGTCCCGATGTGGTTTTCGGCGCGTTGGTGGCTGAGGATGGAGAGGTGAGGTGTGCGGGAACGAAGGGGGGAGATCCCTGTCCCTGGCGCCGCAGGAGTGCGAGGGGCGCTACCGCTGCCTGCACGGGTCTGCGCGCGCGGTGCGCCGCAGCTACTGCTGGAGGTGGCCATTACATTGGAGGTTACATTGTCAAGGCGCGCCTCGCTCGACCTGGACCGACCCTTCTATGTGGACACGTACGGAGAGGCAGACTGCACGTTAGCGACGCTGCTGCTGCTGGATGATGGATGATGGACGATTACAATGATGATGCTGATGCAACAACACTTTTGATGACTCTTGAGGCTAGAATGCGCTTGCAGCAGGAACCTTCATCGTCGTCTTTCGGCCGGCTGGCAGACGGTCAATGCCGGGGTGGGAGGGCGAGGTTGCGAAACCGGGGAAGGGACAGGGCAATGCTTCCGGAGCGTATAGGACGCGGACGTCGAGGTCCGTATGGATGTTCGTTTGCTGCCATCGCTGTCGCTGTGCCTGCACCTGCAACTTCATTGTGCGGTGGGAATGGGAATGGGAGTGGGTGGGGTTAGGCTCCCAATCGATTGCGTCGTCCTACCTGTTTCCCAGCCTTTTCTGAGAATGTTATCTCCGCTGCGTTCCCTTAAACGTTTGGCGCTCCCTTCCGAATACTTTTTGTCGCACTGCCGGTCATGTTATGATACCTTGTGGCAGCTCTCATGGAATCAGGTCGGGCTGTGCCTGTGCTTCAAAATGGCGGCGCGCGCCCGCGGCGTTGGTCGGGCTAATGCATTACTGCTGTGTTCACTAAAAGGCGGGTGTGAGTTTGGATTTTCGCAGCATGCCGATTGCCGAAGGCTGCCTGCGATTTTCTTTGCGGTGTAAGGTGTCACGCTGTCGGTGGTTGGTTGTCAGCACCGCGGGAGCTCGGGCCTCATCTCTGTGGATTTAGTAGGTTGCGGATACGTCGCTGGGTATGGGCGGGGGGTTTTAGCAACATCACATCGTTAACGGCCCTTGGGCCACACCATTATCTCACCAACCATCACTTCGCTCAAGAACCTTGCAACAACCAACTGATCGAGATTGTGCCTGATGCGTCTGTTTGCTGCGGCTGCGCTGAGCTGGGCTCAAGAGGGCCATGCTTGTACGGGCCCGCCGCCGTAGATTCGCAAGCGGAAGTGCCGTATTGATGACTGACTGGTGGCATCACGGTGGACCCAGCGGGTAGTTGCCGCTCGCAGCTGTTCATTCATAATCTGGCGCTGCTCGCTGCGGTGGTATGCATGGGACCGCAGCCGATGCCACGTGACGGTACGGCAGGCCCCGCGGATGCAGTGCAGAAGGCATGTTGGGAGCACGGGTGAGAGTTTGGCTGCTAGCCGTCTGCGTGTGGGGGGAGGGAGGGAGCATTTTGGACAAACAGCTGGTGGGTGGGGCCCACGCGCCCGGTTTTTGGAGGTGGTGGTCTGGTGGTCGGATTCGGTAATAAGAGATCTCCTCCGCCACCCATGATCACAATTCCGGCGAATCGCCAGCCGTACACTTGTCATCCATGCCGTCCGCCGTACACTTGTCATCCATGCCATTCCTCGCTCATGGCTTTGGGCGTCGACTGCACTAATAGGTTTGGCGCTTTGGGGGCTTGCGCAGGTGGAGTTTGTGGGGGGTTTTGAAGCACTGTGCTCCGACTGACAGCAAGCGAGCCCAAGACCCCGGGGCGCACAGGGTGGTGGTGGTGGAGGTGTGTTGGACAAGGACAAGGACACCTATGTGATTGTGTTTGTTTGTGTGACGGGGCCTCGTCTGGCGGGCATTGTGCCTGTTTGCCTGGGTCTGTCTGGGTCCGTCGTCGTGCAGTGTTGGGGGTTCAAAGGAAAAGAAGTGGTTGGGGGTGGTGCAACCAGCGGGCGGCATGTTGATGTTCATGGCCGTTTGTAGGTGCGAGCCCTTTTAGATGAGCATTGCGGGCGGCATACTGCTGTGGTTGATAGGTCGCACAACGCTAAGTTTGAACGGCGGCTGTAGGACAGCGGCGAGCGCTGTCGGTTGGCGCGGTGGATGGGCAGTTCCCCGCGGGCGGCTATGCCGGCCGGGGTTCTACTTAGTGGCGGATCTGGCCCCTTTCCCCGTCTGCCCGCCCGCACGTCTAGTACTGGTCCGCAAGTCTTTGTCAGCATGACGCCTGTCACTCTTTTTCTTTGACTTTTCTTTCCTATCGCTGCTCATGGAATGCTTCCGAGTGCAGTCCGCTGAGGGGGTTGCCGCTGTGTGCAAGAATGTTTCTGTTGCCAAACGGTACTTGTCGAACCTCAGCAACGCGTTATTGAATGGCGCATGGGCCCATGTACCATTGCTGTGTGTAGTGATACCTGGCAGGCATCTTTCCCCCTGGCTTGTTTTTGGTTTTGTTACCCAGCCCCGGGTCAGCCGGTTGGGTCAACCTCAGGGTCCAAGCTCGAGGACAGGGTCGTTTGGGGCTTGCACACGGCTGGGGTAAGAATTGCGCCCGTTAATCTGCAGCACGACATTTGGGGATGGGTTTTTTTCATTGTGCGAGTAGTCGGCCCTGTGTGTAGAGGCGCGCGGAGGTGCTGCTGTGGTGGACGTGCATGGGGGCGTGCACTCCTTCATGATCGCCGAGACTTTTGCTCAGCCGCGTCGGCGGCTGTAGCAGTGGGGGTGGGGGTGGTGGAGATCATGGCGGTGGTGGCGGTGATGGTGGCTTCTAGGATAACTCCCGGAAATTTGCTGAGGTAGGGAGATCTGCATTTATGGCATTTGGTACGCGTGCCGCTGGGTAGCGGCTCCGTGTGTGGGTTGTGCGCGGACACATTGCATAGGATGCATCTTTTTTCTGCGGGTTGTTGGCCCGGAGCGAAGTTATGATAGGCATACTGCTGCCGATTCTTACGGACACGCATTGCAGCACGATCGATGCAGTGCGCTGCGCAGCTGCGCTCAAGAGTGCATAAATTGCACTACAAAGCATCTGCTTATCTATGCCCGTACGATTTGTAAAGCCAGGATGCGAACTTGAAGACTTCACGCCGGGCCCCGGGGCCGTGTGAGCTTTCGGCGAGACCTGCGAGACAGAGCGCCACGAAGCGCTAGCTCCCCAAATGACATTGGCAAACGCTATTGCCTATCGATACAACCGCTTCTTGATAGCTTCCAACTTGGACCATGTTGGTCATTCTTCAGCAACGTACATTTTATTCGTAACCTACGGCACAGGTACGGAGCAGCCAGTTTTCTAGCGTGCACCAGCAGGCCAGTTTGCGATGGAATAAGTTGTTACAGCCTTTTCGAGCGATTCGTGATCATAACTCTTATCATCCCGTCCGGATCCCGTCATCGCAACCTGCATAACGCCTTTCAATTATTCATTGAAGTTTTGATTTCCCAAATGATTGCAGCGTTGGCGAGCCTGTAAATAACCATCGTTTCGGCCTTACCGTACGGCTTTATTCATCAGGATTCATCGGGAGGACATCACGAAAGTTAATCCGGAACGCAGTGTTTCGAGTAGTGCTTGATTAAAGCCACAGTTCAACGTATACTCACGGGCCTCGGGCAATTCACCACTGCTGACATCAGTCATCCAGTCGCAGGTCCTGCCATTCCATTTCCGACGGCCCCCCAACCCGCCGGCATGGTGCAAATAATTGGTTGGATGCTGTGGCCCTCCCCCGAACATGTTACGGTCCCTTGCCCTCGCATCCCCGGCCTGCCCCGCATTTCGCCTCCCGCCACAGTCCACACCCTCCCCCTAGGCCCGCGCACAGGATGAGCCCCTTCACGCCGCATTACGCCTTTCCGTGTCCCCCCCCTTCCAGACTCCATAGTTGCAGCGCCCGCACCCGTCCGCTGGCTCGGCCCCAGCGCCTCGATCGCACCCGCCTTGACGACTCCGCTGTCCCTCTTTGCCCAGGTCTGGCCTGACCCACCTCCTCGGCCGCCCTGTGGTAGATCCCCGCCGCCGCCCGCACACGCAGCGCAGCCCAAAAGCCATGTACGATGTACCATCCGTGCCCGGACCTTCGCTCGTCGTGCTTCGCATGCGGCACCAGAACCAACCCGTCTGCCGGGGGGGCGCGGTGGCACGCGGCTTCTGCAGCGCGGAAGTGCCGCCGTCGCAGCCGGCAGCCCTACGCAGGCCACTCGCCGGGCGGAGCTGGTCTCGGAGGCGCGGAAAAGGGTGCGCCAGGCGCCGGAAGTGGCTGCAGGACTGACTGATCCTGCCGGCGCCATTCCAGGGGACGCTGCCATGTGCGCGGCCCCATCCGTTCGCCAATGCTTTCGTCTCGCCCGCTGATCATTACATGGCACCGGCGCCGTGGGCAATGAAAGCCTTTCAGAGCTGGTCTTTAGAGACCTGGAGGTAGACCGACAGACAGACGGGTCCAGCACCGGCCTGGGCGCCCTGCTGACGGGCAGGAATCGTCGAGGTGGAGGTCCTGATCCGTCGTGATGATCTGCCCCCGCGCTTGCGTGTGGCGCAGCAGGACCCTGCGCCGGGCAGCACAGCGCACCGCACCATCTGGGTCCCCACCCCAACCCCAAACCTGGTGCCGCACTTCAGCTCACGCAATCTGGCTAACTTCCGACGTCCTATGGCGCCGCAGGAGGTACGCGCCATCGTCGCTTCGTCACTTGTACATCGTACAACGGTAATGCTTTACCAGGCCGCAAACCAAACCAAATCGCGGTCCGAACCGGAGCCCAGAGGTTGCAGGGGGGAGAACAGGTGCTGGGAGGGACCAGCAGGCTTGACACCGGCTCCCCTCCTCTCCCCCTCGCCAAGACTCAAGCGGAGAACTCCCCATCGCGCATCCCCGCAGTTCCCCATACCAGGGCCGTGCACAGCCGGCGCCCCGCAACCCCCTCCGTCCGCAATCCATGTCCGCAAATGTGTTGTCAGTTGACCGTTGCTCCCGTGAGTACAGTGTGCAGCTGTTGACAACGACACCTCCTGACGTTTGGAGCTCGCCCCGCTGCGACCGTCAGCCCTTGTACCGGTGGCATGAGTGGTGGGGCTCTGAAACACCTTTTTAACAACACGCAACACGCCCCACCGGCCGAACAAACGCGCTCTTCACATCCCACAGCCAGCCCGCTACCACCCTACCCTGGCACATCCCATCCGCCTACACCCTCCCTAGCTTTTCAGGTACCCGATACCAGGTAGCAGGCGCGGCACGTCCGCACGGATTACCAATGCCACGGTGGTGGTGCTGGCCATCTTCAGCGCGCAATCGGATGCGTCCCGTGGCTCGGGTATCAGTTGCGCCTACCGCGGATGCGTGCGATTTGGGACTTGACATGGGCAATGGACTTGGCAACTGCACTGTATTGTCTGCCGTAGGCTAGACACAACCTTATCCCAAGTTTGGGCGCCTGTGTCGCCTGCCGTTGGGACGGGAGGATCGCGGGCTGGTACCTGATGACTGTCACCAGCTGGGGCAGCGGATCCTTTCGCGCAGGAGCAGTCACGCTGTAGTACGTTTGCTTGCAAAGCATTGCGGGGCGGGTCTCTTTTGGTGCTGATCCGATGCGCCTTCGTGGCGCGGTTTCCCATTTGCAGTGCGTGGAGAGGAACCTTCGGCTGTTACCGGCGACCCGTGGGGTCCTTTGTGCCATAACTCGATCATGGCGGAAAGCGCTAACAGTATTGCAGGGTTTCCAGGACGCTGCTTGCACAAAATGGATGTGAGCTGGGAACATCGCGTGGTTTCCAGGTTGCTGATCGCGCACATGCGCTGGGGACTTCTCCCCGTTAAATTCCACGCGAGCATGCCGACGCTTAAAGTTGTGGGTATTGCTTGGTCCAGCTCGACGAGGAGGTGCTGTCCTGCAAAGCCCTCCTCCTTGTGCCAGCGGTGAAGCAGTCCTTCAAATGGGAGGCGTGGGTCATTGAGCACTACGAGGAGATCAAGGAGGCCTTCCCTGACTGCTTCAGCGTTACCGCGGCCTAGATTCACTGACATCGAGAGGTATCAATTGTGTGTGGCATGCCAGTGGGTGCAGCGGTTTTGGAGGCTCGGCGGGACAGAATCAGGTGCCGCTGAGCTCCCCACGTGCAGGGTGCAGCGGATAGCAGTGTCGGGTCGGGTCGCTTGTCGCTTTCAACACTGCGGTGCGTTGGTACGGATTTGTCCGGATTTCACATTTCGCAGGGCCCCAGGCAGGGTTTGATCCGACTGCTTACACTGTGGCGCACCAGAACTGCTGTACCAGGCTTGAAGCTTAATGGTACTCAAGCGCTGTTTGGACGCGTGGCTTCATGGTGTGTGCCCATACAGTGTACGGCCTTGGGTCATTGAGTATCGGCGTCCAATACCGGTATGGTGTAGCAGAGGTGAGGCGAGGGTGGGGTTATGACGGCCTTTCTGTGGGCGGAACGCCACACAGACACTGGGAGCATGGGCCTTCTGTCGACGTGGCCTGAACAGCAGTGAGACCGGCGACATCTCCACTGTACCGTCCGGCACTCGCCTGGTGCAGGGCTGGTGCATGAATTCATATTTGCGTTTCGCAAATTGTAATGTGGCTGTGGCAGTAGTTTTGCAACAGCTTCTGTGGCCTTATGTTGCTCACAAAAGGATAATTTCCCGCCGGGCATCCCAGCGGTTCCACAACACCATGTCATTTGCAAAGATGGCACCACCGTACAATGCCGGCAAGCACCTCTTGTCGCACCACTCGGTCAGCGGGCTTGTTTTCAATCATGCAACCATTACAATGTGGACCTTAGTCCGACCGGGCGTGTGAACGGGCCCAGGTAGCCCGTAGGCGGCCTCATCAACTCCTAGGAAGGACTCTGCACTCATCGTCCATCACCCATGCAGGGTGGGGGGTGGTCATGCATCCATACCGGCCATCACATTAGGTTACCACCGCGCCAGGATTGCTTCTCCTGGAAACCGCACCAGACTCGCCGAATCACTTGGCGGGAAGGGGCCCGGGTTTCGAACCAAAGAATCGTTTGTTGATGCGGTTACGGTGTGCCGCTGTTGACCCAATGCCTCCTGACGTCGTCAGTTCGGCCCACTGCAACCGTCAGCCCTAGTAGGCATGATGGTGGGGCTCTTAAAAAAACACTTTCCAATGTGTTCCCCCGCTGTACAACTCGCGCTACACTCCAGGCGTCGTGCACCGGAAGACCTCCTGCCCCGCTCCCCTCCTCCAGGACGGCACCACGCGGGGTTCTACTTCCAGGTGATACTCCACGACCGGTCTTCATCGTCCTGGCCGCACCCTTGAGTGGGGTGCCCATTCGTAATATGATAGCCCATTCCCAATCATCATCAAGTCGCGCAGTTGACCCTTCCTTAGACCCCTCACACAAGCATCGGTTGGTTCGTACCGGTTTCTTGCAACTCGCCCCGCTGGCCGAACAACCGCGCTCCTTGCATTCCACAGCCAGCCCGCTACCGCCCTACCCTGGCACACCCCGTCCGCCTACACCCTCCCTAGCTTAGCAGGTACTCGATACCAGGTAGCGGGTGCGGTGCAGCCGCACAGAGACGGTGGTGGTGCTGGCCATCTGCGGCGCTCGAGAGGACACAGTCCTGACGCCCGGGTGCAAGGGCCGCTAGGACTGGCTTCAATTCATTCGCCACCCACGGACAGCGTGTAGTCATATCTGCACACGGGCAGTCAAACACACGGTCGGACGAGCGGACGGACAGATACGGGAAGGCGGGCGCCGTGGGTGTTACCCTCACGAATATGTATAAGGCAAGGGCAGGGGTCACGCCGGCGTGGGATGGGAAGGCGGATGGAGTAGGGAGTTCCAGATCGGCCACCAGAAAGGGGCCCCCAGGGAAGACGGTCGGCCATGACAACCACGCCAATAAGGACCGCGACGTTTTCCGGCGTGCGCGACTTCCACGAGGATGCATTGCCGCATCCGCGGATGTCTCTGTGCTTGCTGCCACAGGGCTGTCACAGGGCTGTTACGCCCGGAACCCACAGGACACCTGAGAGGCGCACCCCCGCCTTCATCCCACCCTCCATCCTCCGCCCCCTCCCTCCCTCGCTGGAGGGTGGGCACCACACACTCACTGGATGGTGGGCACCACGGACGCGATGAACTTCAGGAAGAGCAGCAGGTACCTGTCGGGCGTTTGAGTAGGTACGTTTGTGGGTAGGTAGGTAGGTAGGTAGGTAGGTAGGTTGTGCGAGAGAGGCGATGAGGGCTCGAGACGTCCAGGCGCGCTACTGTCGTGGACGGGGGCCGGCGTAATACCGTACATCTTCTTGTCGCCACGCCCCAGACCACCCCACCCCGCCTTGACCCCCGTTACTCTCTTAACTTGAACAGACCGCTCCGCCCCGCAGCGCCGCTGGCTGCCTGAGCTGGTTGTACCCCTTCCCCTTCGTTTCCCCACTCTCATTTCGTTCCCGTTCCCTCGCCTTCCCTGCCCTTTCCTTTCCTTCCCCTACCCCTTCCCCGTGCCCTCGTCCCCAGGCCATCCTCTTCCACACCACGCGTCTCCCACCCCGCTCTCCCCGGGACCCAGCCGCTGCCGCCCCTCCATTCCCATCACCGGCCCCCCTCCAAAGACACACAGCACTCACTGGTCCACCCTGAACTCCCTGCCCGCCTCCACCAGGTTGTCCGCCAGCTTCTTCATGGTCTCCGCGTGGCGGCAGGGGTGGATGGACGCCGCGGACAGCCCCGCCAGGTGCGGGTGCGGGTCCACGGTGATGGTCTTGCGAGCGTGCTCCTCGGACACATCCTGCATCACCTGCGGCGAGCCGGTGGAGGGGAGCCGACATGGGGAGGGAGGTTACGCGTTACGGTTGGCTGAGGGTGCAAATGAATCACCATAGTAGCAAGCCGGCAAGTACATGAACTGCGAAGTACGATGACTGCCGCCAGAGAAGCGGGGTTGGGAGGACTAGGTCTTCGGCTGTTGGGCTGGGCAGCGAGGGACGGGGTTGGGGGCCTACAGTTGTCAAGCGCGTGGCAGTGCACCGAGGGGCGCGACGCAACGCGACGCGTCGCACGACACAGTGCCGCTTCGGGCGGCGCCGACCCTTCGGTCCAGTGCATACTCACCAGGCCAAAGGGTGGGCCAGTTGGGCCCTCTCATGCAACCTCCCCACGGGATTGGCTTCGGCGCACAACCGCCTGCGCCCTCGCTTTGTAACCGTTCCGTGCCACTACGTACTGCGGTCCAACGGCACCCGCACGACACCCTGCAACGACGCCACAGCCACTGCTACTGCTTCGGATGCGGTAACGCGGGCAGGCATGCAGGTATGTGTGTTGATCGGTGTTCACCACCAAGTCAGTGCCTCACCCACCTGCTGTGGCAGGAGGGGTTTGCGAGACTCGTCGTAGCCGACCAGCCAGAACCGCGGGACCTGCGATTGACGCAGCGAGACGCGGGCGCAGCAGGGGGAGAGGAAGGTTGCGCCACAGTTGGGTCGACAGGCGACGGCGGAGTGGGGACAGCCGGGTCCCCCGCATCCACCTGAACCTCGCCCATACGGCAGCGCCATGGGCGTGCTTCTGCGCAGTCCCGTCTCCCAACCGTTCCGGGCTGCTCTGCTTTGCTCCCGTGGGTGGGTAGGGGTGCTCATTGGCGTACAAGGCACGGACAGTTTCGATCTGGAGCGCACTTGCCGGCTCCCGCCATGAAAAGAAGTTGAACAACCGGCAATGCAGAGAGATGCGTGCGCTGCAGCGCCTCGGTGATCAACGAGAGACAGCACGGGCCTCCCTGGGGTTCTTCGGCCGCTGCGCCACGCACCTGGTAGTACTGGTCGTAAGTGATGTATAAGTCGTACGTGCGGGTCCGTACAATGTTGTCAGCGGGCTCCTCGGCGCAAAGGTACCCCGCCGCCGGGGCGCTGGGCGCCGCAGCCTGTTTGGGCGCAGGGCCAAGGGTTTAGGGCGAGGGACATAGGAGATTGGTGGACTTGTTAACAGCTGCACTGCTACCAGAGCAAAGCGGGGGAGGGGAAGCATATTCGCCAGGCTGGGTCCGCGTGCGGGCGTCAAGTGCGCCAGGTCCCAGATACTACATTGAGGATGAGGGACGCCGGTGGGCGATGCGCGACCTGCGCCGCCCCCTGCGCGCAGCACACTGGGCCCGGCCGCAGCTCGGGGGACCCCACCCGCCCCCGCCTGTGCTGGCGGGCCTGTGCTGCCTCTCCCACATTCTGCTTTTGCGCAACAATACCCGGGGTGACACAGCCGCCACGGCCGGCTCGCGGCCGGGATGGCTCTGGGTGGGCCCCCGCCCCTCAGTGCCTGCGCGCCGCCCTGTCCGCCCCGGCAGCCTCCGGCGCGTTGGCTTGGGCTGTTTCGTTCAGCTGGACCCACCAGCTCTTGCTCCCGTCCCCCGCCCAACACCCCCCCACCCGCATCCCCCGCTCCGTTCTGTGCTTGGCTTGGTGTTTCGTTAAACCCCTCCGCCCGCCCGCTCGTACAACCCCGCACCCTCGAGAACTCCCGATCCGCGCCCTCCACCCGCGTCATCACCGCCCACCTCACCTCGTCGTCCCCTTCATTGAGCTCTAGGTCGCTGATATCCGGAATGCCCCCGTCGCCGTCCTTAGCGCCCGCTGCCGCGCCGCCGGCCGTCCCCGCCGCCGCCACCCCGCCGTCGTCGTCCAGGGAAGGGATATCCTCATCCCGCCGGGCCGCAGCGCCGCCGTCGGCGGTGGGATCCGCGTGTGTGGCCACCCAGCCCTCCTCGCCCTCCTCACCCTGGAGCGCAAACTCCGAGTTTGGGTTGTAGCCGCCCTCGATGTCCGTCGCGCGCTTCAAGCAGGGAACTGGATGCCATGTGGGACGTCAGGACATGGCGGCGAGGCCGGATGTGGTTTGTGGGAGATGGGTTGTGGCGGTGGTAGGCGAGACTGCATGTGGGAGCTCACCGGGGGAGTGCCTAGGGAGAGCACCGAATGGGGCCCCCCCGAGGGTCTTAGATGTGGGGCCCTTGGCGCAAATACACCCCAGTCGCAAGTGCCCAAGCTGCAGCCCAGAGCCCAGTAGTTTTCAAATCTGATGCACTGGTGGCTTCGCATTTCCGACTGGATGGCAGATGTCGCAAGCGCGATGGCGATGCCACCCTGCGTCGAGTGCTATACATGATACGACGTCCCGTCCGCCTCGCAGTGGGAGTTGCAGTACCGCTTGCTACGTCGACCCAGATACAAGCTTATATTGCTTATATTGTAACACCGCGGCTTACAGAGCGATTGCTTACCGTTGCGTGTCACCAAGAACTGCTTGTCGGCCGGCAGGTAGGCCTTCCGCTTCTTGGGGTCGCCCCCCTCCCTGCGCGAGACGGGCGGGGACGTCGAACATGGCCGCCAATGCCTGGGGGTTAGGTCTCACGCCAACAGGCCATTCCTCCCGCATACAAAGGGTGCGCTTGGCAACCTTGGCCTCAGCTTGGCCTTGACGCAGCCAGCTGAGGTGCAGACGCAAGTGGACCCGTAACTCACCAAGCCCACGTCGGACAAGCATGCACAAGGTAGTCTCCCGCAGCGACGAACTCCTCTGGTGTCAGGACCTGCACGGGAGGGCAATTGGCTGTCGACTTCGGACAGCCAACAAGGGTTTTAGTACAGGGTCAACACCGCACCCGTTTTTCTTCGAACTGAGACTTGGAGAGAGGTGGAGCAACCTTTTCCACTGCGGACTTAAAGATCGTGTGTAAAGTATGTTTGACGTTCATGCTGAGCAGAAGGAGACCGACGTCGCCAATGCGCACGTTAAATGTCCCTAAGCAATATGAAGTATGACAACTCTGCCAAGGTTCATGAAACGGGTCGAACTTCAAATGGCACGTTCCTGTCGATGAAGATTCCGCTTGGCAACAGCCTGGTACGTGCACCTAAGAGAAAGCGTTCTCTGTAAGTGCATACATTCAAGTTTGCATTTGCTGTTTGGAGTTGAGGAACGTAGTCGTTAACTGCTCCGGAACTTGATTGCTTTGCCGTAACATCGATGCAGTAAAACTTCCGGGACATCTGGCACAACAAGTCGGTGATGTCGCACATCAGCAGCTGCTAGGTATATGCCCAACACGCGTGCATGTCCTGATGTTCATCTCGCGAAGTAACCCCGTCCATGAGGCTGACGCACAAGCCATGACACGGCTGAAGAGTGCTTACCAGGGAAACTTACATGCCCCAGGCACCCATGCTGTTCGCCGGGGTTACATAGGGGCTTCATGAATGCAGGCTTTCAAATCCTGCCTTCATGCAGGTGCAGCGCTGCGCCCTATTTGCCCTCAGGGCCTGGGTCGATGCTCACTTCCCACCACCACAATCGGCCCCACTGCCGTGTGTTCACGGAGCAAACAGCGAGCGCTCAAACCTAGTTTTTTTCACAATACCCGCACAGATGGCGCAAATTTGGACGCTCGCCCCTTACCCATGCAAATCTCTATCTGTACATCCGAGCTTTAAACAAGTTGAAATTCCGACACGCACGCTCGCAGTCTAGGTTGCCACCCTGGTCCACAGCCTTGAGCCTGGCGTAAACGAGGTTGCACCCTGTAAACCTCCACTACTAACGAACCTTGCGACTGCCATGCGGATTCCAGTGGCAATGTCGCAGTCTGCCCCACATCGTGACCATCGCCCCCACGTCAGAAACAACCGCGTGCGCGCAGCAAGACCGTACAAAGGCAACGAATGCCAGGCTCAGCAAACCGGTCAGCGGCATCCGCCGGCCTCAGCGCGCGCTCTATTTTGTTTCTGCTCTAGGCCACGGCTGCAACACATGCGCGACACGAGTGCTGCAACCCGAGAAACTATTGAGGCACAGCCCCGTCGGACTGCCTGCCGGTCGCAACACACCTGCCACAAACGTCTTACACCTCACGACCACCCAAACGCCCCCTAGGTGCCTCCGTGAACCAACGAGGGAGCTTCAGCAGATGGCCAACCATTGCTGGCAAGACTTATGAGCTGCATGAGCCCTGTCTAGGTCCACCCAAGAGCTCCGCCCGCATCGCCAGTTCCGCCAGCAATCCTCAGCCATCATCCTGGCTGCCTCTGCCATCGTCCTGACTGACGAAGCATCAGCTGCAGCCGCTGATACAGACGCTCGCGGGATGCACCACGTGCCGCACGCCCTGTACCGCCTCCGATCCTTGCCGATGAGGGTCTGACCGCATAATGGGCGTCATGCCCCCGTCGGCAAGATGCTTCCGTGAACAGCACGTCTCATTTGGTACTCGTGGCACCGCTGTTGCGGCGCCCGGGAGGAAAGTCCCGCGAGCCCGTCCCCGACCACGATGTCGATGGACCCAGAACGAAGATGTGTCCGCAAACAGCAAGGGCAAGCGCACGCCTACTCATGTGCAGGGCACCTTGGGCAACCCGGATGGAACGCATACAGACAGACGGAGGATCCGAGGGTCGTAGGACAGCGAACCCTTGAAGGTGCATCGCCAGACGCGCTGCGGCGCATCAGACTGATGGTTGAGCCGACTTGGCGGCCGAGACAGATGGGAATTGTGAGGGATAGTCTGCCCTATTCGGTAATGACAACGTCGCGCAGGCAGATCGATGTACGGCACGCTGTTCAACCTCCAAAGGCCCGCCACGCGCCATAACCACGAACACCCCACCCTATCATACAAACTAAAAAAATCGACGCACAGGACAAGCACAAGTGAACGCGCCCACACCCTAACTGCGCACGCTCTTTACCCGCGCGCGGCCGCTTGCATCATCGTACCCACCCCCGCAGCAGCTGCAGATCCACGTGGGTACGTCCGTGCCCTTACAGCAGTCCGGCATCGGCCCATCACGGCCAAGCTGGCCATGCCTCAGTCAGCCCAGGCACCAGTTGCACGCCTCATTCACCGCACGCGACCCGCCACTGCTGCGAGAGGCGCAGCCACGCCTGCAGCTTCACGGCTGAGGCGTTCTGCTCGGCGGCAATTCCTCGAATCCATGGAGCCCCGCGGCCCATGCGCCGTGATGCTTGCTGCTGAACGCTCCTTGGTTTCCCTACGTTATCGTCCAGCACTGGGGCTGTGGGTGCAGGACGTGCACCGGCTGCCACGCTGATGAAATGTATGAAGGGAGGCCTCACCGCTTGGCCTTTGGGCCCCCACCGATTGGAGATATTTTCAACGTTCGGTCCAGGTCAGGCCGCTCGTCGCCGTCCTCTTGTTCCTGTGGGTCGCATACGAGGAGCGTGGTTCCGCGGCGCAGTCAGGCGGATGCGACACGTGCGAGACGCTTAACATCGGCATCTCTATGGGTTCCAGTATCGATTGCCACTAACTATTAGGTTGGCATGAGGAATGCATGCTCAGTGGGTTAAGTAAACGTCCTACTGAAACAGGCGTTGGATTTGGACCGGCCACACCGTTTTGTACGTTCGAAGTGTCTCACAACACCGGATATCTTCGCCAGTTAACTCTATCGTCGACAGAATATTCGCTGGTATCTGTACCGGACGTTCCCCACATGACGGTGCCCTACGTGACAAGGGGCCAGCTGGGCTGTTCGCCTGGTTGCATAAACCAGCCAAAAACATCGATACAAGCCCAGAGTTCATTCACGTTGTTGTGCGCGAAACAAAAGCGGCGCACCTCGACGTATACCCGCAGTGGCGTGCAGTTGATTTGGAAGGACGGCCCCTCGCTCGCATCCTGCTTGTATGACAACATGACCTCCTTAAACGTCTCGAAGTCCGCTAGTGAAAGGAGTAGATCGAACACCTCCGACATCAGGTGGTCCTTGTGCGACTCCAGCAGCGACATGAACTCCGTCATGCTGAACCCTGGGACCGTCCGCTTGAGTTTCTTGTCAATGATTGTCTCCACTAACTCCGTGTACTTGTTGAAAATGTCCGTGTAAATGAGCTTATTCTCGTCCGAATCCTACACACAGCGCAGCCCAGCCGTCTGTGCCGGAAGTGCCGCGGGCGCGCTTCAACTCGGCGGTGCGCACCTCAAAGTGCCGGCAGTTTTCCCGGCAGAAGCCTTCCCTGAGCTCCTCGAACTCTGGGTCCATCAACACGTCTGCACCAGGGAGGCGGTGTGAGCTGCGTCCTCACTGCTGGAGGGCTGCAAACTTACCTTCAAGCGCCCCAACAATACAGTTGAAACGCCGTGACTCAACGTCCAGTTTACTGCCATCGTCTACAATGTTAATGTCCTCGTCGTCCCCGTCCTACATATGCGGAGTCAGAAATTAACCAGGGCCGCGAGAGCATTGCTCTCCGGCAATCGGGACCGCACCAACAGCTCGCCATCGCAGACGTCCACATCATCGTCATCTTGCATGTTATCAGTCCCTGTAACATATTCACACTTTCAGCTACTGTTGAACTTGGGCTAAGCCAGGAAGTTCGACTACCTGACCTTTGGGCGGCATTATGCAGAGCTTTTACAGGGGGCCAAGCACAATCCTATCAAACCCCCTTAAGAGATCTGAATTCTATTTGCTGCCTGTCAACAAGGAGTCCTGAAGTAGTGGCTCCCTACGCAGCGCTCGACATCACAGCAGCAACTAGCGTAGTGGATTGTGATAGCTTTGAAGATGTTAACGGGCACAACGCAGGTGATCTGGTTTGAACTTTAGTATAGTTGAGAGAACTTAGCGTCTTCTGCATGAGCGGAGGTTGCCTTACAGCCTTGATGAAAAAGGTGGGCCAGGTCTTGAGCGACAACGAACACAGTATCAATTAAACACAGATATGACAGCTTTGAACTAGATAATCTAGTCCCTCACCCTAAAAGGCACATTCCGCTGTTTTTCGGCGTCAACTCACGAGCTCGTTGCGGGCCCAACTCGTGCATATCATATCATCGCGACAACCGTATCACACGCATACGAAACGAGAGCTGCCTTCCGTGGCATGGTGTATGTTCCCGGAGTATTGCCCCGTTCCACTTGACAGCGTGGTACCGGAAGGGTTTGCATGCTGGCACGACAGCGCACGACGCTGAGGTATTGCAAGGGGGATCACCCGGCCGATCACATGGCACGCAGTACTCACCACCCCACCCCAGCAGGTATCACGAACGAGCTACCGCTGGGTCACCGAACTCGAACGTTAAACCCGAAATCCCCACAGCCATGAGCCAGCCAACACCAAACCAACGTTTTCAAACAACCGCCGACCAATGCGTCATATCCCTCGCCCACCTGTGGAAATGAAGTTGCTGGCAGGACAGTCCTGCAGCTCTCTCAGCAGGCCGCTATCGTTCCACTCAGCCGGTCGGACCCCCACAGCCCACACGGACCCCGCCAGCCGACACAGCTTACACCTCTGACGGACAAAGCAAGTGCTAGGCGAAGCTGAATTCAGCTCAGCGGTTCCATGGCTGGGTTTTGGCGAGTCGTAACGGCTGCACGGAGGGGATAACCCCTGCGGGTAACACGGTACGGCAAGTCGCCTGATTTGGTCAGGGCCGCAACAGTCGACCCCGGGCCACAGCAAATGCAGCTCAGGTAAAACTCTTCTCCAGGCCACGAAACTGAACCGGACAGGGCAGGCGGCGAACTTAGATCATCATGGGGTTGAAATAGCCGTACTTGCTGAGCGCATCCTTGTCGTCACGCCAGTCCTTGTCGACCTGCCGTACGGGTACGGCGCACAACAAAAGGGGTACGGCAGGGTCCGCAGTGTGCCAGGCAGTTAGGTCAGGCCGATTTGGGTTGACGCGGCACACACACCTCGGCGACTTCGTGACCTCAGCCGACTTAACGTGACATAACACGACACGACGTGGGAGTCCCCCGCGGCGGCGCAGACCAGGACGTCACCAAACGCCGCTGGACAGGTGCGCGCGTTTGTGCAATGCCCGGATGTGAGAGGTCACCGAGATGCCCTTCCTCCCGAAAGTCTGGCTCACGGGCCCCTGCAGCCAGGGCTCACTGGGGCACTGGAGCCCTCTGGCCATGGCGACCTCCACATTCACGTTAATGATGCGACCCTGGTGGACCCCGCGGGCCATCGGTGACAGCCGCAGACCTCTGCAATGCCAGCCCGGACAGTGCCGCAACCCCGGCGGCGCGGACTGCGGTCAGTGTATGCCTAACAACGGCAACCAGCATCCTGCCGGCCATCCCGACTCATGAAAACACACGTAGCAAGGGCAAGGGTAGCTGCCCCGGCCAGCGTCAGACGGCATAGTCGGCGACGGCTCTCTAGCCCCCTCTCCCCTTGGATGTCATGCCCGTTGGCGGCCGGGGCAGCTGCTGGGGACTCAGCGGTGGGGCTCTTAGTGGACACATAGATAGCAATCACCGCAGCCGCTGCTGCGGCCGCTGCTGCCCCCGGCCCCGAGACCCGCTCTGTGCTCTGAGACCCGCCTCTTAGCCCCCACCCCCCAAACCGCTCGCCTGCCTTCCCGCTTCGTTCTGGCACACGTGCAAGTCGCTGCCTGCCCTAATTGCCGCCGCTCACCAAAACAAGCCCACCCACCCACCTGCACCGACAGCTCCAGGTACACCGGCCGCTCCAGGAAGGCCTCGATCTCCCGCCGGGCGTCCTGGCCGATGCGCCGCAGCATGGCACCCCCCGAGCCGATGAGGATGCCCTTCTGGCTCTCCTTTTCCACCACAATCTCAGCGGAGATGTAGTCCTTGCGGCCACGCCGCTCCGCAAACTCGCGGATCAGCACCTGTGCGGCGGGTGGTTGGGTTAGTCGGTTGGTCAGTTGGTTGATTGGGTGGGCGGGTCGTAAGATGGTTGCGCCGTGGGAAATCTAGGCCGGTACTGCAGGTTGGCACTGCAGAAGGACCTGTAGGGAAGAGTCGGACGCATCCTTCGCCTGCTAGAGCATGATGAGCTTCTGGGACGCCAGGTGCGCGGACAGCAAATAAGATAAACCAGTCACGGTGACTCCAGGGGGCGAGTCATGAGTCAGGAACGCCCAATGGGAGAGCGGGTGGGTGGGGGCTCCGCTGCCGTGACCCACAATTCGGCGGTGCGGATGGCGCGTGCGGCTGCAGGGTACCGTACGTCGCAGGCGGACGCACTCAGGACGCAGTCCGACCCGTGGGACACCGCGGCCGCGTCTCGGCCGTGTCCCAACCGGCCCTCCCCTCCGTACCCGTGCTCGTACACGGTGTGTATCCGACGGGTAACCCCGCTCGCACCGCATGCGGCTATCAGACCCCGCTGGACGCCGTACCTGCGTGCAGTACGGCACCTCCTGCTGACAGTTCAGGAACACCTGCGGTGAGGGGTTGGGGCCCGGGAGAGGGACGGGAATAGAGAATGGGACGAGGGGGTAGAAGAGAGTGAGGGTTGGATGTGTGCCGGAGATGGAGGAGTACGACAATGAAAAGCCGCGGGCTTGGGCGCTCGGACCAGCGCCATTCCCGCCATGGTAGCGGGATACGGCCAGCGCTTAGTCGGCGGCTGTCACTGTCTCTTGTTGTGCGGGTAATGGGGACTGCGGGGCACATGATATTCCGGTAGTTGCACCCTTGGCCATGTCCCACGTGAACCGAAGGTTCTAGAGCCCACGGGGACAGCTACAGCCAAAGCGCGCCAGGCGCAGAAATCAACCAAGGTACGCACACAGTTTTCCCGCACAATATAATCACACATGCGCGCGCAACACACACACATACACACACCTGCTCGCGGATGCATTCGGCCACGAAGAACCGCTCCGGCTGCTCCGATACAATTTTCTGGCGGAAAGTGGAAGAGGTGGGGGAAGGTGGGAGAGGTGGCGGAAGGTGAGAGAGGTGGCAACGGGGTGGAAGCGGAAGATCAGTCCAGCACTCGTTGACGAAGTGGAATGTGGGAGCGGGGTGGAGGGGGTGTAGGCGATCTGTAGACATATTCGGGGTGAAGGGGGCGCAAGGGGGCCAGCGACGCTGCGACGGACGTTGGGACGGGCGGGCCGCGGGCATTCAAATCAACAGCAGCCCAACGGGGTGGCTCGCGTGCTCTCGGTTTCGGTTTGGAACCAGGTCGGGGATATGCGGTGCCGCAGCGGCCACAGCACCGTGAATGCGGGCGCATAAGGAGCGGTTGGACAGCGCGGGGTCGGCGATCCGGAGGGCCGATGCAGGTGTGTGTGTGTGTGCCTAGCGAGGAGGCGGCGACAGAGGCGGTTGACGGAGGCGGAGGCGGAGGTTGTTGTGGAGGTGCTGGCAGGCATAAACCCGCCCGACCCGCCCGACATGCGGGTGTATCCTCGCACCGCCGCGACCTGTTACTGCATCCATACCCCCATCCACCCCAATCCTTACCCCCATGCACCCCAATCCTTACCCCCATCCACCCCAATCCATACCCCCATCCACCCCAATCCTTACCCCCATCCACCCCAATCCATACCCCCATCCACCCCAATCCTTACCCCCATCCACCCCAATCCATACCCCCATCCACCCCAATCCTTACCCCCATCCACCCCAATCCATACCCCCATCCACCCCAATCCATACCCCCATCCACCCCAATCCATACCCCCATCCACCCCAATCCATACCCCCATCCACCCCAATCCATACCCCCATCCACCCCGCGGGCACCTTCCCACCGCCCCGGGCCCCCCATGCGGGCCCCCGGCGGGCCCCCACCTTTGAGTACAGGGTGGGTCCCTCGGGCAGCCGCGACACCGCCCACTCCCGCAGTGCCTCCAGGCCCTCCCGCCGCTCCGCCGAGCCGACGAAGACCTGCAGCCCGGAAGGTCAGGGGCGCGTGTGTGTGTGTGTGTGTGTGTGTGTGTTGGGGGAACGGGGGCCACGTCGACATGGCTGAGCAGGACATCGCACTGCTACCCTCGCTCGGGGGCCCACACGCCACATGTATGAAACCTGATGTTACGTCGGAACCCGCGGATCACCGGAGATTGCCAATGCGTATTACCACTGCCACCACATCCTGCTACCACCCCCGCCAGTCCACCACCACCACGAGTCACAACGACAGGCTCACACACGGACCCCCTCGGCACCTCCTCCATCCATGCATACCAACTTCCTATGAGCCTGGCCCCACGGACACCCTCGCCCCTTCCCCCGCCCTCCCCATTTCCTAAATAACCCCTCCCGCCCCTCCCCCGCCCTCCCCATTATGGCCTACGCACCCCCCTCCCGCACCTGCTCCGCCCTGCAGTTGTCCTTGTACCACTGCGCCAGCTCGCCGACCTGCTCCTCGCTCAGCAGGTCCGCCTTGTTGAGCAGCACCGCCATGGGGGGCCCGCTCCAGCTCTCCCCCGGCTGGAACATGGCCAGCGCCTCCTGCGGCCGGTCCGCGGCGTCCACCACCGCGATGATCGCCTCGCTGTCCTTGATGGAGTGCACCACCGCCGCCATCATCCGCTCCTCGAGCTTGGTGCGCTTGCGCTCGATGACCCCCGGCGTGTCGAACAGGATCATCTGGTAGTCGGGCGCGGACGCGATGCCCATGATCCGGTGCCGCGTCGTCTGCGGCTTGTAGGTCACGATGGAGAGCTTCTGACCCACCAGCGCGTTGATCAGAGTGGACTTGCCGGCGTTGGGTTTGCCGATGACGGCCACGTAGCCGGAGCGGTGGCCGGGGGGGTCCTGCTCCAGGTCCTCGTCGGTGAGGGCAGGCTGGTAGAAGGGGCTGGACTCGGGAAGGATGGGCGGGGTAGTGGTTTCGGAGGATTGAGAGGGTTGACCGCGGGAGGGCTTGGCCGGCGCCGTCGCTGGCGGCGCTGCGGCAGCGGAGGCCGGTGGGCGGCGAGTGCGCCTGGGGAGGCTGACCCCGTCGGAGTCGGGCGGAGCGGCCGCATCCGGCGGTGATTCGGTGTGTTGTTGTTGCTGTGGGCGGCGTTGGTCATTGGGCTGCTTGGTTGTGCGAGACCGGACGAGGCGCCGGCGCGTCCTTAACTCTCCGCTCGTGTCGCTGGCATTGCTGGGGGACGCTTCCGGTTGCGGCTCTGCAGTTTCAGGAGCATATCTCGTGCAGAGAATTGAACGTTCTAACAACAGCTGAGCTGCTCGCTGTGGACACCAAACAGGTCTTGAGGCAAGCGGCGCTCGGCACAAGCCGCCGCGAAGGACATCAGAATAATACTGCATATTCAACTACAATTGCAATTAAATATGCAAGGTACAATTTGATATAAAAATGCATAGGACAACACGTCTTAACAGCCTGAAAGCAGCTGACAACTGAAGCCAACCGAAAATTTGCTCGTACCGGCGCAAATGGTGGCCCAGCACTAAAAGAACGTCGATAACATGACATGCTACAATATGTGCAATTATCGCAGAAAATTGCTGGATAACGCTTATGAGCCTTTTGATGCGCCGTAACCTGCCGTACTGTCCGGCAGAAGCAGAAACATGAAGCCGCAATCTACCTGACGTTGCTGCCTTCCATGTACACCTGTTGCCGTCGTGATGCGCCATTAAGGCAGCCCAGGTCGGACCATCCGTACGAAAGAATTAATCCACAAAAATCCCTTTGCGTCACCTCGTTTCCCACCCACATCCATTCGTCCGCCCGCGTGGACAACTGGTTAACCCTCCTCTAGTCCCCGCCGGCCGCGGCCACCAGTGCTTCGTCACTGCTGGTGCCATAGGTCCGCATGTTTTGGATGAGACACGGGAGGCTCCGTATCCACATGTGCACGATATCTAACGCACCATCTGCATCACGTTGCCTTCCACATGCTGGTGCTGAGGCATAAACACTTCAGCTTGCGGCCCGCATGCGCTGTTACTAGCGTGGCCATCACGCATGTCAGGGCCGTCATTTCACGAATAGTCAACTTGGGTTGCATCTCTAATGCAGGGCGGTGCGGACGCCGCTGGCGGCGACGTGCGAGTACGTTACTGCAGCACTAGAGCGGCGCACGCGCATCCGCGCACCCGCGTAAAGGTGCGAAGGACATCGGCGCGACACAGCTGGGGGCCGCGTCGTTGAAGAGTCAACCGCGCGCCAACGGTCGCACTGTGCCGGGGTGAAACACCTAGTGGCAGCACTGAGGTGACGCACTATTAAAAAAGCCCTACCGGGAGAATCTTGGTCTTTCGCAAGACTGTTCAAACGAAAAAAACTGAACAAGGCTCTGCTGAGGTTCTTTGTTTAAGGTTTCAAGTGAGTCATACCACTTGCAATCATTTAAGCGTGGATGGAAAGATGTCGCAACACGCAAGAAACACAGACGTACGAACCTTCCGTGCTTGAACGAAAAACAACGATTGCCGGTGATGGGGAGTACATACGCACAACATATATGATTTAGAAACCTGAGCATCAGTGGGGCTTCATTTAACGAGTATGCTGGAAGCTTGCCGTCTCGTGTTTTGTTTCGTCAAGCACTGAACAAAGGTCTCACCATCATCGGCGCTGACGGAAACCCCGTACATGTAGTCAAATGTCATCATTTACCATGCACGGCAGGAAGCGGGAACAATACGCGCAGTACGGTGGACCGCTGCTCGCATCGGGCCCAGCCAGTAGGCAGCAGTCCACGCCGGCGCAGTCGTTTACGGGCCAAGGCATGAGGGGCCGTATTGGGACTACCTCGCCATTACGGGACCGGCGCTTTCCTTCGGGCACTCGACAACGCGTTTCGGGACCCGTAGCGATTGGGCATCCCATCGGCCCGCCCAGCCGCCAGCGCGACAAATTCGTCGCGCTTCCTGAAGAGGAGGATGAGGTGGTATCACTGCTGCCCTCACTTCCCATCGCGGATGCCGGGTTACCGGCGCCCTCACCCGAAGAAACGCAGCTTCCCATCGCCCAGTCGTTGCCCCCGCCCGGCATCTTCGAGGACCTTCCCCGCGATGATCTAACCAGGCCGCTGCTTCGAGACGAGAGCTGTTGGCGCGGCCGCATCACGTGAGTCGATCCTGTCGATTTCGGGGCATCGTCGTGGCGGACAGGTCAAAGCGTCCGGAGGGGGATGGAGAGGTTGCGCACACCGCGTTGCGCGGCGTGGGAGGGGATTGACCAAGGGCAGGGGGTGAGGCACCCAGGGACTGAGCTCCCCCCCACACACGGTCCTGTCAGACCCTCGCTCTGGCAGCAGCGCCGTTTGAAAATGTCCACCAATTTCCTATACCCCCACACATAACATGCCGACAGCACATGGTGTACCTTGTCCGGTCGCAGCGGACGAACCTGACAGCAGCGCCGGCGATGCGCCCCTGCACCCGCCCTCCCCAGTCACTCGCTCTGGCAGCAGCGCAGTATTAACAATTTCCTGTACCCCTCCCCAGTCCGCAATCGGGAGCTGCACGGGTCACGTCCTTTCCCCCCAGCAACCGCCCGGCCCCTTCTCCCCCCCTTCATCGCTATGCTGGTCCTCCAACCTCCAGCGGGTGGGGGGCGGGGTGGAAGCACAATGGCGGGTCGGCTCGAGCGGGGCGAGGGAAGGAGCCGGGGCTTCAAGTGAACACAGCCCAGAGGCCGGGGCGCAGGGCGTGATCACGCCCTGGGAAGCGGCCCTGGGAAGCGGCCCCGACCTGCCTCCTGCCTGGTTCCGGCAGCCGGGTTGAGTTGCCGGGGTGTGGCGCTGTTCCGAACAACCCAAACAACCCGATGAACTCACAGCCTCGCTACCAAGCAACACGCGGAAGCCACATGGGTGGGCTGGGCATGGCAGGGACGGCATTGTAGGGAAGGGCGGGTCTACCAACACCGTCCGTTCCGCCCTTCGCGGTCCCGCCCTGTCCCGGATCCACGCAAGGATCCCCCACCCTTGTGCAGGCCCCCTCTCCTCTGCCATATGCCTACCAATGCCCTGTACCCCGACTTAATACCTAACGTACAGGGCTTCCCCACGCACACGCGCATGGGTTCCTCGCCACAACACACACTCTCTCTCTCTCTCTCTCTCTCTCACACACACACACACACACACACACATGTCGAGCAAACCTTCTTGTGAAATGCGCATTTGCTAGGCTTCAGCGAGCATCCCTTTTCCGAGCTTTCGCGAGTGCCGCCGCCCACCCCAGCTCTTCCACCTCGGGTGTTGCGTTGGGCTTTCATCCATACAACGCACCTCCGCAAATCCCACCCGGCACGACCCCACACAGCGCGACCCCCCTCCCTGCACAGCCGTGCAGCGCAGTGCCTTTCCCTGCACAGCCGTGCAGCGCAAAGCCTATCACATACACCCCACTTTGCCAGCTTCATCATGTCTGCCAATTTCCGATGACTCCTCCCTTGGGTCTCCCGCTGCTATGCAGATTTTACTGCGTGGCCGAGAGCTTCGACCGTAAGAAGCTGGAGGAGTTACTCAAGCTCACCTATCCGCCCAACACCGTGAGTGGTTCCTGGGAAGGGGATCAGGGGAGTGGGATGTGGGTCGATGGAGGGACGAGCTCCGTCGGGCGTTGTTGCAGTACCCGGGCTCCCAGGGGCCCGGGCGTGTGCCGTCGCTGCGGCTGCCGGTGCTTTGCGGCTGTGGGGTGGGGGGGACAATGAAGGAACGAACTTCCACCTTCTTGAGGGGCCCGCGCCGGAAGGAGGGAGGGAGGGAGGGGCCGGAAAGCGCGTGAGGCAACCTTGTCCGGGCGGACCACCGTTAAGGCCCGCATGTTGATGGAGGCGCGCGAGTGTGTGTGTGTTGTGTGTGTGTATATGTGTGTGTGTGTGTGTGTGTGTTATTTAAGCAGGCAGAACAGGAGCGCGTGACATGCGAGGGGCCAAGTGGCGCCCAATAGTTTGCCCGTACGCGCATATAATGTACCCATTGCCCGACCCGTATAATAAACAAAAGGCAGCCGTGTCGGAAGAACGCTGTCGATTTGGCGCGCTGTTAGTTGTTGTCGCGGCGTCGCGGAAGACTACCAGCTGGTGCGGGTCGGCTGCCTTGGCCACACAGACGCACACCACAATGCTGTGCGTGCGTGCGATCCTCTCGTGGAGGCGCGCGTGTGTGTGTGTGTGTGTGTGTAGAAATGCAACCCGCCCGCCCCGCCGTGTGTGTGTGTGTTTTGTGTGTTCACGGGCTTGGGAGTAACTGCGCGAGTGTTGCGTTATTGAAGGTAATGATGATGATCATGATGATGGACGAGTGCGTCCATGTTTGGGGCGTGTCTGAGAAGAAGAAGAATGAAGGACGCGCTACCTGAGTTGCGCCTGGCCAGCTTGCTACAGGGGCAGCGTTGTGCTTGGCTGCCGGCCTGCCTGGCTTCCGGACAAGTGCTTCCGGGTGTCCGTTCACAGGCAAGGCAGGAGGGCGTGCGGTGCAGGGAGCCACTACAGCTAAGCCGCATGTGTGTGTGGATGTGGTTTCCCCCGGCGCAGGTGCGCTCCTTCCCCGACGTCTTCTACGTGGAGTACATCAAGGGGCTGGACACGCAGCCGGGCGGGGACGTCTTCTTCTTCGACTACGGAGTGGTGGCCTGCTGGGGTGGGTGACGGGGGGAGCCGGGAGGAGGGGAACGGCGGGAGGTCGGCGTCTTAACTGACATGAGAGGGGGGCAGCGGAGGTGGGTTTGGACGCGAGGCGGGGCGGGCGGGTGTGGCGTGGGGCAGGAGGGCGGGTGCGCAGGGCCTTGGTGGACACGTTGGGACGGGTCCCATACCACACACCCGCAGGCAGCTGGTGTTCGCACGGGCCGGGTCCAGGGGTGGACACCAAATATCGCGGAGGGGGAGAGGGGAGGGGGACCACGATCGCCGTGCCTTGCCGGGGTTCACGAAACGCGCCCTTTCGTCCCCCATCCCTCCGGAAACCCCTGGCCATGCCGCTCATCACGCGCGTCACAACGCGCACGCCGTCACACGGTAACTGCATGCCGCTCAGGTATGACTAAGGCCCAGGAGATGACCATCGTGCGGGGCATCGCCACTCAGTGCATGGAGCAGCCGTTGGAGGAGCAGTGGACCGAGGTGGTGGGTGGAGGGGAAGGGGGTCAGGGGGTCCGAGACTGGGTACCGTAGGCAAATGCTCCGGATGTCAGGGGTTGTGCTTGGAACGAGGCCGGTGGGTGGCCGATGGGCGGCAATCAGGAAAGAGAGGGGCAGGGGCCCCGGCGAAGAGCCAACTTCCGACTCCGAAACCCTGTCAGGGCAAGCAAGCCACCCCGCGCCCCACATCTCTCGGGCGGCCCCTCCCTGGACGCTTTCGCTGCTCGGGTTTCCCAGGTACACACACGTTCCCGCACACGCACACAGACACACGGCGGGTCGTTTCCTTTGGCAGCCGTGCCTCCACGAAACACACAGCCTGGCGTGCCCGCACCCGCCCCTCGCGGCCCGCGCGTCCCCCGCTGTGCCCCCCGCGTGGCCCGTCACCGGGTCGGGAGCTTCCCCTCCTCATAAGTCAATCAAGACGGCGGGACGTGCGCGCCCACTTAATCCCTCCCCTCCCCTCCCAGTAGGTTTGAGAAACTGTCTACCAATTTCCTGTACCCTCCCCTCTCGGTAGGTTTGAGAAACTGTCTACCAATTTCCTGTACCCTCCCCTCCCTGCTCCGCCCCGCCTGCCTTGACGGGCGGTCCCGCAGGACGAGTTCCAGTACTGCTACAGCCACGAGAAGCAGCAGCACGTTCAGAACGACACGGTGACGCTGCACCGGAGATACGCTCAGGACTACAAGGCAGGTCCACCGGCGGGAGCGAGGGGGAGGGAGGGAGGGAGGGAACGCGCCAGTGGGGCAGTCGTGTTGCAAAGTCGGACACTTGACGGGGGAGGGGGGATGTAGAAAAATGTGCGCGAAGGGGTTTGAGGTCAGGTGGGAAAACCACGCAACAAACAAGTGTGAAGAGCGGCGTGTGCGGGGTTTTCATTTAAGACACACACACCTAAACCAAGCCCGGAACACGCAGCCCTGCGGCAACCTGTCTGGTCCCTGTCTCGGGGCATCAGGGCTGTCGGGTCCCCCTGGGGTGGCTCAGAAGGGGAGGTATGCAATGAGGCCGGGGGGCCCAAAGAGGGCCGCCATCTGTCCTTCCCGAGCCGCTGAGAAGCGGCTCTCGGACGTATGCCGGGGCGCCTCGCCAGTAACCACACCCCTCACCCGCGCGATGGATCGCCCCCCTCCCCTTGCCGGCCTGGGCCCGCCCCATGTGAAACCGCCACCCGCCATCCGGCGCGCAGATGAAACTGGCCATCAGCTACGCGCTGGCCCAGTCCACCAAGCTGTCAGTGTACGAGAAGCGAGTCACCGACATTGTCCTGGAGACCAAGAATTTGCCTGAGGTGGGTGTGGGAGGTGGGTTCGGGAGGTGGGTACTGGAGGGAGGTGGGGCGCGTGGCCTAGGGGGATGGTGCTTTGACGCGGGTTGTTTGGGAGCGTGGCGGTAGAGGCGTTGTTTTCGTGCGCCCGTCATCCGCCCTCCGGTCTAAACCGCGCCCGCCTTCAGCAGATTGCTTACAGCGAAACCGCAATAGAGCAACAAACCGATAACCGCCGATGTTGGGAGGGACGAAGACGGCGAAGCGTTGACGCAGGCTGAACCCTAGGCCGCCCATCCCCTCCCGTCGGAACCCATCCCCTCCTCCTCCCGCCCCATCCCCTCCCGTCGGAACCCATCCCCTCCTCCTCCCGCCCCATCCCCTCCCGTCGGAACCCATCCCCTCCTCCTCCCGCCCCATCCCCTCCCGTCGGAACCCATCCCCTCCTCCTCCCGCCCCATCCCCTCCCGTCGGAACCCATCCCCTCCTCCTCCCGCCCCATCCCCTCCCGTCGGAACCCATCCCCTCCTCCTCCCGCCCCATCCCCCTGCCGGCCCGCTGCCAGGCCCTTGCCGAGCACGGCGAGGTGGACATCTCCGGACACGACATCGCCAAGCTGATCGGCAAGGTGTTCCTGCAGAAGAGCGCCGTCAACCTGCTGGTCAGTGGGGAGGGAAGGGGGGAGGGCCAGGGGCCGGGGTTACAACAAACCAGGCCCAGGGGGAACCCTCCCCAATGGTGAGAGCGCGTGAGGAGGGGGGCGTGGGGGGGTGGGAGAGGCGGTTGCGACAACTGCCGGTCAGGGGCACGTGACGGAAATGTGGGCGTGTGTTATGTCCACACACGCCCACAGAGCCGCCCCTCAACGCCCTCCCTCCCATCGAATTCGCTCTGGACTTGTTATTCGTTTCACCCCACCCAGACACGCGCCGCCCTCACCCCCACGCCCTACCCCGACACGCCGGGTCGTGCCGGGTCCCGGGTCCGGGGTGTAGGTCTATTTCCAAAGTCATGCCCGCCCCAGCCACACACACGACCAGATACGCGCCGCTCCCCTCCTTGCCTGTCTGCCTGCCTGCCTGCCTCCCTGCGCGCCTCCCTCCCTCCCTCCCTCGCCCCGCCCCCCGCCCCCTTCAGGGCTCCGTCCTGGGCACCCCGGAGTTCTTCTGGCACGCCCCCGACAGCTTCCAGGCGCTGTACACCCGCGTCACCGAGTACCTGGAGTTGGAGAGCCGCGTGGAGCTGCTCAACAGCCGGTTCGCGGTGCTGCAGGTGGGGGGGTGGGTGCCTAGGGGGGTGGGTGCTTAGGCGGGGGCAGAACAGGAGTGCGTGACATGCAAGGGGCAGAGCAGAGTGTGTGGGGTTGGGGTGGGGGGGCGGAGTGAGGAGGGGGCGGCACAAGCGGGGAGGCGAGGTGAGGGCCCGGGGAGAGGGGGCGGGTCGGGTGCGAGGTGGGGAGTGTGAGGTGTGAGGTAGAGGGAGGGTGCGAGGGTTCCAGATCCGGATCTGTAGCTGGGGGGCGGGATGGGGCTAGAGGAGTGGGGAGCAACGGGGGGCAGTGGGTGGCCGGCTGCACGTACGTGCTGAGCAGGATGCGGGGGGGGGGCAGGGCTCGCTCCCTCCTCCCGCCGCGCAACACCAGGCCTGCTCCGAAACCTCCGCATACCCAACCCCGACCCCCGATTCGAAACACCCCGCGCGCCCGTCCTTCGTACCGCCATGAAACCCCATGTACCGCCCACGTGTGCCGACCCCGGCAGGAAATGCTCGATATGCTCCGAGACCACCAGAACAACTACCACAACGTGCGGCTGGAGTGGATCGTCATCTGGCTGATCGTGGTGGAGGTGGTGGTGGGCCTCTTCGAGCTGCTGGGTCTCTTCGGCCTGGTGGGCCACTCGGACAAGAGCTGAGCGACCCTCACTCGCCGCACCGCAGCTGGGCGCCGCGCGGGGGCTGCGCAGCTCAGTATTCGTAGGACCCACAGACTCACAGACCCACAGACCCGCCCAGCCGGGGTGCGGTATCCGGTCCGACCGGACCAGGCCGCACAAGACCGGAATGGAATCGGCTGGGCGGGATGGGACGGGACGGGACCGGGGCCGCGCATGCCGCAGGGTCGCAAGGCGGACCGTGGGCACGGACCAGCGCCCGGCCGCCCAGCCGCATGGGTGTCAATCCGCACGGCCCGCCGGTAGCGGAGAGGCGGGTCGAGTGCCCGGTTGTCCGTCGCGGGGTATTCACATACGCGGCACAGGCGCGCGAGGTCGCGGCCGGGATGGCCGCCCTTGCGCGCGCCACGCGCCGGTAAAGAGGGCGCCGTGGCAGACCACAGACTGGATGCGGCACTCGGGGGCCGCAAACGGTCGCGCATGCAGCGCGGAGGTGAGTGGTCCGCTCACATGTTGTTGCGGGGGCCGAACCGAACGCGGGGGATCGGTGACGTGTGGTCCGCTTGCATGTCTTGTGGGGCCCGAAGCGCCCGGGGGCAATATCGATGGTCGAGGTTGCCGTGCCGGCGGCACGGCACGGCACGGCACGGCAGCCCGCGGCTTGCAGCGCGCCCAGCAGCCAGCAAGCAAGAGTGAAGCAGTGGCGTGGAGCCGTTCCGAACCCCCTTGTGGCGGTGTCGTCCGGGACAGAGGCTCGACGGCTAAGGGCCAGGCGTACCTACCTGGGCCCAGCAGCGGAAAGCTGCAAGCAGCACAAGCAAAAATAGTCAGCAGCCGGCCGTACGTAGGTAGTAGCAACAGTTTGTTGGTTTGGGTGCGTGGCAGAAGATTTTAAGAGCGTGTTTTTGTTCAGTGCCCTGTTGCTGATGTGGCGGGTTGGGATTGGCTATGGTGGGAGTTGGCTCGGGTCGGGTTGGCGTGTGTTATTGGTGCTGATGCTGGTTGTAGTCTCTCTGGTCTCTAGGGTTCCAGCTCTCGGGGGATGTGGTCCCAGCTCCCGCCTGGCATCTGCGGTTGGAAGCGCAGAACGCGGGCGGCGGATGCTGCCATCCTTCGGCACTGCGTGGGGCTGGGGCTGCATTTTATTTGGTAGGAAGAGGCCCGCGACGGGCGCACGGGGGCGCCGTTGCGGCTGGGTGGTGGGGTGTGGGGTGGGAGACACCTCTCCACGGGAATGTGGGGCATGGGGGGTTCCACCTTGCACCTCCGTTTGGAGCCACTACATGCGGCACACGAGCCAGCCCACGAGTTGGGTTAATCGGTCGAGATGGACGTGAACATCGATTTTCAGGATCGGCCCGGGATGGGTGGATAGGTGGCTGTGTGGGTGTGCCCATCCGTCCACTGCCCTGCATATTACCATCCTCGGGGGCTGCACGGCCCGGGTCGTATCCCGTCCTATCCGGTCCCAGTGCTACGGTACCCAGTCCTGACTCCCGGGGCAGCCGCTCGTTCCCTGCTGACCACACGAAGCGCGTCCGGCCGTTCGTTGGAGGCGTCGGATTACAGTGTTGACATGCGTTGGGAAGGGATAACCCGTTGCAACCCGTTGCACTCCGGTGGCGGTTCGTGTAGTAGCGTGTAGCGAGGAACAGGATGTAGCGAGGATGAGCCGGTGTGCGTGTGTTAGTGTAGTGCAGGGTACGAGTGCCGTGAACCGTGAACCGTCAAGTCCAGCAATGTGGGCTTTGTGTGTATGTGTGTGATGGAGGGGGGGCCAGCTGCGGGGGGCATGTGGCCGATGAAGAGGGATTCATGAATCCGGCGTTGAACGGGGCGCAGTGCAGAATTTGTTGGCCCCGTATCCTGTGATGATGGATGGGCATGTGCGTGTATGGGTGTCCGTGTGCCCGTGTCATGAATGTCGTGCATGACCTACCCTGTCCTGCCCTGCACCGGCAGGGTACGCGTCTCGCGCACCTGCTGTAGCGCTGGGGAAGTTCGCGCGGCTGGGGACTGAAATTAAACCTGTCCGCGGCTGGGGAGGTGCGGATCAGGCCTCTCGTGGGTATCTGACCGGGCCTGTCTCGGGGCCGAGGGCTGTATGTTGCAATGTGTGGCAGAGCATAGCTGGTTTCGCAAAAGGGGGGCCTGGCATGCAAGTTCATTGTTATTAATGGTGGTGTGGCGGGGAGGAGGCGACAAGGTTCGTAGCTTGGAGGGCACCGCGGAAAGGAGGGCGCCCGGCGACATGCATCGGGGCTCCGGCAGCTGAGGAGTAGTGGAGTGCGTGGGGGCTGCGGGTCTCGTTGCCAGTTGGCCAGCAACGAAGGAGGGAACCAGAGGGCTCTCCTTTGACGGAACCCTAGTGACCGTGGGATGGTGCTCCCAGGGCTGTTACTGACAGCTGCACATCACCAGGTACCGGTAGCAACCTCCTGGAGGTGAACCCGCCTGGCAAAGGCTGGTACCGGTAGCGATATCGGCTTCGCCGCCTGGAGCCAGCCTAGAGCCAGCCTGGAGCCAGCCTAGAGCCAGCTGCGGGGCAGCGCTGAATGCGCTGCAGCTTGTTTGGCTGCCTCTCTGCCCCCCACGCCCGTGCCCGGCCCCACCCCTCCGGCGAGCGGTGGCTGGGGATGATGTCAAGCAGGGTCGACCCATCGGGATCTCTCCGCTTGCGCGAGTCACCGCCGCAAATTCCGTTGTAGCGCGGGTACCAATTGACGTCGGACCTCTGAAAACGTCAGGACCCAGCATCCCGGTGTTTGACTGGCATAGATTTCGGTACAGTGTGCCGGGTTATCTGTCGGAAAGCAGCGGCGACGGCGGTCCGGCCGGACCAGACACCACCGCGTCGCCAGCGCCAATGTAAGTCCGGCTGATACAGAAGTAAAACTTCGTCTCCTGCATCAGCCTCTACTGTAGACGGGGACGAGACCATACATTCAATTTCTAAGGTTCTGCGTGGCCGGGTGAATAAATACAAGCTGTGGGTAGGAGTTTTGTCCCCTCACATGGCTATCTGTACAGACATTTTGCAGGGCGCGATTTATGCCACTGTATGCCAGCTGTAAGATAGTAATGTCGCCCACGGCACCGTGTTCTCGTCATTTGCCGTACGACTCGCTGCAGGAGGTTGCTGGCTGCAACTGTCTGATTGGATATGCGATGCGGATGAGATACATCTCGTCAGTGAACAAGTTCCAACTGATGACGCTGTCGCATGCCAATGGTCCAATCACTTTTGATTCGTACAAGTGTGACACGAACTTGTCATCCTGTGTAACCGTATCTCCGAACCTCAGTTCCACGACTTCGGTGCGTTGCTCTTAAGACACCTCGTTGAGCTATGACCGTTACAAACCTCACGGCGTGGCGTATTAAACATCCTGCCATATGGAGTTCGCTGTCGGGGAGCCCCACACTCAACTGCACACACATCCGCTCAGCGCACACGACTCCAAAATTGAGAAGCATGACTATGCTTCATCAGTGAGGACGAATCAGTGAACATTTTCTTCCCGAGTCAGACCCACACGCCGTTGCTGGCGTACCGGTACTATCGTTCCTGTCTCCAGGTGGCGGTCGACGCCGTTTCCCAACATACCTAGAAAGGAACACATATCACGTCTGCATTGCCTGCAGACTCCATGACCCTGCTCCAGGCACCCACTTTACAGCCAATTTACACCTCAGCTGGCGTCACCACCCATCGCTGCACACTCTGCCATGACTGAGACTTAACGCACGTCAAGGCGTTTACTTGTTGGCAATCTGCCCAGCAATGAGGTCCGCCGCTTGCTGGACGGTGGCAATCTTCTCCGGGCCTGGGGGAAACACAAAGGGATACGAATAGGAAAATTAGGACACTTTCTTTCTATTAATTAACCCAACAGAAAATGCCGTCCCCTTTCAACCGCATGACATGACCTGGCCGTTTGCTCGAACTTACTCTCCTCATCCAGCGAGATCTCGAACTTCTCCTCCAACGCCATCATAATCTCGACCTGCAACCAACGCATAACACCCAATCGCATCAGAATTTGGGCGGCCGCCAACGCGCTCAAAATCCACTCTAACGCTCACACCCCAACCTACCGTGTCAAGCGAGTCAGCACCCAGGTCCACGAACTTGGACTCCGGCTGAATCTGAGGGCATGGAGGATACAAAAATTAACAGAGGTAGCACGCGGTTCATGAGAAAACGCCGACAAACTCACCTTCTCAACGTCCGTGCCCAGCTGCTCGGAGATGATAGACCGGACATCCGCCAGCACCTTGTCCTTGTCCTGTAAGAATTTAAGCCAACGCATGAGCCACCGTCATTGAACAATCATACGGCTCAATCGGTCAAATGGCCTACCACGGCGGCGCAGGTGATGACCCTCCGGCCGCGCACGGACACCGGGCGCACAGCCTGCAAAACAAAAATCATAGCTTAGACTATTTGTAATCAATTGGCTCTGCCTGGATAGCTTCTGTATCGCGGTGTACATGGCGCGACGACCCACCTGCACGCGCGGAGCAGCCACGCGGGCAGCGGCAGCCTTGCGGATCATGGTCGCGGACATTTTGGCGGAGTAGCTGAGAAGACGATTGAGTGTAGAGTGCAAGCGCAAGGTACCGAAGACAGGAGACCAGCGCCCTTTTTGCACCGCGTCTGCACATAAGGCCCTACATTCGGGTGACATGGATGTCACCCCGAGAAACGCTTACAATACGTACATACCGTTGAAATTTTGGCGGGCGATGTTGTTTGGGATGCTAGTTTATTTGGGTACATCACTTGCGCATAACGCTCACGACTCGTGCTGACTTTAACGCTCACTGGCAAATCCATCTTCGGGCCTATTGAACATAAGAACACGTCTGAATTAAAGCTGCGTAGTGTAACATTTGCTGGTTTCCTAGTGCATCAAGTGAGGCCGGGACTATTCCACATGTCATAATCTTCTGCCGATGCATGTGCGTGCGGTCTCAGATCTGGTCCTGGCTAAAATGTCGATGTATGGAGCTTCCTCACGTTCCCTTACAGTGCCCGACATATAGCCGATGGGCGACTGCAGTTGGCGGCTATGCAAAGACGATGCTGCCATGGTGCTCTGAGAATTGCAGCATGAGAACGCAACCAAAGGATCCTTGATCTTTAAATTTTGTTACTGTGTCGTTAGGTGTATCATGCTCTTCCACTTGCGGTTTGCTTTCGGTTGCACATGGTTGCCTCGCCTGCATGCTTCCCACCGCACCTGTCGCAGACTTGCATGGCAAGACCATGCAGATGCTGCACCCCTGCCTTGCTGTAGATTGTATGCACATAAATGCCGGGGCGCAGCAAAACACATTGGGTTGCGCAGGACGTCACAGGATTACACATTTATCTTGGAGACAGTTTCCGGATGCCAAGGCGCCTGCAGCTTTATGAACACCGCGGGGCAAGCAATATGCCTTGCTGTAACGTTCATTCATTGTTGATCAACCGCCTGCAACCGCACCCTATTCCGTACAGTCCCGTCGGGTGCAAGACGGTACAGGGTGGTGACGGGAAGCCCGGTACAGGCTGCGCATATAGAGTACCGGAAAGACCGGAAGGTCCGTTGTTGGCTACCGAATGTAACCGTTCACGTTGCCATCACGAAGCCTGCCATCACATCGTTCTGTCTCAATCGTCTCGATGGTACTCAGGGCATGCGATACGGATGGAAGCAGGACCCCTCTTTAGTGCACGTAGGCTGCCCCTGGCTACCTGGCATGATCGCGTTGTAGCAGACACCATGATTGCTGAGGTTAGGGCGTGTTGTACATGGAACTCGAACACTCCGTTTGGGTCCAGCGGGTCCAGTGAGACCAGGTGAGACCTGGCTGGACCTATGACCACGATTCGTTCGCATTGGGCAATAACACCGCACGTGTCCTGTACACCCCGCACTGTGGAATGCATTGTTGCTATTGTTGCGCCACCCTTTTGAATAGAGTTGCGTTGCGAGTCTGTCACAGCAGGTCACAGCACCTGGCTCAATCCTAATAAGCGCGACCACATGCATCAACTGAGCCTTCTTCCTTACATTATTTTTACAGCGAGCAGCCGCTTGTCAGGCAAGTCGGCCGTTAGGGGCTCCTTTCCCTCGTACCGAAGATGCCGTACGTTGACTATCACGACAACGCCTTACTCAGACTAGCAAAACAAAAAATTGCACAATAAGCCTTGCTGCCAATTGAATTTGAAAGCTAAGAAGTCCATGAGCCTTTCTGAGCAGCAACGTCCCGCAATTGCGCGCAAGATGGCGCAGTGAACGATAGAAATGCTGCTCCTGCGTTATTCTTCTTTGGCAATGAAGCGACGCGTACACACGTAAGCTATTTTAGATCAAAATGGGAGCCCGCGTCTGCGGACGAGGTGTTGTCCGAAATCTCCGGCGACTATTTCGAACCGGCGGATACCTGCTCTGAGGCAGGTCTGGATTCGCAACTACCCTGCCTCGAAGATTTTGAAGACACGGACACGGACACGAGCAGCGCCTTGACGTGGATGCAGGAGACGTCGGGTTTTCCGCTGCCGGCCCTGCGGATGCCGCAGCCCAGAGAACCCAAGGATCCACGTCAACAATTTCGGATGCAGCGGCAGCAGCTCTGCGTAACGACATGGGGGGGACGTTGTGCAGCTAGGCGGAGAGGGGGGGGCGTTGGCATGCTCGTTGCCGGCGCCGGTGCACTTGGCGCAGGGCTGCAGAGGACACAGTCACTCAGATGGGACAGCACGCGGCTGTACCTTGATTGCCGGTCAGCACCTTGCCCTGGGTCTCCCTCAGCGAGGAGGGCAGACGGGCCTTGCCGGTCCCGTCTTGCCACACGGAGGCCGAGGGGAGTTCCACCAAGAGGTCGGCTCACTGCCCGCCTTCAAGCGCGTCAGCTCTCTCCGCCGCGTCCTTCCAGTAACACCCAACACCGGCGCGGGAGGTTGGTCATGGCTGTTGCCATGACGTAGCCCTGGCCTGAAGAAAGGGGAGAGGCAGAGGGAGGGGGAGGCAGGGGCTGCAGGGGTAGCTAGGAGGCCGCAGACCCCGCCATTTCGCTCCGCCGCATGCTTCCCTTGCTCCCCAGCCCTCAGGCCCGCAGGCAGATGCAAGCGCGAGGTGGTCAGGGCTCGCCCGCTTCCACCGCAGCGCCTGATCCAGGGGGCAACCGAACAGTTACGGCTCTAAAACGATATCGGCGCCACCCCCTGGGACTCCAGCCAGTCCGGAAGCGCTCCTTAAGTGACGCCTATCGCTGACGGGACCTGGACATGAGGGGCGGACTGCAAGCTGATGTGTATAGGAGCCTCCGGCGGCGGTCCCTACCCACTGCAGCTGCGTGAATCCGTGGCTGAGGTACAGGTCAGCTAGCGGGCCTTGGGCACATCATCATGCAGAGAGGTATCCGCCGGCTCGAAATAGTCGCAGGAGATTTCGGACAACACCTCTCCTTCCGCAGACGCGGGCTCCCAATTTGATCTGGAATAACTTACGTGTGAACACGTGGCTTCATTCCCAAAGAAGAATATCGCTAGAGCAGCATTTCTATCGTTCACTGTGCCATCTTGCGCGCAATTGCGGGACGTTGCTGCTCAGAAAGGCTCATGGACTTCTTAGCTTTCAAATTCATTGGCAGCACGGCTTGTTGTGCAATTTTCTGTTTTGCTAGTCTGAGTAAGGTGTTGTCGTGATAGTCAACGTACGGCATCTTCGGTACGAGGGAAAGGAGCCCCTAACGGCCGACTTGCGCTTGTCAGAACTCGGTCGCTTGGCGTTTTGCAACGGGCGCGATCCATAGCGCACAGCACAGCAGGCATCGCACACAGGGGGGACTCAGAAACGAAACATTCAGTAATAAATAGAATATGTAACATCTATAAAGTATCTTCTTTTACATTTTGCTATTAGCCCGACCTTTTGCGAGGCTTGCAGTGAAAATGCGTTCTTCAAGTCAGATCTCGTTCCGTGCCTCATCACCTACATGCACATAGCTTTTAAAGGTGGGATGAAGCAGGTGCTTATTGGGACCTTCCAGTGCCCGTCGGTTTTCCGCACTCAGGAGCTTGCCGCAATAAAAGTGGAAGCCGAAGGACAGCTGTTACAAGCCTTCCCGTGACATCCCACATGTTTGCTCGCCACCACGCGTTACGTGTTGCGCCATGACCAGTTCCGCCGAGCGCGGCACGGCAAAGGGGCAGAGAGCCCAGCGGTCTTGCCGCGAAAAGCCAGGACCTCATGCGCGCAGCGTTAAACATTACGATTCCGCGATCGAGCGCGAGATGGAGGCGCTGGGAATTGTCGCGGCAGCCGCCGCGTTCGGAGGTGATCTGCACACCAACGGAAGCTTCAAGTCGGCCACTCTCAGCGGCTGTGGAGGCGGGTCCGCTTCGCAGCTGAGACCGCGGGTAGCGCCTCTGAAGGTCATCCGGGTGCCAGCCCCTTCCCAACCTCTGTCCGAATCGCAAGCCCCGTCGCAGCCCCGCCAGTCCAAGGCGTACCCACGAACACGGTCCCATGCGCGCCATCAATCTGCGCAGTCGCAGTCATCGCCGCTGTCACAGCCGCAGTCCCAGTCTTCCCAGGAGTGGCGATCGCCGTCGCCGCCATCACAATACTCCCGGCACATCCTCCAACAACGCCAGGAGCTGGAGTCGCGGCCATCAGGGCAGCCGCGCAAGAGCGAGCGGGAACGTGTGCGCCAGTCGCCGACGGCGCCGCCGGACCCTGCCGGCGTAGCTCGCCCCACCAGGTCATGCAAGCGGCGCAGCCACGCGGTAGCGTCCAGCGAGGGCGTCGCCGCGCTCACCAGCGCTGGGAGGGTTCCACTCGGGGGAAGCGATGTCGACGGGGGGACCGACAGCGCCGCCAGCACACCCGGATGGGCGGCTTCGCCGACGACCGCGTCGCCTGCTGCACACCGCCCCCGGCCCGCTCCGCTCACCGCCACCACCACGAGCCCCGCCGGGCGACGTGGAAGCCCCGACGCCGCCGCGGACGCCGCGGACGCTGGGGGCTGCTGCGTGTCTGCTGCGACCGCCGCACGGCCCCATGTCGCCCCCTCCGCAGCGGCGGCACCTCACATGAGGGGCGCGGGTCCAGGCGCGGCGCTGCCGCTGGCGCCGCCGTCCGCAGCGGCGTTGGTGGCAGCGATGTCCCCGCCGCCGGGCGCTGCAGCCGTCCTCTCGGCCGTCGACGACCCCATGGACATCACCCCGATACGCCCGGTGCGGACGGACGCCGCGGCCGGTCCTCCCAGGGCCCTCTTCCTCTTGGACCGAGGAGCCATGCCGACTGGACCCTCCGCACAAGTTGCGGCCGCGCAGACCGGGCATGAAGACCCAGGACGACAGTCCGGAGCGCAGCCGGGGGCGCAGTCCGGAGCGCAGCCGTCGCGGCCGCAGGGCATGAGTGCAGCCCTGGGAGGCGTGAACGGGGGCGGCGAATGTGCTGGGCGGCCGGCTGCCCTGGGCCCGCCCGCGCACACGCCACCGCTTCAACACCACAGCGCAGCAGATGGCGGCGGGGTGGACCGGGCCGCTGGGCCCGTGGGGACCTGCCATGGGCCGGAGGGGCATCCGGAGCAGCAGGCGGCACACCGCTGGCAGCGGACCGCGACGTGGCCGGCAGGCGCGGAAGCGGAGGGCGCAGCGGCGGCAGCAGCGGCGGTGACTGGGCCGGATGGGGAGACACTCATGGTCTGTGAAACCCCGCAGCCGGCAGATGCGATGGCAATTACACCGCTGCGAAGGGCGCCAACGCCGCTGCCGCTGCTGGGGGCAGGCGGGGACGTGCCGCAGGCGGGGACGTCCGGCGGCACTTTTATGGCGATGGCGATGGCGATCACGCCACCGCAGCAGCAGCCACCTGCGCTCCCGCTGCTGGCACGTTTGCAGCGCGGTAGCCCAGCGGACGAAGGAAAGGCCGGAAGGGATGCGGTGCCGTGCAGCGGCCGGGCGGCAGCAGACAGGTCACCAGACGCAGCGGTGGCGGCGGCGGCGGCGGCGGCGGCGGTGGCGGGGCTTACGATGTGGCCCTGCGGGCTCCCCGGGGCGGCAGTTGTCCTGGGCGGCGGCTGCGGGACGGAGAGCGTGGTCGTTGGCGACGGCCAGGCCAGGTCGCCTGAGGTCGCCGTGGGTCTGGATCTGGATCCCGAGCTGGATTCCGATCTGGAGTGGGAGTTCGAACTCACGCAGGATGAGCGTGCGGAGCGGGTGAGGTGCCAGGCCCGGCAGGCCTCACGAACATACCCGCAGTCGTACCCGCAGCCGGGGGCAGGGACGGTGATACCGCCGCGGCCGCGACCACATGACGCGGGCGAGCGGGCGGCGGCAGGGGGCGCTGGATTGGCGGGGCCGGAGGGTGCGACATCGGCGGTGGGCGCATGCGGCGCAGCTGGCAGGCGGGACCACGGCGAGGGTGGCGCACCGAGGGGGGTGCGCGCAGCGCTCGGCAGCGGTGGGGGCGCGCTTCGCGACAGCGGGGGCAGGGGCGCGCTTCCGGACGACGGCATGTGTGATGATGACGACGGTGACGACACGTGGATGCACACGCAGCGCTCCGCCGTGCCGTCCGTTGCGGCCAAGTACCAGTACGACAGCATGATCGACGAAGAGGATGAGGGTGAAGATGCGGAGGCAGATGAGGAGGATGTCGAGCGGCATGTCGGTGGTGGGGGAGCTGGCGAGGGCGTGCGCGACGCAGGGCGTCCTCAGGGGCAGGGAGGCGGCCGCAGCGGAGACTTCGCAGGAGGGCAGCAACAGCAGCGGCAACAGCAACAGCAGCAGCAGGTGGCAGTGTTCCCGCTTGTCCAGGGCCAGTGTCGGGAACAGCGACAGGCACGTGAGCAGAGGACGTGGAGCCGCAGTGCTGGAACGACGACGGCGGCATCGGCTGTACAGGCACCGGCGGCGGCGGGGATAACGGCGCGCGGCGCGCCGGGTTGCAGGCACGCGGACGTCCGCATGGGGCAGCAGGGACCGGGGGACGTCAGACGTGTTGGCGCGGGCAAGGCAGTCCCCGTGTCCGTGCTGTATCCAGATGTCCTGGGCCCGACACCGCCGTCATCGCCTGAGCAGCAGGCGCACCAGAAGCAGCAGCGGGGGGACTTTGAGCAGGTGCTGGAACCCTTACAGCAGGCGCACCAGGACATGGACGTGCTGCGTCCAAGGCAGCCACAGTCGCAGCACCGTCTCGGCCCCGCCGGAGAAGTGCAGCCGCCGGGGCCACCCGCATTTCGGCCGTCCAACCCAGCAGCAGCAGCAGTAGCAGCAGCAGGCGCGGAGCCCCTGGCTGGCGGCACCGCAGCGGCGATGCCGGTGCAGCCACAGCCGCAGCTACAGCCACAGCTACAGCCGCAGGCTGGGCTGCAACCTCTCCCCCGGGGGCCACCGCCGCCGTCGCAGCAGCAGTCCCAGCAGCCCCGGCAGCCGGCCCCAGTTGAGCTGGGAGAGGAGTGCACACCGGGGTTCTGGGATGGTGGCCCGGACTTGTATGAGGTGGGTCCGTGGGCCTGTGCGTATTTGTATGGGCGGCATATCCCCTGGTGCATTACCTCTGTGCATGTGCGTTTGCGTGTAAAAGGGAACAGAGCCGCGAGAAGCGAAGTCCAGCGGAACAGGCGATACAGGCGCCGAAAGTAGCTCACACCCGTTCGTGTGTGCGTATGCGATACGAGTTGTCGATACGGAGAAGGGCCTGAGGACAGGGCCGGACAGGGGCCTACGACCCAAGCCTTGTCGTCCCGGTGCAGGGCGCGGCCAGGGTCGATGGCCTGCAGCCAGCAGTTCCACCGCCAGCGGCCAAGACGCGCTGCGCTACCGCTCTGCTTTACCCCGCTGTGTTCACTTCGCCCGCCTCGTTCGCCCGCTCTGTTCCTCGGTGCCGGCACATCGCCACAACAAATCCAGCGACGTCCTTTGCGGTCGCGGGACCCAACACGTGCCGTGTCATCTTTCTAGCGTCGTGTCGCGTCGTGTGCTGCCGGGTTGCGTCGTATGCTGCCTTGATCGTACCATCCCGCCCTTCCCCCAGGCCTTCCCCTTCCAGCGCCACGCCATGGACTTCGCGGACTGGGCCAACGCAGTCCCCCGCAGCACCCTGGTGGCGCTGCAGCGGGCCACCGCCGCCACCAACTTCGGCTCCTTCGCGGAGCGCTGGCAGTTCCTGTCCGGATGGATGGACAGGAACCCGCCGCCGCCGCAGCAGCAGCAGCAGCAGCAGCAGACGACGACGTCGGCAGCGGAGCCATCCGCGCCGGCGCCTCCGCCGGAGGCGCCGGCGCCCTCCAACGTCCCGGACGCGAGTGCCGCGAGTGTGGGTGCGACGGGGGCAGACGGGGCTGAGGACGGGTCCGGCAGTCCAGGGCAGGTGAGGACGAGTGGTGGCGGTGGTGCGCGAGGTGGGGGAGCGATTGATTACGTAGGGCAGTCAACGCAACGTCCAACGTCGTCTGGTGGGTAGCGTTTGAGGCGCGCGGTTGGGGAGGCGCTGTTTGTTCGAAGCCCAGCACTCTGGACCCTGCGTAACCCGAGCAGCGGGCCTCCCCTCCCCCTGCTGTTTTCTCCGTACGCCGTGGCCACCCGCCAGCTCGACGCATGCCGCAATGTGCTGTCCCAGCACGGCGGTCCCCGTCCCGTATTCAGCCGTGCCATGGGCCTGCGGCTCCTATGGGTGGTTGACTAGTTGTACAGCTTTGAATTTATGCACCCCAACGATGTAACACACACACACCCGTGTGTCGCCTATTCCACTTGACTTCGCTTCTCGCGGCTCACTTTTCTTTTACACACACATTCTTGTGGTTTCGGAAACGTTTGGGGGCTGGGTGTGGGCGCATACCTTGCGGCTCCTGACCCCTGTCGCGTTCCGTCGCCCCGTAGGCTGCTGCAGGGGGTTGCACGGCGGCTGGTGACGGCAGCGCATGCGCCCGCGGCGCAGCCGCCGACGCCTCTGCGTCTTCACCCGGGGTGGCTGCGGCGGCAGCGGCGTCCCGCCGGCCGCTAGAGGCCGTGCGGGTGTTTGCGCGGGAGTACCGCCGCGGCGGGGGCCGAGGACAGGGCGGTGGGGGCCACGGAGGGGGCGAGGCGGCCGACTACTCGCGCCAGTTCGTAGCGACAACGTACAGGGTGGGTGTGAAGGCGGGGTGGTGGGGCGGGTGCTGGGGGCGGTGAAGCGGCTAGAGGGGACTAGGCCGTTGGAGCCACGACGTTGCCACACGTGCGAGCGTCTGTCTGGACCTGTACATCCGCCACATCCGCATGAGCTACATCCGCATTTTGCCTGCCACGTTGAGGCACACCCAACTGGACCCAACTTCCCCCATCGTCAGACACACCCGCGAGCGCACCCCACCCACCCCGCTGGTGCCGCTGTCCCTCTCGAAGGGCGTGTGGCGCCGCTATCAGAACCTGCAGGCCACACAGCGCCATTATTATGAGGTGGGTTGGTTGGTTTGTTGCTTAGCTGGTTAGTAGGTTGGTTGATTTGTGTTGGTTAGTAGGTCGTTCGGTTTGTTGGTCGGTTAGTAGGGAGGAGGTAGTAGGGAGGTAGACGGGTGCGGGGGTGTGTGAGTCGTTGCTGGGCACTCCACGACACACCGCGCTTACTTGACCCGACTGCCGCGCTTATCCGCCCCGCCACGCCTCGCCCCGCCCCTGTGCAGGTGATCCGCTCCGACCGGCCCTGCCACCTCTACTTCGACATCGAGTTCAGCCGGGGGCCCAACCCCGGGGCGGATGGGGACCAGCTGGTGGACCGACTGGTGGACCGATTGGGTCAGCTGATGAGGTGTGTTTGCTTCGGTGGCTTCTCGCGGTTTCGCTGTCTTCATTGACATAAAGGGGGTCGTTTGCCAAGGCAGCGTGCACGATGTGTGAAGGGCATGGCAGCGCCCCTGCAGGTGCTGACGAGGTGTGTGCGGAGGTGGAGGGGGGGGCAGGGAGCGGCGTGGGGCGGTCCGTGGGGTGTCGGGGCGGCGGTATGGAGGAGCGGGTGACCTAACGGGGAGAAGGCTCATAGATACCTCAAGGCGGCAGCGTCAAGGCACACGACAAAGCCGCGGGTGAGGGGCACACGCGGCCGAGGATCGAACCCCGTCAGGGCCGGTCGCCCGCCGGGGGGACGGTCAGCACTGTCGCAATCGGGTCACGTGTCGTTTTCTCAGTTGCGCGCCTGGCGCATGGCGTCTTCCAACCCTTGGAGCGCCCCATCCCCGCAGATCCACGTGGGGTGTGCAGCTGAGCCCCGCCTGCCACGTGTTGGAGCTCGAGTCGATCACGGAGGCGGAGGCGACGGCGGCCGCCGCGGCGGCGCGGGCTGCCGCGGACGCCGCGGCGGCCCGCCAGCCTGCACGCGCAGCCGGCGACGGCACCGCCTCCGCCGCCGAAACCGCCGGCGGTGCCCACCCCGCGCCCAGGCCCAGCCCCGCGGCGGCCGCGCCGCTGGTGGACAAGTTCTCTCGGCACTTGGTGGTCCGACTGCCGGGGCTGGCGCTGGCGCACAACGGAGTGGCGGGGGCCATCGAGGCCAAGCTCAGGTGACGTGAAACCCACCGTATGGCTGCTTGGATGGATCGCACGGTCGCGGTCCCATGACCCTCAGCGCCGTCCCCACAAACCCACCGCAGGCCGTTGCTGCAGGCTGAGGGGCTGTTCCTGCTCAAGGTGAGCGGCGGGCCGGGTGGACCATTTGGTGGCTGGTTGGGTGGTCGGGGTTGCATCGGGAAGAGCATCGCGAAAGGTCGGCTGCCTGGCTGCCTGACCGGCTGCCGATTTCGCGAACAGGAAAGAAGCACTGAGTAGTCAGGGGCGGAGTACTGGTAGGTCGAGACGGTAACCGCCCTCTTCCGGTGTGCGTCAGGGTGTGCAGGCGAACTGGAGCTCTCGGAGGATACCCCAGGGTGCGCGTCACGCGCGCCCGACCCACCCGCACACTGCTTGGCCGACCCGCACACCGCACCCATACCCATTCACCCGGCACGTGATCTGTCAGCGAGCACCCGCGCTTGGCACTCATGGCAGTGCTGTTCAGCGCCGTCCTTCCCGCCGTCCTTCCCGCCATCCATCCTTCCCGCCATCCATCCGTCCTTCCCGCCGTCCTTCCCGCCGTCCGCGGCCTTGGTCCCGCCTGGTCTGGTGGTCCCCCACTCGGGGCCTTACGACCGCCGTACACCTGCGGAACAATCCCACGCGCTGGCCCCAGGCCGGTGAGCCGCCCGGGGGTGCCATCGCCTGCATCGTGGACCCGGCCGTCTACTCCCGCGGCCGCCATTTCCGAATGATCTGGTGCTCCAAGGGCGGCAAGGACGCAGTGCTGCGACCCACGGGTCGTTTCATGATGGCGTCCCGCCCGCAGCCACCCTCGGCTAAGGTCGCCGCGGCTGCGGCTGTGCTGCCGGGATCGGCGGCCGCGCCGGCAGCAGCTGCGGCGGCGGCTGTCGGCCCGCCCTCCTCGCAGCAGCTGTTCCTGGCCTCCCTCATCTGTAACGTGCATCCGGCCGCCAGGCTGCTGGAGGTGCCGCCGGGCTTCCTGGACGGCCTGCCGGTAAGGGGCCTGCGGAGCCATGCGACAGGGGCCGGTTGGAGGGAGGGAAGGTTAACCAGAAAGCTGTCCAGACACATCCAGCCCGGAGGGAGGGAGGAAGACACCGTCAACTCGAGCCGACCCCAACCGCGCCGAGATCTTTTGAGGTTGCACGGGCCGGAGGGTGGAGGGAAGAGGGCGACGCCTAATAGGTTTGTGCCCCGATAGGGTCCTGGGCAGCGTCCGCGCGGAGGAGTGCAATGACGGAGGACCCAGAAACGCTGATGGCGCGGAAACGTTGTGATTGTGCTGGTGGCGGTTGCCGATAGGCCTCAGCCGGGTCATACTGGCCACTCGCTTCGGAGCCTCTGAGTTGATCAGGGACAGCGCCATGGATAGTGCAGGCGTATCGTGCCGTGCCTTGCCGCGAAGTGTCGGGTCGGGTCGCGTCGAGCTGTGAAAGGAGAAGCCAACGTTAAAAGAGAAGCGATGCCAGCCAGTCAGCAAGTGCGCTTGCCCCTGATGGCCTGCGCTCCCATCACCCTTGCCTCTTTGCTATTGATCGGATCAACCCACGGTAAACAGTGACCAGCATTCCCCCCCCCGCCTGCCTGATCACATCCCGCGATGCTCCCCTGCATGGTAGCCGCTGCGTGGTGTGTTCGCCGGTGGCGGTGGCAGCGGCGGCGGTGGCGGCGGCGCGGCAGGCGCGGGCGGCACCACCCACGGACAGGGCTTTGCGGGTAGCTCGTACAGGATGGGGCCTGTGTACGACGGCTGCATCAATCTCATGGTGGGCGGCGTTTGCCGTACCATCAAGATTACCTGGGCGGCTGAGCCTGAGGACCTGCGCGCGGCGCCGGCGCCAGGGCAGGCCCCGCAGCAGCAGGCGGCGACGGAGCCGCAGCGACCAGGTGACGAGGAAAGCTCGCTAGCCCATGCCGCTGAGGGGCAGCAGCAACAACCCGAGCAACAACAACAACAACAACAACAACAACAACAACAACAACAACAACAACAACAACAACAACAACAACAACAACAACAACAACAACAACAACAACAACAACAACAACAGCAGCAGCAGCAGCAACCTCACACCGACTCGCAGCGCGGCCAGCAGCGGCGCCAGACGGTGCTTCAGCGGCTAGCGCTGGCCGCGGTGGCGTTCGTGGAGGTGATGGCTACGGACCGGGCCGGTGGGGTGGAGGCGCTGGTGAGCACGGGGAAGTATGCACGGGGGAGGCCACTTGGCCGTCTGCGCTGCGTTTGGGCCCCAACAGCATCCTAAACCAAGCGGAGGACTTGGGTCACACCAGCTTATCATCGTCCAGTTTTGACACGTTGTGCTGTCTTGAGAGCCCCGGCCCCGCATATGCCGTCGTCCACAATGCCCCTTGACCCCTTGATCCTTCGACCACCGGTCACAAGGTTCGAAGCATGGCGTACTGCGGCGAAGGCGCGTCGGTGACCTACGGCATGATAGGTGCGGCGGGTGCTGTTATGGAGGGGGGCCCAGGGCGGGGCTGGGGGAGGTCAGAGAGGACTCTGCAATCACGGGCTGCGCCTGTGCAGTCCCCGCCATGTGCGGCTGATTGCGGGGAGGCACACCGCACCGCACCGCACCACGGTGACCGTTGTTCAGGTGATCAGGTTTGCTGCTGGCCGAATGTGCATGAGGAGGCCACCCCGCTACCGCTATCACTGCACGTGGCACCACAGCATGGGCGATGGTCTACCGCGCTCACACCACAGCACACGCACGGCCAACCCGCGGGCTGCTGCCGCGCCTGCTGCCCCGCGCTTCTTGCCGCCTCCCCTCCCAGGTCCCGGCAGCCACTTCTGCGACCGCATCAACCGACGACACCGCTCCAACCACGTCTTCTTCTTGCTGGATTTCCTGCGCGGCTGCTACTGCCAGAAATGCTACGACCCGGATTGCTCGGGTGGGTGCTGCGCAAGGATAGGACAACGAACGACGAGCTACCGCAGGAGTTGCCGGCTGCCTGAGCCTGCTGTTGTGAGCCGCGGCCTACAACTTGTGCCCATCTGGCCCTTCCCACCTCCAGGTTGGCGCTCGGAGTGGAATGCCATGCCGCCGGAGACGTGGCAGCTCCCCGGTGGTACACCCGCCCTGGTGCTGCCTTCGCCCCCTCAGCAGCAGCAGCAGCCACCACTGCACCCGCAGGGCGCCCTACCCGCGGGTGCACCAAGTGCGGCGTCAACGGCTGCGCCCCAGGCACCGGCAGGGATATCCTCAGCGACGGCAGCGCCAACGATGGCCCGGAGTACGGGTATGATAGGGCCGCCAGCCGCAGGCTCTTCGAACCGTACCACAAGTGCCGGGGCCGGCAGTGCCGTGCCACACGGCCCAGTGGTCGGGGCTCCGTCGTTTCCGCCCGCTGCGCACGCCGCGCTGCAGCACGAACAGCGCTGGGGGCAAGGTGGGGCCCGCGGTAGCGGCAAGTTGACCCTGGTCGCGGACCTGTTCTCCCGGGCCATGCGTTGGGATGATGACGATGACGACGATGGCGACTACTGAGGCGGCATTCGATGGCTGGTCAAGGAGAGAGCGGAGGGCTGCTTGACGCAATTTAAACAGTGCACCCTGACTTTGGCTGGCAGTGGATATAAGCAAATAAAACTCATCACCTTGCGCGCCTCGGGAAGCCATACATGGTCAGTGGGCAGGCGGATGTTGGCAAATTTGCAAAAACATCGTACCAGCTGCTTACCAGCAGCAGGCTTATTAAGCTGGGTGGGAATCATGCGTCATGAGCATGACCTGTCTGTTACATCATCAGGTCCCTATATAAATCTTCAGCTCGGGCGGTAGGACGCTTCACTCGTATACAACATCCCCAGCTCGCCCCTGTCGCTCCGTCCTCTCCTTTCCTCGATACCCCTTTTGGTTGGGGATCACCAGACTTCAAACATGTCCCAACCCCACCGAGCGGGCCCTGCCGAGCAGCCACCTCATCACTAGCCAGCACACGGGCGAGCTGTTTGTCCCCTGTCCACCCTGATCAGCCTGGACCGGACAGACTGGATGCACGAGCTGTTTGTTTCGCATCACCCCCGAAACGCCCCTCTCCAACCCTTACATCGCGGACTCTCTCCAGCTGCATTCCGGACACTGCATCGTTCCCATAAACGCTGACGAACTGCCCTCCGCTTCCGAGCAACCGGCCTAGCCACAGGTGCTCCTTCGTCTACATAACTTCCAAGTCCGGCTGCGTTTGATACAAGGCCTTTCCACACTAGCCAGATGGCTTCGGCGGACACAGGAACCACCGTACGCACCTCGCAACACGCTACGTTGTGGACTAAATGCACTCCGAATAGTCCAGTGCGGTACGGTACGGCAGGTCCGATCTGGCAGTACAGGAACACGGACGCCTCCTCGCGCCGCACGACATCACCCCAGAGTGAATGGGGCCGCGAAATCGCCAAGGACCCGCCTCCTCGGCTGCAGTACCATATCCCAAGAGGTGGCGCCGAATCAGTCAGTGACACGCACAGCACAGGGAGGCCGAGGAATTTCCCAGTAATCCCGCACGAGGACGCACGTCGTCTTACGAGCATTTTCCTGGAAGCCGCTGCGCAAGCAGGCAACTCAATCTTAACGTGGCTCCCACCACCGTGCCACCGCTACGGCTATCCATCAAGATCAAAACTCGGGGGACCACGCAGGCATCATCTGATGCAATGTTCGGCAAGTTAAGCCGTGTGGCGTCATTTGAAGGCCTCCGGCAAATGTACTAAAGTCTCGGCCCTTCCATGCCGCAGCCGTCACGCGGGCACTCACATTCCCTTGCTTGGGCTCCTTGTGCCGCACTCAGAACTTCGGCGCACGCCAGATACGCACGCGCTTGTCACGGCTGCTAGTGGCGAAGACGAACGCCACACCGCCGCCCGCATCCGCTGACATCTCCCGCGGGCGGGGGCACCAGCGGATGGCGGTGATGGCGCTCTCGTGCGCCTGGATGCGCTCCATCAGCTCGCCGCTCTTCAAGTTGATCAGCTGGACCATGCCCTGTAAGGCCAAGAACCGTTTCCCCAAATGGTAAGATGTTGACATACACATGGGACCAGCAGGCTATGGACTTGGGGTTTTCCAGCAGCAGGAACGACTCGAGGAATGCCTGCGATGTACTATGTGCTTGACTGCGACATTGCCGGCCCAGGCCGCACCCCACCGCCTACAGGTCCCCAGCTCAAAGACATTGAAAAGAACACGAATGCACACCCCGGCGTATCGGACCTTCCTAGCCCCCATAGGCACGTTGCGCCCCGCAGTTGCCCGTACCTCGTACGACGCAGCAAGCAGGTGAGAGCCTGGTGGCCCAAAAGCGAGGTGCTGGTAGACCCGTCCATCGGGCAGCGGCATGGGTATCTGCACCACGAGGGCAAACAGCAAGGTCCGGAGCTCTCAGGACGTCAATGATCGAGCAAATGGAAGAACACAAGAAACCATGCCTGAGACTGTGCAAGAACATGAGGATCGGAGAAACCACAGTCCTAGTCTTCCTCTTGGCCCAGCAGCTGCAGCACCTGCTGCACCGGTGGGAATGCAACCCTATGTGCAACATTGCAACGTCGCATCCTGCTCAGATCAGTTGCGCCGCTGACCCTGCCCCTTCATTAAGGCGCATGCAGCCCATGCAGGTGGAGGAAACGTGGGGCTCGTGGCAATGCGCCAAGCGTAACTCACCGAGAGCACCACCTTGGGGTCTTCGCTCATATCGTACCGCACATCGATGTTCCAGATCTTGGCATGTCAGCAACCGGCAAACAAGTAGCAGAGACACGTCAGCTACGGCAACGGTAGAGAGAGAAAACCGCTTACAGCACTACACAGTCTGCCAGAAACAGACCCCATGATCTAATAAACCCCGAGCCCATGTGCGTGGGCGCCGATGTGCTTTCCGGCGGAACGCTAGAAGCATTTGCCTTGCGACAACGCGGGAAACTCGAATGCATGATTACCTTCAGCATGCCGTCCTTGCTGGCAGTGGCTGCCCTGCAGTTGTCCGAGGACAGGGCGACGCAGGCCACCTGGCTGCGGTGGCCCGTCAGCCCCATGGCCTTGAGAAGGCCTGCAGGGCGAGCCCGGGAAGGTAGGGCCGTGGCACGTTCAGCACACAGCGATATTGCCATGCAACGAGCCTAGAGCATTCATTGCACTTCTATCAGGAAATCTGGTCGAGACACGGTGCCCTCAAACCCACTCAAACAGTTGTCCCCAGCAATCCACTAGCGGGTGCTGACGCGTCTGCCCACAAACGTTCTCTACCATCAAGAGACCATGCGTCCGTTGACATCAGCTTCTTGCCGATGGGGCGGCGCCTATCCTAGTGGCATTTTTATGTGACAACCCATAGAGGCTCTACCGACTTCACCCGTGGCGCTCAACATCACGATGCGCATATGTGCGTCAGCCACCAACAGTGCCTCACACCCTGCGCGCCGCCGCCCTTTGGAACCCGACCCGTGCGGCCCACCTCGGAATTCACCCTCACGGGTGTACTTCATCTCCCAGATCTTCACGTCGGACGAGAAGGTGGCCGCGGCGATGAAGCGACCGTCGTTCGACACAGCCAGGTCATGGTTCGCCAGCGCATTGGGCTCAAACACCGCCACCTCGCGGCCCTGCGTGGGTGCACACGTGTAAAGCCGCGGCTGACAGACGCGATCCCCGCTGCCATGCGGGGGATAACGAACATAACATTGCAGCTGCGTCGCGCCTTTCTGCGGGTTTTCGCTGGGGGTCCTGTGTCAACGCATTAGCAGTGAAGGGAGCAAGAGTCTGCCAGAGCCCACCTGCATCAGCACATCGGTTCTCGGATTGGGCAGACCCAGCATCATCGAGCCCTCCCACGCACCCACCCCAGACCCACCCACATACCTGCATGTCGAACACCTTGCCCTCCTTCTTGGCCGACAGCGACACGATGATGCCCCGCCGTCCAACTGCTGCGTCGGCCGGAACGGACGCCATGCCGCCGGGCAGCGCCTGCTCCTTGCCGTGCACGTTGCCCACCTGAACAGGAAGCCATCGTAGGGGCGTTAGTAACACGCCAGCATCCGGATCATACATTACAAGTTCGATGGACTTCCCATAGGTCTCATGGCTAACGTTCGATAATCATTCCGTTGCCACTTCCCAAATGGAGCGGCAGCCGCAGCCGGCCTGATCCATTTCCCCGCGACCCTGCGCCAACGCACCGTCCACTTGGCGTCGTAGGTGGGCGCCTCCCCGGCCTGTTTCACCATGGGCTGGTACAGCGCCACCATCGTGTCCGGTGTCCCCCGCAGTGTTGCGGCCACGGCGTCGGGTGTGTCACCAAAACCAACCCCAAACGGGATGCGCGTGGTTTTCACGCGTTTGAACTGCGAGCGGGTGCAGATGGAAGCACGGGAGGATGTGACCATTTGATATTCTGAACAGCTAAACCATGATGCGGATAAGCTGGGAGCCCGCTTTTTCAGGATTTGCAACTCAGGTCATGCGGGTACGAGCAATGCAACTCGCCGCGCGCTACAAGAATATCAATAAGCATGCCCTCGAAAGTCCGTTGCGCCTTCGTATCTCTGCGCATAAGGCTTTTCAAGGCAAGATCCCCGCAACCAGTCCATGAGCTTGACTTATACACACGATGGGAAACGCTGTCTTGGTCTCCCATATCAACGGCCATGCCAACCTCTAACCTTGGGGTTCTTATTAGCGACGTCTGCCAAGTCGAATATCCGCAAGGTCATATCCTCGCAGGCAGTCGCCAGCAACTGACCATCCCGCGACCAGGCCACGCCGTGCACCGTGTCCGCATGGTCCTGTGAGGGTGAGTGCGGGCAGGGTCCCGAGGGCAGATGTCTGGGGGCCCAAGTTCAACAAGGTCTCAGGGCTAGGACTGGGTGCCACAGCGGACGACCAAGGGTGGCGGCGCAACCAGACGGTAACTACGAAATGCGTGCATTCCGGTTCCTTGGGCCCTTTCCAGTTGTGCACTGCGATAAGCTGTCACACACGGTACCTTGAGGGTGTTGACCCACAGCTCATGGGTGGCCAGCTGGTCCTCCTTGGTGGTACTGCGGGTGCAGCGGTGGTGAGGGAATTGCAGGAGCTGGGGTAATATACTTCGGCAGGACTCTTTGCATGGCCAAAGCGGTTGGTCATAACGACGTGTCTTAACTCATCAACGCGGAACCCCCTTGCGCGTGGCAACCCTGGTCCTTTGCATGCCCCTCTTCCCAGGTGTACACCGGGTGACATCTTACCTCTTCTTCTTCGCAGCACTCTTCTCAGCTTTGATCAACGTCTTCAGGTCGGGCCCGCGCTCCTTTGCAGGGGCAGCCACTTGCGGTCTGCGTGGAGCCGATGGATGCGGGTTAATGCTTGCTCATAACCCACCAACGACAGCTAGCAGGCGACATACTCGCAAGCGCCGCAAGGGCCCCCGGCACCGTTCTGAACGGACACGGAGAAAATGTTTGTTCGTGATGGCCCAACACCCCGGCTAGGATAGATCGTTGTGCTTGTGCAGCCAACGAGAGACAACATCGACTCAGCCCCACACGTCGACGACGGGCAACCCGTAATAAACTCACTCGTCTGTGTCCGAGCCCTTAACCTTTGATGATGGCTGCTTCAATGGCTTGCTCCTGTTACACGTGCGAATACGCTTCAGATCGAAACGGTTGCTGCTAGCATACCAAAAGGGATTCCACCTCGCACACGCACCGGCTTTTTCCAGCGCTCGACGAAGTCAAAAGTCGTGCCACGCTACGGAGACAACCGATCAAGCCATACACCAGGTAGCCAATAAACAGCAGAGCGCTGCCACCTGGGGACAAGTGATCAAGACTCAGATCTCCCTTCCGGACTGCCTTGCCAAATCATGTGCACATCTTACCCGCAACTGCTAAAACAATCTGGGTTGTTTGACTGAGCTGCGCAACGGGCTCCGTGGACGCCATCTTCAGAAGACCTCGTGAAGGCTCAAGTTTAGCTCAAGGCAACTGGGTGCTACGAGGAAGTGAACACTTGATTGTGGTTGTTCAGCCAAAATACATAATGAAACGTAGTGCCTGCTCGCCAGAGGGAAAGGAACGAAGTAGTAATCGTCGTACTTTCGTTAAGGGAGAAAATTGAGCTTGTCACAAAGTTGCTAAAGGGATTCATGTTAATTAAACTACAGGTCCAAGCGATAATTCTTACAACATACGGAACGGTACCAAAGTTAGTTTGTTGCGCCACCTCACCAGAAGCTTCACGTCATAAGGCGTTTCAATGAGTCCGATCAAATATCGCACAACACTCTTTGTTGGAAAGAGGAGCTCGCAGTACGCAACCCGCTAGATGGGCAGGGTTGTACGGACAACGAATATAACGGAAAAACAGAAGCTTATGAAGCAATGAAGGTCTGCAGTTCTGCACGTCCCAAAAAGACAGCCAATGAGATCACATTAAAAGAGTGTGCAGTCGATTTTTCTCATTTTTTTCTTGTGCGCGCCCCATCCTCCATGGACACGGATTGGCCAGTCAATTCCTTGTCGGCTGTAGCTCGGGAAAACCTTCGCCCTGGTTTTTGGCAGCATGAAGACTTGGACGCAACAATATTCCATCAAGTGACAAAACAAGTAGGGGGTCGGCGTCCTTGAAGCCGGAAAATGGGCGGGGACCCTCTACAATCCGTGCGGGCCGCTTGCTTTACAACGGAATCTCTGTTACCGCGCAAGAGTGTGAGAGAGTGAAAGGGTGCCATTGAGGGTGTCGTTGATGTTGAAGGTGGATCGGCGTGCATAGATTGAGCAAGCTCAAGCAGGTAGGGTAGCCCCGAAACCAACCTGCAGTACGCGCCGCCAACGGCGGTCACCGCATCTGCATTATTAGACGCCTCTGCATTACCACATCTGTAACAAAGCTCGGGCCCTATAGGGTCCTCAGTCGTAATACAACTGACAAGTAAGTTACTAGTAGTCCACAGATTGGTGGTATTGAATAATACCGTTTAGGTTGAAACATCGGTATTTAACCGATTCTAAATGCAAGCGCCATACGGCACGTGCGAAGTTTGGACGAGCGGCCAAGTAGGCCTCACGTCGTTACAACATCCGTCTGTCAAGCGGATGATCACAAAGCAAGCTTGAAGCATTCTTGTTTTGCCGTGAAACTGTAGTTGTTTGGCCCGTCGGCAAGCATTCAGCCCTTCAGTTGCACGCCCGCAGCAGACGTGAACCTCTAAACGTTTGCCATCAGTAGTTACATAGCAACTATAAGGCAAAAACAGGGTGCGAAAAAGCCGCGGTGAGACCCGGACTTCGGCCATCGGAACGGGAGAAGCTCTCCAGTTCTCGTTGGTTTTCGGTATGCTATCCCTTTGCATCTTGAAACTTTGATTCAATACATATTGTTGAATTGTATTCGTCTGGCAAGTCAGAAAGTCAAATCTTGATGTTGGTGGCATCAAACATCAGAACACTATGGAAGTTCAATTTAGCACGCGCCGCCTGCTCCTAATCCAAGTATTCATCGTGCGGCACTTGTTGCAACAGATACGAGCGCGAGAGGCGTTAGTTTGACGTTGACCCGGGTCCATGGAGACCACGGAGCTTTACTTTGACCGTTTGTGCGCATACAATTTTTTTAGCCAAACCAAGGATACCTTGCAATAGAGGACAATTAATATGACAAACATTATAAATTAGTTTGGCGGATAATGAACGTTTTGCCGTTACGGGCGCATGGCGGGACGGCGGACACACGGACAGGGGCAATCCTAGGGGGCGGGGCCCCCCGAACGCGCTTCGCGCTGGGGCCCCGCCCAAAAGACCCATATGGAGTGAATTTCGGCAACCTCCCTTTGTTTAACACTCAGCATAGTACGTGATTTAAACAGGAGTTACTGCATGGCACACCGCAACACGCACTGCGCACGCATGGACAGCCCCTCCGCAAAGAGACAAGAAGGCCGACATGTTTCCAGTACTTTGCGGCGCCACCAAGCAATTGCCCGCGGCCAACCCTGCAAAAGTACTGCTGTTTCCTTTTGCCGTACCTGAAAGGACCCAGGGTCGCTTCCCACCGCGCCGTCGGCACCAGCGGAGGCGCAGCCGCCGCTGCCACCGGCTCTCTGCGGGGGCTGAGTCGAGCTGGAGACGGGCACCGGGGCAGAGGGGAATAAACCCCGCCGCTACGAATTTTAAGACCGCGCGTGTGTTAACAGCGCCGGGGCTGTCGTGCCACTGCTGCTGCCGTGCCGCCGTGTAATAGAGTATCTCAGGTGAAGGTGGTGCGGAGGCCCGTGGCGCCCGATGCAGCAAGGCTGCTGGGAAGATGCCCCGTGGCAGCGCCGGGCTCAGGACGGGCGAGGGGATGCTGCTTCAGACGTCGAGGACGCATCTCTGCACTGGCAATCCTGGCTAGCAGCCAAAGGTGCCACGATCCAGGCAGCCAGCGCATTTTGCGTGAGGGCAGTCGACACCCTGCCGCAGCCGGCCCACCGATCCGCACCACTGGACCGAGGGTCCCTAGACACTCAACCACAACCGATCTCCACGCCCACGCCGCGCACCGCCCGCTTGCAGCCCCTGTGCGCGGACTCCGCCATTCCAATTGTCACCATGCTGAATGCTCGAATCAGCTGCGAAGCATCTGTTACTCCAACATATTTCAAGCGCCTTATCTACGGCGGGTCCCATCAAGGAGCTAAATGAAGTAACTGGGGCTCCTGTGGCCGATACAGCCGATACAACATATTGCTGTCAGATTGCGCATCCGCCTGTGGCGCATAATCGTGCAAACCATTCGTCGAAGTCTGGCAATGGTGTGGATAAACACCATGACCCATTGGTACGGTAAGGGAGGGCATTGGAGCGGGGTTGTGCCTTGCAGCTTGGATTGCATTGACTCATGCTGCGCACTCGGCCATAGGCATGGTCAGCTTGTGGATGAACGGTGTATACGTAGGCAAGCCCCAGCAGGCCCCACCGACAAGGCGGCAAGGTACCCCCACGCCTCAACGCCGCGAACAAAAATACCGAGGGCCATAACCCCACCCAGACAGCCACCTGCGCAATCAGAGGCGCACAGCGGGGCAATACTACCGAAGGGATAGGCAAAGCAAAGGGCGTGATCCCCAGAAATGGATCAAGCCACCAAGTACGGGGGAGGACGCCCACACAGTCACCCCATTTCCCAGCTACCACCACCCCTGGAGCACCCAGCGCCGCACCCTTGGAAAACCCACGTCTGGCTCGTGGCAGTGCCCAGCGACCGCTAGTGGAGCAACCCACACCCAACGAATACCTGGAGTACGTCGTAACTTCGGGTACGACGTTCATTAGGAGCAGGGTGATGCTACACATGGGTGCTCTGCCACAAGCCCTCAGATAATGGGAGGGGATAACGGAAGGAAGAGATACTTTAAGCTGAATGAGCAGCATGAATGGACTGTTAACCGAAATGTTCGTTCAACCCTCCCCTTTCGTGCTCTCAGCCTCACTAAGGTGTTGAAGTTACTCACATTCCACTGTCCAGTCCACAGCCTTGCCACAGTCGTCACATTAAATAGCGGCGATACGCACCTTGTTGCGGTGAGCCGGTGACGCTGGGAGAACGTACGGAAGTACGACTCGATGTTAGGGCTGAACAGTAATTCCGGTCACCGACAAACAATTGTTCAAGGCTTTAACGATCAGATATCCAAGCACAGAGCTTGCCATCTGTTACCACTAAGATTTTTTTTTACTGGAAAGCAAGCTCGGCAAAAATGAACGAGGCGGAGGTGAATTTTGTTGACAGGCATCACAATCAATTGAAAGTGTTGTAAATGACACAAATCTGGTGGCTTGGCAGGTCGAGCGTCAAATCGAGCAGATGGTGCGGTTCATCAAGCAGGAGGCGGACGAGAAAGCCACTGAGATTAAAGTGTCCGCGGAGGAGGCAAGTGGAAGGCAGAATTTGTGGCTCAGCTCAAGAATTTTTTGGGTGGAGGGAGTTTCGGTGACGATCAGTGGCTACTACCCGCAGTCAACAACTCTGCCAGTAAATATGGGCTCTGTGCCATCAATACGCAGGAGTTCAACTTGGAGAAGCTGCAATTGTTGGAGCAGGAGAAGGCAAAGATTAGGAAGGAGTATGAGCGCAAGGAAGGGCAGGTCGAGGTGAAGAAGAAGATGTGAGTTTTGCCGAATGGCATATATACTTACTTGTATATCTTGTTGTTAATTACCTCACGCCGCTGCCGACGCGGGAAATGCGTATGCTTGCAGTGAGTACTCTAAACAGCTGAACGAGATGCGCCTGAAGGTCCTAGCTGCGAAGGAGGCCGCGGTGCAGGAGATTATCGCGGAGGCGAAGCTGCGCCTTCGTGACGTGTCTAAGAACCCGGCCTCGTATAAGAAACTCCTTCAGGACCTCCTCGTGCAGGTGGGTGGCGTGTGTCCTCCCCGAAGCCTGTGAAGGTGTTGGCATGGCATGGCTGAGGCTCGCGATGCCGTAATGCAACATGCCCTGTGCCTTATCGTCTATGAGTAAGCCAAAGGCTACACCTGCACGGACTGTCCGTCCCCCCTTTCCATCCAGGCGATGAAGAAGCTGAACGAGAAGGCCGCCTCGGTCTCTTGCCGGCAAGTGGACCTGCTGCTTGTGAAGGAGGTGATTGAGCCGGCGCGGAAGGCGTACACGGCTATGTTTGGCGCTGAGGCCCCGGCTCTGACGCTGGACCAGACAAACTTCCTGCCGCCGCCGCCCACCGACGACGACGATGTTGAGTCATGGTAGGCATTCCTTGAGTTTGCTATGAATGGCTTCTGCGACTGGTGAGATACAAGGCCTAGGATCTAGAATCTGACACTGTTCCTGGGCCGGTGAAGGGATTACGTCACTTGGGTTGGGTTCCGGTCTTCATGCTCTGCACTTCATGATACTCACCGCACTCAGGTTCTAGACACCGTCCATGACAATTAAAGTCTGGGTCCCCCGGGGTAACATGCCATTGACATCGCGCAAACGTACACGGCGTCCAACTCCGGTCGGCTTGACCCATGATCTAATGTCCCGCGCAGCTGTGGCGGCGTTGTCGTGACGTCGGCGGATGGCCGCATCAAGTGCAGCAACACGTTGGATGACCGCCTAAAGATCGCCTACCAAGCCAACTTGCCGACTGTGCGCGCCAAGCTTTTCGGCATTGTGGCGCAGGGCCAGCACTGAACGGCCTCAATTTTTTGCGGAGCGGTAGAGTGCATACACCAGAGCCCAGTCCTGTGGATTGCCGACAGAGTCGCGTGCATGGCATGTGCGTTGCAATGAGGTGCCGGATCACGTGGCAACGCTCATAGTCGTGTCAGCGGTGCTTTCGTGTAGAGTTGTCTCCTGCTGTAGGTTCGACAAACAACAGCTTGCTCTGGTCATCCCTGGCGACAACGGACTCCACCCATGTTCGGCGTTGCGTGCGTGCGCGTGGGATGGCTGCGTACTATTTTGTGGCCGGTCTGCGAGTCAGAGGCGCAACACCGGATCTCTAGCTTTGTCGTCATCCATGGACCCCAGCATACTTATGTGTTCGCGTCTGCTTTTTCTCCCTGTGCATCTAGTGCTTTATGGTGCTTGCGCACAACTGTTTTCTTGTGCCGGACAAACAAGTCTGTGAACGAGGTGTGACATGTCTCTACCCGTTGTCGATGGTACGCGGAGGCATTATCGCCCAATCGCGCACATTCAAGTGATTTCTGTAATACGCAATGCACTGCATCGGTGTCGTCTTCCGCAATTTCCTTATGCGTATTGTAACATTATGGCGGCCGCGACAGCACAGAACAGGCAGTGCGGCAGCCTGCTGTGGATAGCCTTTCGGACATCGAGGGTTTCATGATATGCTTCTGGACGGAGGAGCCACGGTATCCGTAGCGCAACCATTGTCGCTCTGCCCCCAGGTTAAAACCCAGCAAACGCATGAGTCCTGACATAAACGAGCCATACAGAATAAGATGGGGACCACACAAGTTTGCGTCGTTCCGGAACCCTGCCGGTTAAACGTGCACACTTGCTTCCTTCCAGCCGTAACCGCGTCTGCGCTCTGCTCACCAGACCGCAGCTGTGGGCTTCATACATCGCTAGTCATCGCCAGCGGATGAACACCGGCCATCATTGCTAGTTGGGGTTCTCCGTTTCTGGTAGTAACGGACGGACAGAAGGGTTAAAATCACACAACATTACTGCGGGTTACCGTTTGCACGGGCGCCTGGTCGCAAGCCCTGGCGCCACTTCACGTCATCCCTGACATTCAATTCGGCGTCATGTAACGAAGCAGCTGCGATTCCGGCACCCGAGACCCCGAAAGCCATGGCAATTTGCAACAGGCATTATCATGCCCGAACTGCATTTAGATACCCTTGCATTCTGCATTTTGCATTTCCGGCATGTCCTGCGGAGCGCAGCAGCCTACCCCGTCCGGTGAATGACAAACGCAATCCATGGCACATATGGGTATGCGCACCGTGCTCTACCGTAACATCACAGACAGGTCCTCACACAACGCGCTCTTCATGGCATACCCGCAGTTCGGCAGGCAGTTCAGCACAATCACTCTTCACTCGCAAAATTCCCTTAACTAGGTTCTTGTCATGCTCCGGTTACCACATGTGTAAATCAGAATCCAAGTCTGCATGCAACCCACATGGCCCATATCCACGTTCACTTCCCTCGCAGACCTGCAGTCCGCCTACGTGTCGGCAGAGCACACCACCCAGCGTTGCCTGCCTGCCGGATTTGCCGGAAACCTGCCTGTTCGCCTGAACGCCCACGCCCTCCATTTCGCACCCAGTCCGCTCCGCTCGCCGGGTTATGGTGCCGCGCACCATTCCGCAGTGAGGCTCTCAGCATTAGCCAGGGGACCGTCTTGCACACAGCACTGTATCTGCAGGTCCGTCGCTGGTCATGCTCATGCCGTCATTAATATTTCGCAAGTTCCGCAGTCGCCTCAGGTAGGCCACCGGCTGTCTCATGTCTCCACTCCGTGAGGCGGCCACAATTACACGCCACCAAGCAGCTGCTCCAACGCGGCATTTTCGTCGCCACCGGCCCGCTGCAGCGCCTGAATCGCAGCTGCCCGGTCGAAACCCATCTCCACAATGCGCTCCACCTTCTCGTCCGGGGCATCCGCCTTCGGGTTGGCGAACGCCTCCGTCCAGTACCTGCAATCATGGACGGCGCGAACAATGAACCCTAGCTGAACAGTCACAGAGATCCCCGACCGATTCTTGCCCGTATGAAGACAGCAGTCACATGCCTCCGTGCGGTGAGAGAACATGCCATGGCGAGAACACAAGCACATGACATGGCGTCGCGGTGGCGGCGACCCCGCTCACTTTGCCGTCTTCTTGTACGTCTCAAAGTCGTTCAAGTACTGTTTGGCGACAACTGCGTCCTGCACGGAGCGCAAACGACTCAGCTCTTAAGCACACGGAGGGCGCGCAGAGAGACAGCCCCGCCGATAGGCAAACCGTCGTCACGACAAGACTCACTCACGGTCGTCCTTCATCCAGAGGCCCGATTCCGTTCAGAACAGCGTGGCCTGGGTGTTCAAGACCATACTGTCCATGCCTCAAGCCATGCAGGTCGTTTGACAAGAGCACGGGTTCGTTGGAAAGCGGGTACCGGCAGTAGCTAATACGACCGGCAGTACTTGCCTGCGGGTCATCTGGTTGCGGAGACGCCAGCAGCGCTTGAAGGCATAGCAGCGCTGTCTTTAGCGTCAACGCAGGGCTCCACTGCAGGCCGTGTCAGGGCGGGGCAGAGGCACCGGCCTACGTTTGGACCTCCCATTTTGGGTCTCGCCACGCATGGGCCGCCTAACGACCTCCTTTACGGTGGACCCGCCAGCCAAAAGGAGGACGTTCCAGTCAAACGGCCAATCCGTCCGGTATAGTGCTTGCTAGCGGCTCAACTATGGTGTCTCGTTCCCTTCTTGTGAGGTCCCCGCGTAACCCCCAATCGCAATGTTGTAGAACCATATTTATGCACAACGTGCACGCGACCCACATGGCGCATCGCCACGGTGAGCGCCAGCGTGCCAGCGCCAGTGGTGCAGGGTCTGATCAGCACGGTGGCGCAACTAAACGGCAAGGCACAACTGTGGTGCCCAGAGATTGATGTCAATCACACACCTGGTCCTTGAGAATGTCCAGGCAGATGGCCCCGCTCTGGCTGCTAACGTTGGGATGCCACACCTGCGTGGCGAATGGTCTCGCGAATGTACAAAAGCCTAAATGAATGATCGGGTTTCAACCCACGCGGCTGTGCGCTAACAACATTGCGTGTTGTGTACATATGGCATGCTTTCTAAACCCCCAGCTCCTGTCCTAGGCGACTTCAAGTGCATGTAAACCTTACAACTAAAACTCTGGCGGATGGAAGGGAGCGATGACAGCGCTTCCGGGTACGCTCACCCGTCACCCCCCTTCCCCTTTGAGTTCACAACGAAACGGACTGCAGGACCGACGCCCAACTTTGGCGTGGCTGGCCGCACCTTGGACAAGAATGTCATCTTAGGTGGCACGAAGGGGTATGCATTTTCCAATTTGATGTCGACTTTGAAAAGGCCGCCCTCGTAAGGCGTGTCCTTCGGTCCGGGAACATAGCCTATCATGTGCTGCAGTGAATTGTTTTTCAGTTCCACGGTGACACCTGATGCCTTGTCTCGTTCAATCTCTTTTAGCTCCTTCGCAGGCCAAAGCGATGCACCGAGAGGTGTTGGCATGACACCCGTTGGAATCAACATCATTTCCAAAGCTGACAAGTTTAAAATGTATACAAAAATTGACAGCCAGGACCTTCACCGCTCACCTTCTGTATCCGACCCAAGTCCAGCGCCATGGCCCAGCAAGATAGCAATGAACCGAAGCTATCGGACAGTACCTTACAATTTTATATAGTCGTATCGAAGTATTTTCACGTGGTGTCGAATGAACTAAACAGTTTGCGAAATAAGGCCTTTCGCACGACCTTGGCAAGTCCGTAGCCTGGTGCAGGTCTCAAACGCTGAAGTGTAGCTGATGTCTCACGCACAAGGCGAAGTGTGCTGGTAAGTGTTGAGACACGACACACGACAATGCCGTACGTGCAGTTGACACGACAAGTGTAATAATACGTACACCATTAAACAATGTCCACGGCCATCTCATCTACGCATGACAATAGTGAGATGCGCTTATTAACTATGCCGATGTTACGTCGCCCCGGCACGATATCAGCAACCTGCGCTCGCCAGGCCGCTCCAATACACTGGCAAGGCTTGGTCAGGATGTGTTGATCCCTTGCAGGGAAGAGGTCTTGTGCCGTCTGCAGTGTACGATTCCACTGCCGTACAGTCTGAACACCCGGTCTGAACGCATCCAACAGTGAGAGAGTTTCTGCAAACTCCTTTCTTTCGAAAAGTACCAAAAATGACCCATCTCGCACAATTGGGCACAGTACTGGCACATTGCGCACGCAGGTCAGGTAGCGCCACCGTAATGCGCCTGAACCTGCCTGAAAAATGGTCGTCGGGGGCAACGGATGCCCGATTTAAAGGTAAGATACCTAAGATATCGTTGCAGCGCAAATTGCTTTCTGTGGAAGACTAGAGTTGCTGCTTGCTGGATGGGGCCTCGCCTAAATTTCGTGCACGAAGCTCGACAGTTGCACTTGCTAACCAAACTAACCAACTACCGTTTGATAGTCAAGTTCCGATTTTCCGAAGTATTCCAATGTTGCCTATTGCGTATATTTTTATTTCGTCAAGCTGTAAAAAAAGATAAACTTTTGTAGTCGGTCGCATACGAATACGGTAACTGCTTACTGCCGGGCCCTAAGCCCCTTAGTAACACAACCTACGGTTTTCCTCACGTATATGATTGAGGCCGTAACTAATTGAATGGAGAATGTCACCAAAACAATCATCAAAAGCCGTCCGTCTGGAGCGCGGCGCAAAATTGCACACAGAGGTGTGCGCCGCGTATTCATTAGTCCTTTGAGTTTCTGTTGATGAAATAAGCCCTTTTGTTTGTGCGCATACATGCCGGCAGGTCGTCCAAACCAGCTGGAGCGAGTGCACTTCTCCAGTCTACATTTTTGTTCCGCATGACATATTTAAATCCAGTTTGTCAAAAAATTTGCGCCAGGATGATGAGATTGGGATTCGCGTTACGATACCTGGCAAGGTGCGTTTGCACGGAACAGCACCGTGCCGTGGATGTGGTTCAAGTGGCCGACGATTGGTATCCTGAATGCAGGAAGAGCGGAGGCCTCTGCACGCAATATACAGGCTTCAAGGTGCGCGAGATCCTGACGGCAAGCTCCTGGCCCGTCTGGACGTGTCAAGCGTGCACGACTACGTCTTGAACACGAAGTCGTATACAGCAGTGGTCGCGACCAACGATCAGTTGGAGGTCTATGCGTCTGACCAGTTGGACTGCTTCATCCTGGCGCTGGTGAAGCAAAAATGCGCGGTATGCTGCGCCGATACGACGGGTAAGGCGGGCCGAGCGCATTGCTACTCCCGACCTCACCCTCGCGCCTCTACCACACATGGCCCCCCTTCCCCGTTGCCTACCACTTCCCTATACACCCCAACCTTCCTCACCCTTCCCCGCGCTCCCCGGCACCCGGCTCCCTGACCGCAGGCACGCATTCGTACACATGCGACACGTGCCGACGGATCTTCCATCACGGCTGCGCAGGACTGAGCCGGCACTCCAGGGTCCAGTCCTTCCGCTGCACGGACTGCAGGAACCACCAGGGGTCGGCACCGTCGCTGCAGCAGCCGTCCCAACAGCAATCTTCCCAGGAACATCATCACAACGCCTCCCAGGAGCACCACCCCTCGCAGCAGCAGCAGCAGCAGCAGCAGCAGCAACAACAACAACAACAGCAACAGCAGCGGCGACAGTGGCAGCATCTCCAAGAGGCGGACGGCGCCGCTGACTCGCCGCTCTCGGCGCGGAAGAGACAGCAGCGACGCCCGCAGGCGGGAGCAGACGCCGACGTGAGCCGGCAGGACACTGCTGCCGGCGGTGCGCCTGACGCCGGGCCGCGTGCCCGAGCTGTAAACAGCCACGAGGGAGGGGTGTCGGGCAGCGGCGGAACCGGCAGCCGGGGTGCCGGTCAAGCTGCTAAGCGGCGGCGGATGAATGAGGCTGCAGGCCGCAGCGGCGCCACTCCCAGTGGGGGTGATGGCGCGGCCATCCATGGGCCCAGTAGCGGCAGTGGTGGGGACGGCGTCCAGACGGCCGGGCTGCAGGGGCCGTGCGAAGCTGCGTCGGAGGGCGCTGCGGACTTGGACGGCGGCGGCGGCGGCGAGGGCATGGACGTTGGAGATGGAGGCCGGGATTGGCGTGATTGGATTGCCGACCCTGCAGAGCCGGACTGGGACTTGCACCAGCTTGGCGCAGCTCAGAGCGAACCCCCTGCTGGATCGCCTCTGCGCAGGAAACAGCAGCAACAGCAGCAGACCCGACGAGGTCATGGGAGGCGAGGCGGGGCCCGGACCAGTGAAGGCCGGACGCAACACGGTAGGGGAGCGGCGGCGGCGGCGGCGGCGGCGGGTACGCCGCGTTCCGCAGCAGGCCGTCGCGGGGGCGGTCGGCAGCGCGGGCGGCGCCGGGGCGGGGGCGGGGCGCTGGGCTCCAGGGCAGATGCGACTTCCACAGACGGGCCCCAGGAGGTCCTGGGCGCGACGCGGAGCCACAGCGACCACGGCGGCAGTGCGGCCGGCAGCGGCAGCACGCCCGGGACCGCGGGCGGCGGGGACGCGATCAACGCCATGTGGCAGGCGGCCGCGGGCGGCAACGAGGAGGGGGTACCCGCCGGCGCCGCCGCAGCCTTACCGGAGGAACTCCGGGCTGTAGCGGCCGCAGCCGCGGCGCTGGCGGCTGCTACAGCCGTCGGGCCTGACGCACCATTGGCGGCTGAGCAAACGGGCGCAGTAGGAGGGGCGGTGGACTGGGGGCCGGGAGCCTCCCTGGAGGACGGCGCCGCGGCGAACGCGGAGCAGGCCGGGGAGCAGCTCCTCGTGGGCGGGATGGAGGGAGAGGCGGTGGAGGGGGCAGACGATCAGGATGCGCCAATGCATCCGTTTGTTGGTGCGCCGTTGGCGGCGGCGGTGGTTGGATGGGCGGGGGCGGACCTCGCCGACGCCGCTGGCGACGCTGGTGACCCCAACGCAGTCGCGGCCATGAACGCGGACGGTGGCGATGACAACGCCACGGCCGGGCGCCCCGTCACTGAGGTATCCCCTCATGGGGAACAGCACCGGGAGCAAGAGGCCGCGCGCGCGCGACGAGACGCTGCTGCGTTGGATTTGGTTCGCGGGGGCACGAGGCAGCCGGTGGAGACGGGACAGAACCCAGCGGCGTCGGAGGAGGAGGAGGAGGCGGAGGAGGAGCCGGCGGAGTCAGCGGAGGAGGAAGAACCACCGGAGGAGGAGGAGGAGGAGCAGGCGGCAGAGGAGGGGCAGGTGCAGGCGGCGGCGGAGGAGGACGAGGCTGCTGATGACGACGGGGATCTGGGTGTGGTGGGCCGGTGGGCGCAAGGCGGCGCCGTCGCTGGCGCCGGCCCGAGCGCCGCCGGGGCCGCTACCCACCCCGGCACCGGCGGGGGCGGGGCGCCTCGTATGGGCGGGGCAGTCGCCGGCCCTTCGGGTGAGTCTGCGTGGGAATCGCACAGGACCATGTGTGTGTGTGATCAGCGAGGAAACCATGTGTGTGAGAGTGTTATCTCGGTTATATGTGTATTAGAAAGCTGAGGGTGTGTGTGTATAGAGACGAGACCCGCCCGACGCAAAACGGAGGACGGTGTGTGTCTATTGGTCGTCGTCAGGGCAGGAGTGCGGGACGTGCCAGGGGCGCCAGGAGGCGGGGTTGGGCTGTGCTGGCTGCCGTAGCAGGGGTACATCGCATCACACAGCACCGCGGAAACCTTGCGATGGGGTCGAGCATCAGCAGCGGCGCAGCCCCATGTCGCGCCCTGTGAACCAGTCACCGGACATCGCACACATTTGCCCAGTGCCTTCCCTTCCCGGCGGGTCCCCTTGCCAGCCTACTATCTGGACAGGTAAGTTGTAGCCGGGCAGCCGGGCTAGAGTAGCCGGGCAGCAGATACACGTAGACGTTATTGAAAGCCATTGCCGCCGGGCTTGTGATCCGTCGATTAGATCACCGGGTGGTGCAGCAGCAGCAACAGCAGTAGCAGTAGCAGCAGCAGAACAGCAGTAGCAGCAGTAGCAGTAGCAGTAGCAGCAGCAGCAGCAGTAGCAGCAGCAGCAACAGCAGTAGCAGCAGCAGTAGCAGCAGCAGTAGCAGCAGCAGTAGCAGCAGCTGACATCGCCAAGCGCTCGCCCGCTCACGCCATGACTGCGCTGTGTGCGCAGGCGCGGACGCACCAGCGCCGGGCGGCAGCGGCGGCGGCGACGCCAGCCGTGACAGCGACGATGACAGCGCCAGCAGCGACGGCGCTGCTCGGGGCGCCGTCCCGCCCTCGCGCCACGGCGCCGCCGCCGCCGCGGGAGCCGGAGCCGCAGCCGGCGGCGCTGCCGCCGGAGCCGGAGCCGCAGCCGGCGGCGCTGCCGCCGGAGCCGGAGCCGCAGCCGACGACTCCGACAAGTATCTCGAGGCGCTTCTGAGGGAGTTCCCGGTGCCGTACTGCGGCGCGGAGCTGCCTGTAGCGGCGGCATCACCGCCGCCGCCGCTGCCGCGCCTGCCGCAGGCAGCGCTGGGTCGGGTTCCGGACTCGCTGCGCGTCGTCCTCGACAACCTGTTGCAAGATCTGGACCGGGGCAGCGCCGGTGAGCCGTGTGTGTGTGTGTGTGTGTGTTATCAAAGAGAAAAGCTGAGCCGCGAAAAAACAGACCCGTGTCCAGTAATGCAACCGACGACTGAGACCGAGACCAGAGTTACCAATATGCCAGGGCGAAGTATGTCGACCATAAGTAGTCCCAAGGTGGTGTAGTCCGTGATGCCGTGGCGCCCCGTATCGTTGTCGAGCGCCGGTGGGCGCCGTTACGCCAGCAGAAGTAGCGGCTATGACGCCGTAGGCTAATGCAGTCGAAACTCAACTACCTAAACTACCTACTGATCCTAAGGTGCAGCAAAAGCAAGGGCGTATGCGTCAACAGCGCGTGCGATGCCGACAGCAAGCAAGTGCCCGGCACAACCGTCCCAGCCCGTGCAGAAGGATAAAGATACTGACCTGAATGCAGAAACGGGAGCACCAAGCGAAGCAGCACCGTCAGTGGTTAGCGAAGCGAAGTCGGAGGACATGCAAGGCGGATGGCAAGACAGGGACACACGTGAGCGCGACGGTCCTAAAAGTTGTTAGTAAGAAGGAAAAAACGAGCAAAGCAAATGGAACGCAAAGATGCGGGTGCCGAATTTGCAGTGATGCGCCGGGTACGAACGCGGTCAACTGCCGTCACAGCGCAGGGGCAAAGAACCAATCGCAGATGCGGCGGTGCCGGCGTGCGGACTCTCACAGAGCTCCCCACTACGCCGGAAGCCCAAGCGCGCAAGTGCATGCTGCGCGCCGGGGATGCAGTTGGGCGGCGGGTGGGTGGCAAGGGGGTGGGGGTGGGGGTGGGGGGGGGCAACCGGGGGCAATAACAGGGGCAGCGGGGGCGACCACCGGCTCAGGGGCAACAACAGGCGCAAGGGCAAGAACAGGCGCCGGGGGGGGCACGCGGGCGGGAGTCAGCGGTGAGAAAGACAGGTGGTAGCAGGGTGGCAGGGAGGAGCAGGAAGGGGGCGGGCGGAGGGACGACGAGTGGGGGCACCGGGGGCGGAGGTAGGGTGGGGTGGTGGGTGGGTGGGTGGGTGGGTGGGTGGGTGGGGGGGGGGGGGGGGGGGTGGTCGGGGGCGGGCGGGCGGGCGTGGCCGGGTGCGGAGGGGGCGTGCACGGGGGAGGAGGAGGACGGCGGACGGCATCAGAGCGGGGGCATCACGGTGCCCATTGAATCCGCATGTCACGTCATTTACCGCCGCCTGACCGGCTGGCCCAGACGGGCGCAGCACGGTGGATGAGCGCGAGTGGAGTTGGGGGTGGCGGGGGCTCGCGGGGTGGGTGGGTGGGTGGCCGAGACGAGCGCGACGGCGTTGACCACAGCGTGGTGTGTGTGTGTGTGTGTGTGTGTGTGTTGGCGCGGGATGGGCACCAGCGGCTGCAGCTGAGTGAGGCCGCGGCGGGCGTCGCGCGGCGCGGCGAATGGTGGCGCGCGATTGAGGGGTTTCCTGGCCCAAAGGAACCCATCGCCCACACCATCCTGAAGTGATACACCGACTCAGGGTTACCCACATACTTGCGAGGGCATCATGTAGCAGACAGGCAGACGGCCAAAGCGGGACAACCGGCCGTTTTGTTATGCGACGGCTGGGACAGGAGTCCGTGGCATGCAAGGGGCATAAGCGCATAACTAAGCTCGGAAACGCCCGTATGGCGCACAAGGGTCCCTGCGCCGGCCCATAAACACTGTGTGTTGATCAGCATGCAGGGCAGGGGTGCGTGTCATGCAGTGGGCATGGTGGTGCCCAACATTCGCCCGTGTGCAGAAAACACGTACCCGATACCCAACCTGGGACATTAAACACGGTGTGTTAAGCAAGGAAACCGCCGACCCAAACCTGTTACCCGTATGCCTACCGTAATCACCTGCCATGACATTGCATCAAAACAACAACGGGTCAAGGGAGCTGCGCCACCACCGGCGTTGCATGCAAACAAAAGCAAGACCCGGCAAGGAGGCGGGTGACCGGGCAGCCTCAGGGCTCGACCAGAGGTCTGTGCGGTCCCGCGCCTTCGCCAATATCTCGACGTCAGTGCCTCTGACGCACGCGCCCCGCGCGGCTCTGCCCCCAGCAAGTTCCCCATATCCCTGCTCGCTGGTCCCCGGGTCCTGCCGTTGGCCTTCAGTGGAAACCGCCAGTGTGAACAAGCTGCGACAGGCGGTAGCCTGCTGGCGGCGGTTGGTGGAGCTGTACGGCCAGACGAAGACGCGCTTGGGCCGGCGCTGCGCAGAGCTGCAGCGGCAGAACGACCGGCAGGCGCGACAGCTGGAGCAGAGCAGGTGGGGTCCTACGGCCGCGTGGGAAAGGGAAAGGGAAAGGGAAGGGAAGGGAAGGGAAGGGAAGGGAAGGGAAGGGAAGGGAAGGGAAGGGAAGGGAAGGGAAGGGAAGGGAAGGGAAGGGAAGGGAAGGGAAGGGAAGGGAAGGGAAGGGAAGGGAAGGGAAGGGAAGGGAAGGAAGGGAAGGGAAGGGAAGGGAAGGGAAGGGAAGGGAAGGGAAGGGAAGGGAAGGGAAGGGAAGGGAAGGGAAGGGAAGGGAAGGGAAGGGAAGGGAAGGGAAGGGAAGGGAAGGGAAGGGAAGGGAAGGGAAGGGAAGGGAAGGGAAGGGAAGGGAAGGGAAAGGAAAGGAAGGGAAGGGAAGGGAAGGGAAGGGTCCTAGGTGTCGTTGTCCATGTTGGATGCGAGGTCCGGGTGGGGGAGGGCGAGGCCGTCCGGCTGAGCTGCGGCGCGGGCAGCCACCGGAGGGCTGACAGCAGAGAGCCCGGGAGGGCGAGGCCGTCTTGGTGTGTGGCAGATGTTTGACCTGTTGGTCATTGCGTTACAGGCTGCAGCAGAAGCGACAGGCCATGGAGGTCGAGGCGGCTCGGGCTGTCGAGATGGAGACGGTGCAGGTGCGCTATGGGTCGGCACCCTGCGGTGCAGGACGGGGCCGATTGCGCTGTCAGGGGAGCGGTGTTGTCTCGGATGGAGAGCATGTTAAAGCCGCGGATGCTAAAACTCATGGGGGGCTGACTGCACGGATAGCACGCCTTGTTCCCAGCGTCTCTTGGCTGACATTGGTTAAGGGCCGCTCGCGGCCCGTTTGGAGGACACCGCCAGGGCACGCCAAGAGCGCAAGGATAGTGTATGGGCCGGATCCGTGTGCGGGCATGCCAGCCCGTTTGTATCAGAGAACCGAGTCGCGAGAGCCGTGTGCCTGTTTGTCGGTGCAAGGCAAGGCAGGAGTGCGTGTCACCCGGGTGTGTGCGTGGACGCAGGCGCTGGCCCAGAGCCGCGAGGAGCAGGCGCGGCAGCAGCAGATGGTCACGGGGCTGCGGGATCAGGTGCGGCTGGCGGCCCTCGAGAAGGCTGCACTGGAGGCGCGGGTGGCGGCGGCCGAGCAAGAGGTGGCGCGGCTCCAGGGTGAGTTCCAGTCGGCACAGCGGGAGCTGCTGCAAGCGCGGGAAGACGCGGCACAGCAGCGGCAGGAGTTGCTGCAAGCGCGGGAAGACGCGGCACAGCAGCGGCAGGAGTTGCTGCAAGCGCGGGAAGACGCGACACAGCAGCGGCAGGAGTTGCTGCAGGCGCGGGAAGACGCGGCACAGCAGCGGCAGGAGTTGCTGCAAGCGCGGGAAGACGCGGCACAGCAGCGGCAGGAGTTGCTGCAAGCGCGGGAAGACGCGACACAGCAGCGGCAGGAGTTGCTGCAGGCGCGGGAAGACGCGGCACAGCAGCGGCAGGAGTTGCTGCAGGCGCGGGAAGACACGGCGCGACAGCGCACGGAGCAGGAGGCACAGGCTGAGGAGCTGCGCCGGGCGCAGGCGGCAGAGTGGGAGGACGCCCGGCTGCATCTGCAGCGGCAGCTCCAGGAGCGGACGGCGGCGGCGGAAGCGGCGGAGGCGCGGCGGCAGGAGATTGCGGCGCAGGCTGAGGATGCGGCACGGCGGCAGGCGCAGCAGCTGCAGCACCAACTGGACCAGGCGCAGCGGAGGCAAGAGCAGGAGCTCACAGCGTTGCGAAGGCAGCTGGCGGAGGCGCTGCAGGGAGCCGCAGCCGCGGCGGGGGGTGCCGGCGGCGATGGTCCCGTTGACGGCATCCCGTACAGTGGCGCCGTGCAGTTGTACGGACAGAGAGCCGAGGCGGTGCCAGAGACCTCCGGGGAGTCGGATCGCGCTTGTGAGTGTCTATAGACCGCGTCGTGCCGAGGAGAGGAACAAGGCATGGGCTGCACAGCGTCGCCCGACGATTGAACGGTTTGGGTTAAGCACACACACACACACATGCGCATCTCCACACAAGTGCTTTTTACGTGCTGGCAGGCGTTGTTGTGTCGGCGTGTCCCCGCCAGGCCGCCTCGGTTATGAGTCCAGCCAACCCAGTCAGTTATTAGCCCCACAAGGACTCACACGGTCTCGCCGCCCGTACGATGTTGCTCTGCGCCGTGTACGGACGCCCTGTGCGGCGCATTCTTGGTTTGGTGTTTTCGGAGCCTGGAAATCTGTCGGCACTCGCCCAACCCAATGGCAGCCGACACGGAAGCCCCCGCTGCAGCACCGCACCTCGCCGCAATGCACCGCACCTCACCGTGCACGTGGTGGGCAAGCCCACGGAAAGCAGGGCACAGTACGAGGCCTGGCATACTCTTCACTTTCACTCGCACCCTGTACGCCGTCTCACGGACATGCGCCCCCATCGGGTTGGCCTCACGGCACCTGATGGCCGCAGATATCGAGCAGCTCGAGGCCACCGCGGCGCGGCTGCGTGGCGACGTGATGCGGCAGATGGCGGAGCGGTCGGCGGAGCGGGCGGCACTGGAGGCCGAGGTCGAGCGCTGGCGGCAGCTCGCCAGGGTACGTCTGGGTGAGGGTGGGATGGGAGGTGGTGGAAGCAGGTGGAGGAGGAGGAGGAGGGGTGACAGGAAATTGGTAGCCATACATATACTGCGCTGCTGGCGGGTCTCGAGAAGATGATTCCTGTCGCCCCTCCTGCTCCTCCTGCTCCTCCACTGCGCAGCGACCAGAGTAAAGGTCCGACATAGAATCGACTGTACCGGGATCTCGAGCGATGTGACGACGCCCACATTGTAGGCCTTCACAAAGTACTGACTGAAAGCGTAGGCACCGACACGAAATAGATCCGCCTAATGCCAGAGGAGGAGAGGGGTAGGAGGATCAGAGGGGGAAAAGAACGGGGGAGGAGAAAGGGGGCGGAGAAAGGGGAGGGCAAGGAGGAGGAGGAGGCGGGAGGAAGAGGAAGGAGCGTTAGGTGTTAACGTTATGGGCAGCAGACTGGGACAGACCGGCGGGTCCATATGGAAGGGCGCGTCGGAAGTACCGCTGGAACTACTTCCGACGTGCCACACGCTGCCCGGGAAGTGGGCCTCCCAGCTTAGTGACCCTCTCGGTGCGGTCAACGTTCGTCCCCGCCCTGGCGGCTGCCGCTGCGCTGCGCGATCTCACGCCGCGCGGCATCGCGTCACGCCCCGTCGGGTGGCGCTGACGTCCCTGCGACCTTCATGTCAACAGCCAGCGAAACAGCATAAGCCCCTCGACCCTCTTCAAGCCCTCCTCCGATTCTGTTTGTCATGTCCCCCCTCCCCCCGCCCCCCATGGTGCAGCGAGCTTCGTCTCGTCCCGCGGAGCACCCCTCACAGCACCAGCCCGCCGCCTTCCTTCCCAGGGCCCCCCAGCAGCAGCAGCAGCAGCACCCAGTGGCCCAGCGCCAACATCAGCCTCACGCGTACGCAGTCGCGTCGCATCTCCCATCGGCCGGCGGTGTGGACATGGACTCGTCGTATGCGGGCCCCAGCCAGGGCTACGGCCAAGGGATGCGGCAGCACCAAGGCATATACACGGGCCACGGCTTCGTCGGCAGCGCTGCAGCGGACGGCGGCGCGCCCGGGCTCCCAACCGCATTCTACGGCCAGCTCCCACAGCAGCAGCAGCAGCAGCAGCAGCAGCCACAGCAGCACATGCAGCTCCAACCGCACGCCGCCGCGCACGCATACCAGCCTTATCCACACCCTCCGGCGCCCTGCCCCAACCCGGGCAGCTTTCCGGTGTCTCTCGCGATGCACCAGCACCCGCAGCAGCGCATGACGGCCCCTCACAACTCGCCTCAGCAGCCGCCTTCGTCCAGAACACAGTCGCCGCCCCAGCACCCACCACTCCAGCAGCAGCCTCAGCAGTCGCCGCCGCCCCCGCTGCCGCAGCATCAGGAGCACTCACCACCGCCACGCCAGCCGCCGCAGCCGCTGTTGGGCGAGGCAGGAGGGCCTTAGGAGGGCGCACGGGCCCAACATGACCAGGCTCGGTCAGGTCCAGGGAACCCACTCGGGGCCCCCACCCGGCAGGGTCCGTCAGGCCCAGGGTCCAGGACAGGGCGCAAAGTGAAGCGCGCCGACAGGGCAGGCCATTAGAGCAAGGCGTCGCGGGCGCGCTTTCAACCTCCCTTGCAAGTGTGACTTCTAGAGGGCCGCGTATGGGGCAGCCCGTTTGCTCCGCCATCGCGGGCTGCCGGCCTTTTCCCCATCACCAATAGCGGCGTAGGGGCGGCCGTGAAACGCCGCGAGGCCTCCGCCTGGGCTGCGCGGAGCTCCGAGGCCGCGTCGAAGCGCAGCACGACAGCAGGCAGTCCATGTTGCGGCAGGGACGCTGATGCTCCGTCGCCTCGGGTGAGCGGCCACACACTGCCCCAGTTTTAATATTGACGGCGCCGTGCTGATCTGGGTTGTTCGCCCGTCGTGAAAGGCGAATGGCGGCCCAGGGGCAGCGCGCGTAGGGGCTCAGCGCAGGGCGCGTAGGGGCAGGGCGTGCTGTGCTGCGCGGAGTTCCCGAACTGGGGGAATTCAACAGGCACAACTGTCTTTGTTGGCGAGGGATTGCGTAAACGTGACACTTGTCGTACTAAGAACGCGTCGTATCGCGCATTCCGCATCGCAATACCAGCAATCTCATGGTGGCTGCGCGGACTACTGCTTTCATGCTTCTCATCTCATGCTTCTTATGTTCCGCCGACTGTCGTTTGTGTTGATGTGTGTTATGTTCCCTCGGCTGTCGTTTGCGTTGATGTGTTGTGTGTGTATGTACGTGTGTGAGGGGTGAGGGCGGGTTGTTGCGCGCATGGAATGTGCATCATCTGCTTGCGTACACGGCAAGGCTAGCACTGGCACAGAAGGCGACGCAGGGGTGACGTGGGCCTCGGCGATCGTCAAACCGGCGGCGCTGTGCATCGCACATTGCGGGCTTACGGCGTTTGGCCAGCATATCGGTCAAAACGCCTTCATCGTATCCATGTCGCCCTGGGGACACCCCCCGCAAGGACACTGCGAACGAGTGCGTTATCCTTTCGGAGTTCCCTTGGCCCGGTTTCTTTCATACTCGATGGCCCCGTCTAGATGGGGTCTAATGTCCAGAGCCTCGCCTTCAGATCGCGGCTGGGCATACCATATGCAGCTATCCTGTCTCTCTTCTCTTCTTATCTTCAAGGTTTCTATCGGCTTCTATCGGTTTCTGCGGTAGGGTCCCGGTTGAGGAAGTCTGGGGCAGTCCGGCGCTGTTGCCGCGTGACTCCCCGGGGGGACTGCCAGGTTCGTGGTTGGCGTGGCCACCTCTTGCTCTTCGACGCTGCTGCTTCATTGTCTGTCTGGGAGTCTGGGAGGGGCATCACTTTGGAGAAGATGCCGGAGTGGTTTGTGCGCGTGTCCCTGATCCTCACCGGGGGTTCAGTGCCTGGGCGGGGGCGGCCTGATGGCTCGACCCCGGGCCCCGGGCCAAGCTGCCTTGGATCCTTTTGCAGAGTGTTGGTGCGACTGGGTGGCCGCTAAGCTCAGACGCGATGCATTTTGGCGGAGGGCGCTGCAACCGCTGCAACCGTTGCAACTCGCGGTGTATGCCGGTGTGTGCGGTGTGCACCTGTCGATTATGACGATGCACGCGGCGTGGAAGGGTCACAGGAGTTGGCTCGATGCGCTGATTTGTGTGCGTGCGTGTGTGTATGGGTGCGTGTGTGTGTCAAGAGAGGCTCCCGGACGCTGCCTGGCCACTGAGCACAGGGTAGCGGGTCAAGGTGCAGCTGGACAGAAGTATAGGGCAAACCAAGCAGGTAACGTTGCTGTATATTTTAAGTAGCCATCTGCTGTCAGGTTTGCATGGCCGTTGTCGGTTGGCAAATCGGGCTGAAAGTGAGCCGCTGCAATAACAATCCGATAACGACTCCATAACCAGGTTAGTCTGATTACTCAATACTCTTTCAATCGTCAGTTTGCGTGCAGAAGTCGCAAGGCCCCTTACATTTGGTGCACGACAAACCGAAAAGGCAAAGAGTCCCGTAACCAGTTTTCACAAATATTTCTAAACTTCATGTACAGTACATAATTACGATTCTGAATCCTAACCAGTTGAAGCGGACGAACGATTTCAAGTCGACCAATTTTGTGAACAACCGTGAGCCATGGTGGACGTTGCTGCGGTCGATGAGACTTTCAAGCGCTTGCAAAGTCATAAAGGTGTCCTAGGGATAATTGTCATCAACGCGGACGGCATTGCCATCCGCACGACCTTTGACAACGACTTGACCGTGCAATACGCGGCGCTTGTATCGCATTTTACCGTCAAGGCACGGTCTGCTGTCAAGAAGCTGGATGGCGATAACGACCTCAAGTTCTTGCGGATACGCTCCAAGAAGCACGAGATTATGATAGCACCGGAGTTCGAAAAATCGCACGAATACTATCTTGTTGTGGTTCAAGACCCGTCCAGGGAGACGTGAGCGCGTGAGACGTGAGCGCGTGGATGCCGCAGTGGCAGCAGGCCACGTCGGCCTGTCTCGGGCCTGTCCCGTTTTGAGTACTCGACGCACTCAATACAAGGATGCATCGCACTAGACGTGTATGCCATAAGTGTATGGAAGGGCAAGACGGGGCCGTGTGGGGAACCCGCAGCTGCGTGCCGGGGAACCCTGGAGGTGCGAGCGATATGCCCAGGGCCGTGCAGTGGACGTTCTGAGTTCGGCGGCGCGGCTGTCGCAAAGGATTGCGTGCGGCTTCCTTGAGGTATGAGAAAGAGTCTCTTGTATCGTGCATGAGGGCGTCATGTGTGTTGAGGTATTATGACGGTCAGCTTTTAGGGCATAACGTGCGAACTGGTTCACGATCGTGTTTGTCTCCCTGCTGCCTTCCCATTTGTTTTGGGTTAGCACTGCGTTCGCTGTGTCTTCTGCGAAAACAGTGCGCGCTGTAATGTTTCCTACCCTTGTTTCCGTTACGAAGCCGGTTCCGAATGCCCAGCTACCATCCTCGCCTAATGGAAGACCTGCTACAACTAGGAGCTCTTCATTCACGGCAGCATCACGAGGCGGCTGGCGGAACACAATGCACAACGGTCAGGATAGTTCCATACCTGGCACCTCCCAGCGCCGCCAGCGCCAGGGTGGCGTTGTCAGACGGCATGGCGCATCAGGCCACAACGGGCCAGAGGAGAACCTTCCTACTCGTACTGCGCGGTGAGAAGCATGTATCCGGCGAAGGAGCTGAGCTGACTATTTAGCTTCGCGCGTCAGGATGTCGAGACGTCCACCAGCTGTCGGTCGGCGGCCGGGACATCACCAACAAGTTGTGTTACGCCGGTTACGCAAGGGTGCGAAACGCCACGGCCCATACCCCAAGAGAGCATAGGGTGCGACCGTTGCACACAATTACGTCAGAAGTGCGGATTTTTCAGTAATCAGTGCTACCGTGGGCTTCGGAACTGAAAAGGGCAGTGAAACCGGCTAGAGCCAGCTGTGTGCCTAACACCTGACCGCAGCGCACCCGATCGGCCCCGTGTGTGCCCTCATTTGGCACCTGTTGGTGTGTGCATGCCAATCAGCATTTTTAGTTCAAGACAAGCACATGTCCAGCGCCTTTGCATACGTCGAAAAGGACGAGCACGCTGGATGTCATGACGCTGGGTCTTGCTCCTTCCGCTCGACCACAGGGCCCCATGTCGCCCCGTCGGCATCATTTCGGCGCTAAGGTTGGCATTCCGGCGCTGGGATGACCTCGTCAATGCTGCCCTCCTGGAACCGCCTCTTGGGCAGAGGCGGTGGCGGGGCCCGCCCCACCAGGCTGGTGCTGCCGTACCCAGAGGACGACCGGGTTCCGGAGCTGCTGACGCTGGGCACCGTGGCTGCGCGGTTTGGGTGGGCTGGTTGGCCTGCTGCATAGGACTTGTTTGGATCAAGGCCGAAGATGGGAACTGCTCATACGTCTTACAACCCCACTGGCAATGAACTTGCAAGCCGCCTCGGCGCGAATCCCAGGTTGATAGAGAAGAAGCTAGGAAGAACTGGGCTCTAGAGGGTCGTGACAGGGCGTAAAGCGTCGGGAAAACCACGTTCGGTCCTTACTGCATACAAGTCGTCTGAACGGCCGTCTTTGTCATGTCGAGGGCAGTTGAGACCTAACAATGCAGTAGAACTCGACTCTTGTAAAGGGACTACCCCGCATTCCACTCTTGGGCCCTATTTAGGCACAACCCAAAGTGTGACTTGAACACACAAGGTACCTGACAGGAGTGCCGTAACACCATGATATCCCCACAAGTATCTGATAAGAAGTGCTCAACTCCGGCATCTTTCGGAGAAAAACCACCGATGGTCATGATCTGACGAAACAGTGAAGCATATGAACAGATATGTCGGTCATAATGTCGTCAACGCACTTGGTTCCTCTTCGTGAAGGGAAATTATTTGCACTGTTATGAAATTTATACGACAATACGGCACCACTGGTTGCAACAAGGTCTTTGGTCTTCGCCTATACCAAGGCCAACATACGACGATGAAGTATGAGTTTAAATTTAGAGTTGGCTAAATCACCAGCATGTTGGAAACCTGACGGCTTTACACAGGGCGCTGAGTTGTCTCGGCGCCTTGCGGCAAGATGAGTAGTTTCCTGTGCTCTTGTTTTTGGAGCCCGCGGCCTAAGATTCCGGAGGAGTACTTGCGGCCCCAAGGTCTTTACTCGCTGGAGCGGGTAGACCTGAAGAAGCTGAAGCGCTTAATTCGGAATCAGCAGCTTGCACCATGCCATCCTGGCGCTGAGGAGCCTGGGACTGGGCAGGATGTAAGCACACAGCGGTGGCCGTGTTTGCTGTGCGCTCCCTCGGCCGGACCAACCTGACGCCGGTGGTGTGCTTTCTTTGTCTGCAGCTTGAGGAATGCCCCATATGCTTTCTTTATTATCCAATTCTAAACAGTTCGTTGTGCTGCCATAAGCGCGTGTGCACGGAGTGCTTCCTTCAGGCAAGCGTTTCAGTGCAAAGGGTGACTTGGATGATCGATAAGGTTGCAAAAGGTCATCATAGATTGACGCTAACTTAGTTATGCCTTGTAGGTGCAAACCAGCACGCCCCCGCACCAACTGAGCTCGTGCCCTTTCTGCAAAGTGACTCGGCCAACGGGTTATCTTGTAAAGGTGAGCATGTGGCGCGTGAATGTGGTTGTCCTCGTGCTTAGCTCAATCCGACTTATTTCGGAACGTGCCGGCGACACGTCTTGCGTTCGTTGCCCTCTGCAGCTCATCGGTGCAAGGACAGCGGAGGAGAAAGAACAGGAGCGCGTTGAGGAGCAGAAGGTCATAGAAGCGAGAATTCGTGAACGGGAGGTGCGGCATAAAGGTTACGGAGTGGGCGCGCGGTGCCTGTAACCGGAGAACGTGAAAAGGTTATTTGGAGACATTATTGAAAGTAGTTTTTTGATGTGAGCGACATGATATGGCAGATGCCGCTCTTTTGTTGGTGCGCATGCTGCCTGCCTCCTCATGTACTCGATTTGTGTACTCGATTTGATATTTAACGGCATCTGTAATACACGGCCATCATCCAGCGGTCTAGCTGTTGCGGAAGAGCGTGTGGGGTTTCTCACTTCCACACCCCCTTCAGGTTCACCCCAACCGTCAGTCGGTGACGAGCCCGGCTGCACACTGTACAAAGGCACCACTGGGACTGAAACCCCTCTGCTGCCAACGTTTCGTAGGAGGAGATGCGGCGTGACCAGGAACGTGCCCTTCAGCGACAACAACAGCAGCCAACAACAGCTGCAACGACTGCGACAACTGCTGGCAGCAATAGCACCGCAGCACAACAGCAACATCAGCAAAGTTCATCTGCGGTCATGGCTGCCGCTGCGGCGGCTGCAGCTTCGTCGCTAGAACCGTCGGGTGCGGTGGCCGCATCGGCTACAGGTGTCAGGTCCGCTGGCCGCGGGGCTGCAGCCGCCGCAGGTGTGGTGCCCACAGCCGCATCAGAGCCCGCCTCGGTGGGCACCCATGGCCACAGCGGTGGCGGAGGCCATGCAAGCCATTACACGCAGCGACATGCGAACTCCGACCGTCATCGTTCAGCGGGAGTCGCCGCATCTACCGAGGGAGGTACGGCGGCGAGCACGGGCCGCATCGGCGGCGGCGGTGTATACCCGACGGCGTCGGGGCGACGGGCAGCTGCACAGCTCCAGCTCCAGCAGCAGCAGTTGCATGGCCAGCACCATCCTGGCGACCGTCATCCCGCAGGCGCTGAGGTGCGGCACAAGAATGGTTGTCGTGCCGCGAGACAACACAGGTGGTCGCGATTGGCAGGGTCGAGATGTTAGTATTACTAGGAGAGGCGACGGGAAAGAAGACCGAGCAGGTTGAGACGGCTTTGCCAGATGACAGCCGGGACAGCGGGGGCCGCAGGGCGTGGTGTGTAGCAGCTCTAGGCAAGGTTGGGTGCGTCGATGACAATGGTCTTCTCTTCTGTCGCCTGGTCGTGTTTCCGTTTGCCATGTGCGCGCGTCATGCCTTCAAGCCTGGCGTGTCCGGTGTTAATGAAGGTCTTTGCCACATGTGCATGGCTGGGTTGCGCGTGCGCCAGCACCATGATTGCTCACTCGGGTCGCCCGGACAGCCATGGGCAGGGTCAAACAAGTACCGCCCAGGGCTTTATCTGCACGCGCCAGGGTCAGCACGGTCTGACTGGCTCACTGACCAGCTGGCTAACCACGTCAACGGATGCTGCTTGTGCTCAGGGCGCCGGTCGGCGGTACCGCCTCACCGACTACGTGCCGGCGGGTGTGGCGGACATCGCGATGGGCCTGGATGACATCAACGATCTCATGGTACGACGATGACGCATGGCGCCAGCGAACGAGCTCACGGCCTGCACGGCCCTGGGCTTAGCCCATCACCTACATCGTTTGGCAGTAGGTCAATCCTGTGTTGGGGTCGTCGTGGCTATGCCACCCATAGCACACATCAATCATGGCCGGCAATCTGACCGGGCTTGTTTGGGGGACCAGCTGAGAAATTCCACATCACTATGACTAGCTGCGTATACAATTTCAACAGAAGTTGGACCTTTGGGGGGTAGTGTCCTGTTGATGTAGCCGTAACGTCCGCGTCCTCTGCTTGCTTCCAACGTCCCTTTGGCCCTGGCGCCCTTGTCCTGTGCTTTTGATTCGCACCTTCCTGCGCATGGCGCAGCTCGAGCAAGCCATGTACGAGTCCCTTGCGGTGGCGGGAGCCGGCAACCCGCCGCAGGCTCAACCGGCGGCGACCCGCGGGGGCGGTCGGGGTGGCGTAACAAGGGTGGACGAGGGAGCTGTCGCCAATGAGCCCCTCCCGGACGATGACCCGCTCCTGGCCGCCGCGTTGGCGGCCAGCCTTGATGGCGACGGCGGCGCCATTGCGGGTTCCTCGGGTGACAGGCCGGCTCAGTCGGCGTCACGGGGTGCGGCGGGGGCGACCGCCGGCGCGGGTTCACCCGCAGCCGATGGACCCGCGGGTCGGGTCGGATGGCGCCAGGCGAGCGCGAGGAGCGGGTGAGCGCGGGTGGGTGCGCCGTACTAGCGAGGGATGACAGCAAGCTTCGAGGAGTACATGGCCGGCCAGGAAGCGCCGGCTTGGTACTGTACTTATGTTCGCGCTTGACGTGGGTGGGAGAGGATGCGCGTGGGCGGTTTGGTCATGCGGCGGAAAGGGGGGCGTTATCCAGCCGTTTCGGTGCGCGTCGGGTGGGTGCGCGTGCAGCGGCAACATGCATGCCCACCATGCTCATTGCATGCCTGCCATGCTCATTGCATGCCCGCCTGGGTTTGAAAGTATAGTTGTGTTTCCAACTATGCTGGCAGGCTGCATCACCGCCCTGTCCTGCACCTGTCCTGCGAGTGCACCTGTCTGAGAGCGGAACGGTCGGTCTGTCATCTGGGCCTCAATGTTGCAGAGGTGTCCCGAGCTCTTTCAGAACACGTTTGGGACTGATGGTGTCATTTTCACCCTCGCCTCGTCGAACCGTCCAATCGGACCACTAGGCAACTGGCACCATCGGCACCGGAGCATCAAACGGCGAGTCGCGGCCCGCTGGCGCAAGCTCCGACCCAGTCGGCCGTCCGCGCGGCCCGTGGTAGCCCTGGTGGGGGTGTAGTTACAGCAACCTCTCCCCGTCCAGTCGTTGAAGCCCGACGCTCGCAGCAGCAACTGCAGCAGCACCTGCAGCAGCAGCAGCCTCCCACGCCGTCGCCGCCGACACGCGGCGCGCGGCCCGCGGTGACTCCAACCCGGCCGGCAGCTCCAGTCGCGGCTCGGGGCATGACCGCCACAGGTGGCGCAGTCTCCGGACGGGGCAGTGCGGCGGACTACGTTGCTACAAGCGACAATATGGAGGAGGAAGATGATAGGGAGATTTCACTTGTCAGCCGCCGCGGAGCGGCCGCTGTCCCAGCGTCACCGGCAGCGGTTGGACCCGCCGCAAGCGCTCCAGCGGCTGCCGCTGCCACGGCTGCTGCTGCTGCTGCAGCTACTGCTGTCGTCGGCGGTTCTCAGGCAGACACGTCGGAGGGCACCTGTCCCGCGGTAACACATCTGGAGGCTGTGACGGTCGCGACCGTCGGTGGCGACGCACCGGCGACGTCCCCACCCGTCGCGGCGCCTGCGCCACATCCCGGCGCGCCTCAATCGCAGTGCGAGGAGTTTCCAGCCGCAGCGCCGGGCGCTGAATCAACGGCGCCGTTTCGGCTGCAGCACTCGGCGACTGACCTCCTGCCAGTGTGCAGTCGGCCCGGGGCGCCATCGTCCGCCCCCACGACGACGGTGGCGGCCGCCGCCATCGCCGAGGCGGTCGTCGACCCACGGGCAGCCGGGTTGAGCCCTAGTAGCCTAGGGATGTCCACCCCAGCCACCTTGTCCCCCGTGCCTTCAGACAGCCCCGTCGGCGCCTACGCGGCCCGCACGTCGGACCTCTCCTCGTGTGCCACCGGAGGGGCGGCGGACCGGGTGGATCTGCTGGACGGTGTCAGCGGCGGCGGTGCCGCAGCGGCCGGAGACCAGCACGTTACGAATCCCCTGTACGACATCTGGTCCAATAGCAGCAGCGCCACCACATGCAAGCACCAGAGCGTGGACGCGCCCGGGTTGGCGGTGGCGGCCGCAGGAGCGCAGGAGGACGGTATGGCCGGACCGGCGGCGAGGCTGGCGGCGGGACGCAGCGCGAGCAGCATAAACGTAGCGGGCCGCTGGGGTATCACCAAGTGCAGCAACAGCGAACAATCGACGAGGTCGATTGCATCTGAGGGCGGTGTGGGACCCCAACAGTCGGCACCACCACCGGAGTCGCAAAATCAGAAGCAGCAGACGCAACCGGCGCCCAGCGCCGCCGGCGTACGAGTTGCAAGCGGTGACAACAGCGGTGTGTCCGCTGGCGAGCGCACCGCGAAGCCGTTGCGGCCGGCCCCCCTGCGGCGGCCGCCACCACCACCACCAACAGCAGCAGCGACAGTGACGGCGGCCGTGTCAGCCGCGAAGTCCAACGCCAGTGCGGGTGCTGTCGGAACTGCGATGGCCGCCGGGTCTTTGCCGGCGCTGACGTCCGGCACAAGCGAGGTCAACAACGGGCTCCTCGCTCCTTCGCCACCGGTGTCGGACACCCTGGCGGCGGCGGCGGCGACGGCTTTGCCCACCACCGATGCTGCGGCGGCTGGCAGCGCAGCCCCGGCAACGATTGCCGCGGCAGGGAGTGCTGCACTCCCAGGCACCACGGTAGTGACGATTCAGTCCCTGGCAGCGGAGCTGCTGCGGCACGGCAGCGGCACCGCCGCCGCGGCGGCGGCGGCAGGCTCAGCGGAGAGCTCTGGGTCGCTGGCGCGTGTGGTGGCGGTGGGCATGGTGTTCCTGGCGCCGAACGGCGGCGCAAGCGCGCAGGGGTCCTCGTTGCCACCGCCGGCCCCGGCGGCCGGCTCAGCGGGCGCGGCGGCCGGCGGCAGCGGCAGCGGCGGATCGAAGTCCTCGACGGTTGCTGCCTCTCTGAAGGAGCCGACCTGGGTGGAGAACCCGGATGGGAGCCTGCAGGTGCTGATGCCCAAAGACGGAGTCGCCGCAAAGGCGCCGCGGCAGCGCCGACCCATCGATGGCTACGCCGGCAACTCAGACGATGTGATGGATGTGCCGTACACGGATTACGAGCTGCCAGCGCTGCAGCCGCTGCCGTCGCTCGGCTCGACGGGGCTTGACCTGCCGCCTTCGGAGCCGTACATTGCCGACGGCGGGAACGAACCGGCGCCGATGACCATTGAGGCGATGGATCCGGAGGAGGAGGCGGAAGCGGAGGCGGTGGATGAGGCGTTGGTGCAGCACTGCGAAAGGACGGACAAGGCGCTGGTGCAGCAGGTGGCCACCAGCGATGCAGCGGTCGCGGCTGCCATTGCGGCTGGGGATCGGCGCACTACAAAGCAAGCCTGATGGAAGGACCGGGCGCGACGGTAGCTCGGTGGCCGGGTTGCGCTGCGCACCGCAGCCCGCTGCCAGGCTGCATATGGCAGTTCTTGCAAACCGGCGGTTGTGGGAATCCTTACATAGCCGTCGGCTTCGGCTGTTGGAACGGGGCGGTGGGAGCGTTTGTCATGTCGGTCATCTTGACCGGGAGCGGTGTCAAGGATCCCACTGTTAGCGGCGGAGCTGGCCTGCGGGGTGGTGGGAAGAAATAGGGCATCAGCAACTGAGGGCGCCATGCGTTACCCGCTGAACCGGCCTCGCCAGAAAAACCTGTGTATTTCTGCGTGCAGTTGTAAACCGGTCATATACCATATGCGTGACATGCAAGTGAGTGATAGGCATGCCGGGCATCGAGCTGAAATGCCACTATCTGTCACCGTAGCTCCGCTGTCGTCCGGGCCAGGGCACCGAGCGTGCCCAGTACGGCAGCATTCGTCCGTCGCAAGGGGTTGGACAACAGCGAAGTCCGAGGGCGTGTCTGCCACAGGCTGTAATCGGGGTTGTGGTGATTCCGAGGTGGGTGGTACCTGGGGCGCGTCCGCGGACATCCAGATGCCCTCCAGTTGATGTGTTTACAAATAGAACCCGCCCGACCCAGCCCGCTGATGTATGTGGGGGTGGGTGGCGGGGTTGGTGGTTTGCGCCGGCATACTGTGGTGCCCTGGCAGAACCTTGGGATAGGCGAATGGATCACCTTTGCTGGATTTGGGAGCGCTGGCCTGATGTTTCTCCTCGTTCCAATCGTCGTAACATCCGGCTCATCGAACGCGGGGCCTGCTTGAGCGGCAGTCCTGGCACGCGAGATCCCCGAGGGAAGGGGTGAGGCGCGTGTGAACGCGGCGGGTTGACGGTAGGGCGTGGCGCACATACGACACGAGGCATGTCATATGCTTTTCCTGTACCGGCGACGCTGCTCCCAGCAATTCGTCAAGCACGCAGATAAGCGACGGAACCACATCGCAGCTGCGAGCTTTCAGCTGCACATCAGCTGTCTGTATCGCGCCATACCAGTTGCTGATCCCCACAACTTAGCGGCGTGGCTGAACGTACATTTACTTTGGACCCTGTCACCTATCCTTCCTGTTTCGTGCCTCAGTCTTTCTGTGGCCTCCTCTGTTCTCGGGCGTTCGCGTGCTGTTGTCTGGTCTTTGTCCTGGGTGTAATGCAAGGTGTAAGCTGCATGCGCTGTTGCATGATACTGATTGCGTAGACGACGAATCCTTTGGATGTCGCTTGCTTGCGATCCTTGCTGAACTTCATTTTGGTGTGTGGCACAGTCTCTGTCGCTCATCTTGGGCGGTACGTCCTCCCTCCTGCGTGAGAAGCTGTTGATTGGGGAATGATGGGCCGGAACTGAGTTAAAGTTTGGCGAGGACAACAGGGTTTTCGCTGCGCGCACGGCAGCATTCCGCGGCGGACATGTAATTCTCTGAAGGCAGCCGTCCGCGCGTGGCAGCAGGATGATTGCAGCGGGGAGCTGGGTCGAATTTGTGTCGTACCTGATGTCGCGTGATCCCGAGCCATTCGGTGAAGGTAGCAGCGGTGGACATCGGCGTGCGGAACTGGCCAACAGTTGCAGACTTGAACCATTGCCCAGCACGGCATGTGCGGACGTCCCGAGGTGTCTGACGTGCCTGCCGGACTTATACCTCCGCGCGATCATGTTGACGCAATTGTGGCGGGTGTGACAAGATGTCCACGACCAGTCGCTTCGGCGCATCCGCAGGCTAGGTAGGTGTCGTTGTTTCCGGGCTGGCAAATGCACGGTGACATGTAGAATAACATTGCCGTCCCGTTACGAATAACGGCCATTACCATGAGCATCGATAGTTCCGTGTGGCGCTTAGTTGCTTGCGAAAAGCATTGGGGTTTTCGGTCTGTTGAGCTAGTGCAGTCACGATGTAACATAGTTCGCGACCGTTACCGAAACCATCACTGCATGCGTCGAGGTCTCGTAATTGTAACAACCTTCCACTCCGCAAGGGATGCGTCACGCAGCATCGAAAGCACGATGCCTCCACAATCACGGCGAGTCTCCCACCGTCACCGAGGGGAATACCGCCATTTCCCATACCATCAAGAGGTGATTTCATTCTCTGTCAACAGAGTGCACGGCGCCGAGGAACCAGGCAGTTTTAAGTGGTACTGCTTGTGAGGCTTCTCAGGGACGGTACGAACATCCATGCCATGATTCCATCGACCAGCCACATAGCCCACGGTCACAAATGATAAATTGTTTCAGAGAGTCGAAGACCACATGTTACCATATATCAGCACTTCAGTAACAACCACAACCTCGCAAGCAGTGCGTAACGTAAAAGCATTGTGACGTAGTTCAACGCCTATGCCGCAGTTTATGTTCAAAGCGCCTGTCAAAATATGAAAGAGACGTAGCCTGGACACTGAGGTCAATGCCTAGTTTACACAAGAAACCCTTGAGCCCATCATGGAACGGCACCGCACTGGTGGACGCCTCCAGCGACATGAACATGTAGCAGGTCGAAGATGTAGCCCAGTGTTGACTCTCCCCCAAGGTCACTTCCTTCCCACCCACCCCCCGGAAAAACGCGCGCCACTCTGTCGGAGCCCTACGCATAAGCATGAGAAAACTTCTTTTCAGACCCACACTTCACCCCTCATTGCCCACGCGATCAGTCAGCCAACGGTGCCATATTTTCACCCCTCAATGCTCTGCATGCTCTCAGATTCTCCTCGCACGGGGTTTCTTTCCTTACTCGTCCTTGGGCCCCTCTGCCGCCATGCGCCGGAGCAGCTTCGACGCGTGCGGGCCGGTGTCCTCGACCTGAGCAACACAGACAAAACATGTCAAGACGGAGGCGAGGTGCAACCACGCAAGGGCGAACGTGATGCCCAAACCCAGCACGCACCAGTTTCGTGAAAAAGGATGCAGGGCTCTGGAGCAGGGTGGTTGGCGAGTCGAACTCCTTCAGCTGGCCTGCCGCCATCGCTAGGATGCGGTCCGAGAAGATGATCGTGTCCAGACGATGCGCGATGGTGACGGTGGTGCGCTCCGAGAAAGCCTTGCGAATGGTCTTTTGGATGAGCGCGTCAGTCTGCAAGGACAGATGAAGATACGGTTCCCGCAAGGAATTACACCTTGCCATATGAAGCCGGATATCACGAGTCAAACCTCCAGACCAGTCGACCTCCCACCCTATCAGACCCGCTCCCTTTCAGTTGCGCCGAGCTGAAATTGACCCAGCTCTTTGTCGCCTCGAGCCAGCCCTTTATCACCCTCCTAGGTTCAAGTAAGTGCCTCCGGGTAGGGTAGGGCTGCAGGCTAACGGGAGGGAGGATAGACTTGCGGAAACCGTGGCATGCGATGGCTATCATGGATGAACATTATCCAATGGCATACATCCTGGTCGACCGGCGCCCCTTTTTGGCGCAATCACACCCTGCGCCTCACCTGCAGGTCCATAGCGGCCGTGGCCTCGTCCAATACAAGGATGCGGGTGGGCTTCAGCACGCATCGCGCCATGCACACCAGCTGCTTCTGCCCCAGCGAGAAGTTCGAGCCGCCCTCCGCCACCGCGCTGTCCAGGCCGCCTAGCTCAGTGACCGCCTCCTTCAGGTGCACCTGTTTAGCCACGACGCACATCACATCCATGCATATAGGATATACTGCAGACATAACTGCAGGAAACGGCTATAACACCATCCCAGTGCAACACAGACGCCTAGATTCAGGCACGCTAACATGCGATGCCGTTCAAAGAGGCACGATGCGCTCCACATCGGACAGCAGTACGAGAACCCACCAGCTCTAATGCACGCCACAGCTCGCTGTCCGGAGATTGTCCGAAGGGGTCCAGGTTGGAGCGCACTGTGCCCTTGAACATGACGGGCTCCTGCGGGATGATGGCGATGCCCGCGCGAACCTGCAATCGCAAAAATATGGAAAGGTTGAGGTGACCCACACCGCAAAGAGTGATAGAAAACATGTGTCGCGTTCACCAATTGGCGGATTTTCATTGTTCCACATAGCCTTACCTATCGCTGGCGACAGGATACGGTAAATAACAAGTAGGGGTCGGCTTCCTCGAAGCCGGAAAAGGGCGGGGCCCCCTATAATCCGTACAGGCCGCTTGCTTTAGAACGAAAACTCTATTACCGCGCAACAGTGTGAGAGAGTGAAAGGTTGCCATTGGGGGTGTCGTTGATGTTGAAGGGGGATCGGCGTGCATAGATTCACCAAGCCCAAACACGTCGGCAGCCCCGAAACCATCCTGCAGTACGCGCCGCCGGCGACGGCGGTCACCGTATCGGCACTATGGTAACGATAGTCGCCTCTGCACTACCACATCCGTCTGTCAAGCAGATGATCACAAAGCAAGCTTGAAGCATCCTTGTTTTGCCGTGAAACTGTAGTTGTTTGGTCCGTCGGCAGGCATGCAACCCTTCAGTTGCACGCCCGCAGCAGACGTGAACCTCTAAAGTTTGCTATCAATAGTTACATAGCAAATGTAAGGCAAAAACAGGGTGCGAAAAAGCCGCGGTGAGACCCGGACTTTGGGCCATCGGAACTGGAGAACTCGTTGGCACTCGGTACGCTATCCCTTTGATGTTCAAACATCAGAACACTATCGAAGTTCAATTTAGCACGCGCCGTCCATTCCTAATTCAAGTATTCATCACGCGGCACCCGTTGCAACAAATATGAGCGCGAGAGGCGTTGGTTGGATGTTGACTCGGGTCCATGGGGACCGCGGAGCTTTACTTTGACCGTTTGTGCGCAAAGAATTTTTTTCAGCCAAACCAAAGTTACCTTGCAATAGAGGACAATTAATATGACAAACATAGCGAATTAGTTTAACGGATAATGAACGTTTTGCCGTTACCGGACACACACACACACACACACACGGACATGGGCAATCCTAGGGGGCGGGGCCCCCCGAACGCGCTTCGCGCTGGGGCCCCGCCCAAAAAAGCGAATAGGTTGTATGCACAAATGTTTTGGGGGGTTATGGTTGGGCTGTTCATTTAACACATGTTTTCCTGTACAGCTACTCGCGCACCTGTTGCAGCTTAATGGACGCGATGTTGACGCCGTCGATGATGATGCGGCCGTACGCGAGTTCGAACATGCGGAACAGCGCCATGAGCAAGGTGGTCTTGCCGCTACCGGTGCGGCCCACAACGCCGATCTTCTCGCCGTCCTTGATGTGGAACGAGACATACTTGAGGGCCAGGGGTGCGCCAGGGTAATAGCGCAAGCACACCTTCTCGAACCTGTGGCGCAAAAGAACTGGTTATAATCTAATGTTCGTGGAGACAACAGTGGATCTGGAGCTCACGTGAATCATGCCGCAGAGCTGCACGCATTAAGCCACGTACTTGCTGTTCCAAAACGAGTTCGCACCTGATGTCGCCCTTCGTGGGCCAGCCCGACGGTGCCTCGCCATCGCCAACAACCTGCGCAGTTGCAGCGGAGTGAAGGCGCGTATGCGCAAGTGCAGCGGAATGAAAGCGCGTATGAGCGCAAGTGCAACTACAGTTTGCACAGAGGATTGCGCATGCGGACTGTGCGGATGCCCGAACCTGCAAGTCTTTCGTACGAATGGGGTTGTCGAGAACAACCCTGGCACCTCCGAATGCCAAATGCCCATTAGTACAGCAGACCGACCAGGCCAACGCCAGCACGCACCTTGATCTCGACCATGGACGTATTTGTGCCGTTGCCATTAGCGAGGCCCTTCAGGTCACCGTTGCTAGCACCCGGTAGTGGCGCCGGAGCAATATCGTTCTCCTGCAAACCCAATTACGTGAGCGCGTGTAAAAACCTCAGCGTGCCGATACTTTGCACAGTAAGTCCAATACCATGAACCGTTCGCAACCTTACAAGTAACCCGGCGGCAACGAAGCACTACGCACCCACGCCGTGATCCTGTTATTCAACTTGCATGTACGCCTCCTCGCCCATGTCACCGTACCATGCATACCTGCGGCACATTGGTGATGAAGGTAGCCACGCGCTCCACCGCGTCCCACATCGACACCGTGTCGGCCGCGCCACGCACGACCCAGGTGAAGAACACCAGAACCTGAATGGTGTTGGAGATGGCCAGGCCGACCGCCGCCGCGCCCACCTCGTCTTTGTACGCCACGGACAGCAAGCAGGTCGCCACGACCATGATAGCGCCGTAGAAGTCACACCTAGGGAGGAAACAGGTGAACGCCAGCGCAGGGAGTTCCAATAACGAGCAATAAGCACATGTAATTTCAATATACTTGCACGTCTATCTTCAATAAATTACGTCGCACCTTCAAACCCAGGTTGCCACAGACCGGGCCAGATGAGCCCCTCATCGCGTTAGCAAATCCCGAAACAAGGCCAGGGAAACTGATATTGCAAACGCGCTCAAACAACTCAACACATAACGCCGCTGAAGCTTCTCTTATGGGCGCACGGCACTTACCAGAAGGCCAGCCACAGGTGGCACTGTTCCGTGTTGAACAAAGCCAGGTGGTGCACATTGATGCGGCGGATGTTCTCCTGCAGAGTCGGGAGTCTTACTGTCAGTACAGGCCGTGGGTTGCGCTGGCGAGTGGTGCGGCCTAGCAAGGCTTTTTGTGGTGCCGCATGTGGTGCTTGCGGTGGCCCCCACACAGTATCGACTTGCCTGCACAAAGTAGTTCTCGGCATCGAACGCCTTGATAACCTCCATGCCCTGAAGACTCTCGTCGACATGCACGAAGACCATGGACGCGGTCTCACCGGCCCAGCGCTGCGAACCAGATAAGATCAGGGCGATCGGCAAATTTTAGTTAAATCTACAAAAAAGTGGCCCCGCGACGTTCAATGCGACGGGACGCTGACATGCATGTCAACAGAAAAACAGTGCTCAGCCGTACCACACCGCCGCACGTGTGCACATGCACACGCGGCGCGCACCGGTCCCTGACTTGCCTTTAAGATGGTTGCCGCGGGCAGATAAAGCTGCTGCATCATCGCAAACGCCAGGAACAACGCGCCCGTCAGTGCCGCGTAGACGTACAGCGAGGCCGTCACGATTCCCAGAGAGGTGAGCAAGATCATCAGATAGATGAGCGACATGTGAAGAGTATCTGCGGAATGGCAGCGAGGTGTTGGACGGCCTTTGGCGAAGACTGGGCACCAGCAATATCTGGTAATCTTACTCGGTACGGCCGAAGCACAAAACGTAGCCCGTGCCATAATCAAAGTACGTGAGACATTGACCCAGCTATCTTGCACTACTCCTGTGGCCCATATTAACTGGCGGGCCCCGTGGCAACAGGCGATCCGCCACCAGGCATCGCACATGAGGGTTCCGAACACCGCCACACTGTACCTGGCAATGTTTCGTCGAGCGTGTCCTGGTCCTTGGCAAAGGCGTTCAGAATGTCGCCCACTGGAGTACGCAGGAAGAACAGCAGTGGAGCGCGCAGGACCCGATAGAAGAGCTTGTTGTGCAGACGGGTGGAGCCGTGAAGGTGCCAGTACGAGAAGCTCGCGTCACGCACCAACAGGCAAATAACGAAGAACATCACAAACGCGAGGTAGCCCAGGATGTAGGCCTGCAACAGCAAAACCACGCGGACAGCCCCGGGCGAGATAAGAGGTTTAAGGGAGAACTTAGCCGCGAGGCGGACGGCAGGTGACGACGATTGAAGGAACCAAATGGATATGTTGAGGTACGGAGGGCAACGCACCCCATCACTAGGCTGTAACAGATACGATTCTAGTTGATTATTAAGCAAAGGGTTCCCCATGAGTTTATGGCAGACAGCCTCGTCACCAATCCTCGCATCTGCATCCTCGAGTTGTAAATACAAAGGTCATTACAAAGGTAATGCAAGCTCACCCGACTGGCCTCCATCTCCGTGTCAAACTTGGGGTCCGCGGTGTACTTATTCTTGAAAATACCGTTGGGGTAAAAGCCGAACCGGTCGGGCTCCGCCCACCAGCGGATCCACGTGTCGGACAGAATGCGCGTCTGCAGGCCATCGAACGGCATCGGAAGAACTCTCAGTGATGGTATCAGCCTTCACCACCACTCCTGTTGTACATCACTTCCTGGTCGCATCCAACTTTGCTGATCGGCGATGACGTTAAGCCGGTTGAAACGAACAAACAGCGCATGTCCTCTGGGAGTCCCACGACCCCGGCCAGCCTCACCGTCTGTGTAAGCATGAATATGAGGATGGAGACGACGAACAGTGCCGTGCCGCCGGCCCTCACGTACACAAGGAACGATCTGCCCACAGAGACGCGGCGCGGCACGCCGTTGAACAGCGCCGCAATCTCCTCGGGGGTCTCCTCCAATGCAGCCACATTATGCTCCTCGCTCACGCGCCCCAGGCCCCGGGAGCCGCTGCGTCGCTCCGCGGACCGGCGCTCGTGCGACTTGGCCTCCTCCTCGTGCTTGGCCGCCTCCTGTGAAAAGTGGGACAACACAGTGAGCATAAGCCAAAGATTTACTAGCAGGTGTAATGGATGCGTTGCCAGCCTTGCGCCACATTGCCAGCCTTGCTTCTTGGCCCGCCACGCCTCCCCACCACCACCCAGGGCGTACCTCCTGTGCCAGCTTGTTTAGTGAATCCGAGACCGAGTCCGTGGGGCGAATGCCGGCCTTGCTCGACCGCTGGAACGATTTGCGCCCCTCCGTCGGCTCCTTGTGCTTCCAAGCGTCGGACAGGTTAGGCACCTTTAAACCGTGGCTTGCATGGCCATGACCCGCGCCGTTGGTACCGACAGCACCAGCCCCATGAGCCGGAGGTTTGTCATCGGCCGCCACAATGGCCTTCTTTTCGCCGTCGGCCGGCTTCTGCACGCCGCTCTCGCCCGCCTCAACGGTGGCAAACAGCAAGTGGTCGACGGGCAGGTGCCGGTTGAGCGCTTCCGGGTCGTACGCGCCGAAGTACAGCGACTTGCCATTGTCCGTGATGCAAATGTTGGTGACCTGCGATGAGTATGAGTATGCATACTTTTGGCAAACGCCGCCAAAAGCCGAGTGATTAGGAGTCTCAGCTTAGTATCTCAAATCAGTCTGTCGCCTACGGACGACACACCGTCTCAGAGGATCAAACGACCTAGACATCAAACTCGACAAGACACGCTCGATGGACAGCCAATAGCTACCTCCGGCAGAAGCTCCAGTTGGTGGGTGATCCAGATGACAGCCTTATCCTTGAAGATCCCCTTGATGCACTTGTCGAAAATATGGCGTGCGGTGTGCTGATCCACAGCACTACGTCGAATTGCACACCAGAGGGCCGGGAAACACCAAGGGCTGTAAGTACGGCAGACTAGCGAATTCCATAAGCACATCGATATGATTCAGGGGTAACAACGGCCGTTAAAAGCTCGTCGGCGTGATGATGAGTGCAGTGCAGCTCGACAGTGCACAGCAGGCCAACCATGTACTGACCTGAGCGGGTTGTCCAGCAAGATAAGATCGCAGTCGTGGTAGGCTGCGCGCGCCAGGCATACGCGCTGTCGCTGTCCACCCGACAAGTTGATGCCGCGCTCTCCTGCCATGGTCTGATCGCCTTTCGGAAGGATTTGTAAGTCCAGCTCTAGGGCGCATGCGTGAATTACCTGCGAGGGCGACATGCCCATCGGAACAAAACCGTACGCCATTACCCACAAGGCTCCATCCTGTCAACGCACGCTCAACCCTGGGACAGAAAAGTGATATTGGACCCTCCCTTGGTCCGCGTTAGAACTGTCAACGACAGCATCCTTAGTACTTCAAGCTAGATTCAGCTTTGCCTGCAGCTCTGCCCCAACCAGGCGTGGTGGGCGACTGGCACCAGGACCTGCACCGGCAGTGCTTCAGCCGACCACCAGCGTAAACGCGACGTACCGCTCGCGGACCTTCATACAGCCTGGAACCCAAAGCGGCGTGAACGGTCCCGCCTTACCTTCTTGTACTTCTCCTCATCGAAAGGCAGGCCAAATATAATGTTATCCTTCAGCGTCAGGTTTTGAACCCATGGCGTCTGCGGCACGTACGCCATGGTGCCGCCCACGTGCAGAGCACCGCTTTCCAGTGTCATGTGGTTCAGGATTGCCTGGAAGATAGACGATTTACCTGGAAGATTTATGAAATATTCACGGGAGTGGGTTGAGAGTAAGAAACCTGCTCACCATCGTCAGGATCGGTGCAATGCAGGCAGAAGAGACTTCAAGCTAGGATTTGCCGATGCAAGGAAGAGGCCGCATCTGTACGCCGATAGCCCACGGGATAATGCAATGGAGTAATCCCTGTGGCCGCATGGGCCCAGGCAGCCAGGACAGCAGTCACCCTCCCTGTAGCCACTCATACATGCTGGACTTCGTGATGCCGCGCCCCTCGAGGGAAACGCTCATAATGAGTGCGAGCTCCTGTGGTGGATTTCTGTGACACTTTACACAGCTCTCGACAGCTACGTGCGCCTAACGCAACGCGGCCTCGCCCCCTTCCGACCGGTCCCATACTGATCTCCTGCAAGTTTGTGCACATGGGTGTCTCACCACTGCCTACGCGGCCAACGACCGCCACCACCTCGCCAGACTTGACCTCGAACTTGGGAATCTGCAGCCTGAAATCCTCCTTGCTGCCCGGGTACGACAGAGTTGCCTCGGCCTGCAGGGATCCGCATGTGTGGAGGGACATGAACGACATCACAGTGACCTGGCCATCAGACCCATTCACCAGCATATGTGATAGCCCGACCAAGGCAAGTAGGCCCGGAAATACACTCGGTGAGACTCACGAAGCGGGCCTCGACGACCTTGCTCTTGGGCGGGTCTTCGAACTCGTCCAGGAGCAGGTAAGCTTGCAGTCGCTTCAATGATGCAATGGCCTCTGGCACGCAGGAAGAAATAAAAACCGGTTGGAGCACAGGCGTTGTCGTTACGAAGTGGGTCCATGGACAGCCCGTGTCAGGCCACCTGCCACCGGTGTAAAACCTTCCAGCAAAGAGAGCAGCACCAGACAGCAGCAGACCCAAACGACCGGGGACCAGCTCCAGACAGGAGGAGACCCAAACGACCGGGGAACTTAGTGCCAACAATAACACCAGGGTAACTAGGTACTGGGTTTTACGTCATTCCTACCTGAGGAACCACGCAGCGCCTTCGGCAGGACCACGAGAGGGAAGCGCAGCGTGTTAAACAGCGATAGCACCGTGAAGGCGAAAGTAGAGTCGAAGGGGCCTTTGTTGAAAACGTACGTAGCGTAAATGACCAGAGCGATGAGCGGCGGTACAGCGAACACCACACACAAATTGATTGTCTTCACCACGGCGGTGCGGGACATAAGGCTGATCTCTTCCGCGCGCACCTGTGCAGCAAAGAAACAAAGACGACTGTGAGCAAGATGGCGGCACGCGGCACTTCCCAGGAGGTGTTCATGAACGGCAAAAAGGTTGACACCCGACCAGCGTGAGGCTTGCTCGCCAGCAAGAGAATGAACTCATGCATGAGCTGTGGCTCCCACGCCCGTCTCCACCTCCGACTGTTCGGCAGCGATATCATTGTGACATGGCTTAGCTCGCCCCAGCGTCAGGACCGTTCCATGAAGCCATTAGGGGTGGTGCGCCGTAGCCACGATCCGATACGTTGCAGACACGGGAACTCACGTCGGAGACTTGTTTGGCGAAGGACTTCTCCCACACGTAGAACTTAACCAGCTTGATAGCAAGGAGGACCTCGTGCATGCGCTGCACGCGTGCGTCTGAAACTTCTACAGTCTCCAGCTTGTATGTAGCAATGCGATAGCCCAGGTAATACTGGAGGGGCAGCACGAAGACCACTACACCCAAGGCGGGCAGGCCATACGTCCCGTTGGTCAGGTACAGCAGCAGCGCGATAATGGCACATGCCTCCAGCGGGGCCGTCCAGACATTCTGGAGGTGGAGCACGCCCTCATACAGCTTGGCGCAATCTGTGGCTACCAGGGAAACGACGTTCTCCTCGTGGACCGAATGGATTTTGAACGTCTTCCGGTAGACAGCAGCCATCAACGCAGCCCGGATTTTGATTCCAGAGCGAACGCAAGCATCTCCCATGCGCTGGAGAGCGATGCCGACCAGAACGGAGTCCAGGAAGAATGCGCAGGATAGAATCCAGCCGACTCCATCATTCGGTATGGTCGACCGGTTGTACATATTGCCACTGCGCGAAACTGGAGTAACGAACTGCACCAAAGACCGCACGAAGTAGAAAGCGCCAACGAGCACGAAGACGCTCCAAGTGATTTTCCAGGCAGCCGCAACAAGAACGTCGACGCCAAACGACTTTCGCAGGGCGCGCAGCAACGAGGGCTGGTTCTTCAGATCTTTGTTGCCCTTCAGCTTCATCTCCTCTGACCACATAAGGTCGAATCGGGACGACGCGGCCTCGGCCGCCTGGTTCGCTGGCATACGCAGCTCATCCTGTGTGATTGTGCCCTTACGGCCCTTTGCCACCACTGCGTACACCCATGTCAAGAAGAGGCGCTGCAAAAAACTGTCATTTCTGATATTGTCCTGACCAAGGCTGGCCTTATCATGCTTTGTCAAAGCCACCATTTTTCCACCAAACACGGCGCCCTGCAGCCCCTCGCCGCTGGGGCTCAGCAATTAAAGTAACTACTAAATAGGGCGGTTTGGCCTGAAATTCCTCACCAGTTGCAGCGAAATGAAACAACGCCTAGTCAACTCCCTCAGAGAATTTCCAGCTACCCTTTGTAATGTCTTCGTAATATTCCTATACGACGCAAATCGGAGTTCTCCCAGGACATATGAATTGGAGCCGACATGTAACAGGTTGGCATCCTGCCCTTCAAACTGCAGGTACCTTCTGTCTTCGGAGCGGCGCCGTAACAGTCAGTCACTGCAAGTCCTACAATGCCAACTGTCAATTTTAATATAGCTATGGTCTTAACGATTGGTGAAAGTTTTGTGACTGAATGGCGCACAACCCTAATGCCCAAGCTCTCAGGATCAAGTCAAGTGAATCAGGATTCATCCATGCATTTTGCGCCCGACATCAGTACTAGGGTGACGCCTCCCCCAAAACCTGCTTTGTATCATGCGGTATGTTCTGGATATTGTACCGCATGCAAAGAGTCGAAAGCTAAACGGGCAGGAACGGGTCTGCATCTATCTGGTCTTCTGGTGAATATAACCACCCAATCTACCTGTCCTGTGATGTTGCATAATTGAGAGTAAAGTTGTTTATCATAACCGTTTGACTAGGAGTCAAATGAGGTTGCCGACCGCATCGGGCTTGGTGACAACCGAGAACCACCATTGATAGGCCCCCTCTGGCTTCGGGCCCATAGAACAGGTCTAACGCGCGCATATATGGACGCCAAACCAAACGAGATGTCGATTTCAATTTGGTTGACGAGCGAGCCACGTGACAGAACGTGTATGGCCAGTATTTATCTGACGCATCCCATACATATTATTTACGTCCCCTCCGAATACACATTACCTCGAATCTGACAACAGCATTTTCCTCAGCGCAATTTTTCACAGTTGAGCTAGACCAGCTGGGCTCTAGCCTCCTCCACGACAGCCGCTATTTTTCATCGAAGGGGCGTTGACGAACGTCGCGGGCGTTCTACGGAGCTGCGACATGGTGCAAACGTTGTCCTACGTTGTACAAAGCTTTTGTGTTATGCGCATTATTCCCTGCTTTTACCGCACCCCTGCTACCATTGCCGATAAGTGCTTCTGCTGCTACGGACCCTTGTTGATAGGGTTTACACTCGCGCATACGTGCACACAAGGAACACGGCCAAGCCCCGCATACCTTGGGGTTCACCCCTGCTTCCTTTGAGCATCCCCTACCACATGCGGCCCGTCGACCAGCGGGGAGGGGGATTTGCACAAGCGACCTCTTCCTTGTTTGACTCATTGTTTTGCAGGTTTGACCCAAGTGCTCTGACCTCGCCTTAAACCTTCAAGCCATCGCAAGTGCCGATTCTCGTCCACTGAACACACCATCACCACGCTATGCAAGATGCGCTTGCATGACGCAGCTTGAATACAAGCGCGCATGTGCAACACCCGACTCACGGAGGTTCGGCTGTCCAGCAGGCGGGCCAGCCCCTGCTCCGCGTGATCCGTGATCCACGCCCTCAACTCTCCTGGAGAAAACGAACCAAATGCGCCAAAACCTTCCCTAAGCTGGCGCGGAGCAGCAGAGCCACAAGTTCCGCGGCGTGCAACGTAGGCGGCTCATGGGCCGCCCACAACACCGAGACCGTGTTCCGGCCGCCAGAGCTCCGTACACCGCAATTACAGCGTCACCCGTTTCTTCAGACCTCATCCTTACCCCTACAAATGTTCTCACTGATCCAAATTATCGACGCATGCGTCCTGCCGCCAGCGATAATGGTGACTGCTGAGCAAGCGGACGAACGCTCATCCCACCCGGTCGGCGAATCCACAGCTCCAAGTGCATGCTGATGTCAATGCACAGGAGATACAACGGAAGTAGTTCGGGCACACCGTCCCAAAGGACGCTTATCCCAGAAGTGCGCAAGGCCCCATGCGCGACCCGTTACCTGATACGCTACTTCTGTACCACCGCTTCCGTATTATGAGCATCAGGACATGGGGTCACAAGTGCAGACCAGTCGCAATTGCAGCTCAGATTTATCGACGTAATTTCCCGCCAACGCATCTCCCATTCCAGGTTGCACACCCTCGCCCGTGTCATGGGAGGGGGCATGCGTGTCCATTCGAACACATTGACATCGACCGTACAGACGAGTGACCGCGACTGCAAGCAGAATTTCACCTGGATAGCGACTGGGAGCTGATGAAGCTGCATCAGTACCGTTGCAAATCCGTGCTTCGTGCTCAATACATGAAAAACAACCCACCCCAGCCGGTATACAATCAGACTGGTTGCGCCACGACGAAGGCTCTTCGCTTTCCTCTGCTTCTCCTGCTGAGTGCACTCGCGCTCTGCAGCCGCCACGCGGCCCACCACCGAGTCAGCTTCCGGCCTGGTGGGCAGCGCCCTCACGACCCGCGAGTCTATCCCTAGCGTTTGGCCTGCTGCGCCAACCGATAACCGCATGGCAGTTCGCAAGCAGCCAGACCTATTGTCATGGGAGGCTTACGGACCTTTCCGGCGGCGGACCAAGTTCCACGTCGGCGTGCCTATGCAATCCATCACCCAACCCGTGGGTCAATCTACAGCGCCGGAACCGTTGTCGGTACCTCAGCGGACGGGTAGACCATGCCGACCGGCGGGTTTGTCAAGAGCGACCTGCACAACGGGCGGGACACCCCGCATCGTGAGGACAAAGCTGGCGACACGGCACGAGCGCGTAACTCTACTAAGCCGAGGGGTAGATCATGCCAACCGGCGGACTGGTCAGGAAGGACCTGCACGACAGCGGGGACACCGCGCATTACGACCGCAAACCTATCGGAACGGAACCAGTGAGCCAGTCAATGGCGCGCCCACAACGAGACGCTGGCGCCATGAGGTTTCACCGTCGTCCCAGTACGTGGGGGCTGCCATCCTAAGCGGTACAACACAACGCCGCTGTAATGCATAAAGCGCTGCAAGGCACAAGGCGTTGTAGCGAAGAACGGCAATCAACCCAGAATCGCGAAACACCACTAGTGCGTACCTCAGCCCCGCCTCGAGCTTCTCCTTGTTGGTACCAGTTTGCGTGTACACCGGCTGCCCGTTCTTCAGCGTCACGAAGCAGGGCGTCGAGCGAATCTGCGCGGGACGGCGGGCGAGAATCCAACGGCGATAGTCGGCGGTGCGGAACTGTGCTTTTTGTCGACCGAGGTGGAGAACGCGCCCTTTGTGCGTGGATGTTCGTCGAACAGCTAGGTTCATGGTTTCATAGCTTGAAGCACTGCGCGCGACGCACAACTAGACAATGGCACGCTCATCCTTTCCTCCCCTCTTCCACGCCCCTTCGTCATGGAACGCGAAAACGCTCAGACATGGCTGGTTATGGAACTGGCTTCCGTCTTCATCAGCTTCGCTCTGGTCGTCATTCGTAACCTCATTGTTTGTACCCTATCCTTTGCTTTGTCGGTTTGTCCGCAGGCAGCCCCACGGCGACGTAGGTGCCGGCTGGACTACGGTCGTTACTCCGAAGACCGACCCCAACATAGGGTTCCATGCCAGGGCAGCCAACCCAGACACCGAAACCCATCAGCCTAGCCTTCACCCACACCCGCCTTAACCTTACACCCTCCCCCCACCTGGTAGCGGTCTTTGAAGATCTTCTTCGTCTGCTTGTTGGCGTTGCCGAACAGCTTCACAAACACGATGTGGTCCTTGTAGTGCTCAGCCATCCTCTGCACGCGCCCGGGTGGCAAACTTGCGTGCGTTCAAACACGCATTCAAGGTCAACTTATGAGCGCCGCGCGTGGTGCGCAGACGCTGGGCGTGCAATTCGGCCTAACAACCCTCCAGACCGCCTCTGCCCAGCGGGCCCCATGCAGTGTCCTTCGCCAGGCCCACGCAGTTCCCCGGCACTCATTGACGCGCCTGCCCCCAAGTCTAGGCCTTGGAAATAGTCCTTCTGCCCACCTGCACCGGGCGCTGCATGCCCTTGCACGGCCTGCACCAAGTGAGCGCTCCGAACACCACCACCAGCTTGTTGGGGTTGGCGGCAATAATCTCATCCAGCTCTTGCTCACTGAAGATGAGCGTCATGTCGCCCTCGATCGCCTGATAAGGGACGGTGCGTGCAGGGATAAGACAATGAGGGGCGGTGCAGGGGTAACAAAATGAGGGACGGTGCAGGGGTAAAACCTCGACGGTGATGGAAACGGAGGAGTGGGCAGGGAAGCAGCGCATGAATCCTAGGAAGTACGGGAGAGTACCCGGGTAGGGTGGGCCGAGTCTTACGGGAGTCGACGGGCATGGAAAATGGGGCCACTCCAGGACAACGCGGACGCCTGTCCCGCACGCCGTCGTCATCCACAACCAGCGCCTGCCAGTCTTGTCACACACCACCTATGTTCCAGAGCCACCACGGCTGTTCCCGACCCATGCTGTCGACAACCGGCCCAGCCCTGCGACCAATTTTACGTAAACCGAAACCGCCAGCAGAACTCGTCCCACCCACATTGATCAGCGCGCCAGAGCCCGGAAGCTCGTCCATGGTCATGTACGACGTCATGGCCTTAAGGTCCAACATGTTGTTCCGGAACATGAGCAAGAACTCGTTAAACTCAATCTGGCCGCTGTCGTCCTTGTCGTACTCCTGTCGTGCGGCCCGCGCAGAGGGTGGTTTGGTCAGTTCCATAGCAAGGCACAAAAAGGTCCTACAGGGCGCCGGGGGGGGGCACACATGCACTTTGTGACCCTGACCATACAACACGAGGTGGTTCTGTCAACGCCCTGGGATTTTGTGCTCACACGCACTGCCTGCAGCGCCTACACATGACATGGGCAGCACATCAGCCCACCCGCGCGCTCTTTTCAGGTCATGACTTGGAACCTGAAACCGCCCAGTTCCCCTCGCGGGCAGCTCCGGCACGTTGCGTGCTGGGCTGCCTGTCTTACGAGAGCCCCTTCCGTGCAGCCTTGGGCCGAAACGGACACAGCGCCCGGTGTATCCTTATTCCGAAGCCGAGGCCTGTCCGCGTTGCTGTATGGTTGGCTGTCCGAGGCATCCATTAGGCGCCACGGAAAGCGTTACAGACTTTCCTGCTTTGTGGTGGCAGGACGGCCAGTAACGCTTTCCGTGGTGCCCGTCACTCGCCACACCTATCCCAGGCGGCCGCCCGCAGCGAGGCGCGTGCCTCATATGGTGATTAGCTGCGCGCAGCGGGTACATGAACCACCGCCGCGGCCTCTTCCCTATAACCCTTCTGTACCCGACCCCGCTCGCCCCGAACAGGCCCCACGACCTCCAATCACCTTGCCCGCGGCCCTGTGTTCCCCCAACCCACCCGTACACAAGTCTGTTGCGTGAAGTAAGTTGGGCAACCCCTCTGCCTTTCTTCCACACCACACCCGCGCCGTCCCTGCCCTGCCCCTTGCCAACGCCGCTCCAACGCCCGCCTCCCTTCTTTACGACAACCCCTTTGCCCTACCACTTCCCGACCTGCATCAGATCCACCAACTTCTCCGGGCTGACCGGGCTGCCCAAGCTCGCGAACAGCTGGCCAAGCTCTGTAGCGCCTACGGGGGCAAAGAGTCCGGGAACGGCACAGGGAACGGACTCGAGTGCCGCCACGTTTGCAAGCATGGCCCCTGAACCAGGCCTTCGCCACGATGTCTGGCGACCCAGACACCCGCCTGGCGGCGGCGCAGGCTTCTGTAATCGGTCTTTCCGTCACGACGACGAGCGGCGCAGGGCCCCGGAAGTATGTCCTCATTATTTCACCCATCAAAGAAATGCCATAGTGGTCGACACACAAACAACATGACCTCTCGATAGCTAGAGCGTGAGCGCTGTACTATGCCAGGTTGCAGGACAGACAAACAAGGGCAGAGAGTCGACCGCCGGGTTTCAGGTGCGATGGAGACCATGCGAGCGGAATGTGGGGTGGCGTGGCATGTGACGTGTGCCAGGTTCTTCGGAGGGCCTCACGGTAACCATCAGTGCTCCAGGCTCCATCGTGGTTGGGCCAGATAGCTCGCCGCCCGACCGGCTCACCTACTGTGCCGTTGCCGCTCTTGTCCACCGCCTTGAAGGCGTTCTCGTACTCGGCCAGAGTGCCCTCCAGAAGGATGCCGTCGTACACCTGACCACGGGGTGCGTAGTTGGAATGGGCCACCGACAAGCACGTGATCGACCAGGCAACGCTGTCACGTGGCATATGCCGAATGAGTGCTCAACCAACCATGGACTCCCGATCTAACCAAAAGCCGTTGAAGTTTGGCCGTTAATACGTGATCCTGTACCCCTAGTTCTCCTACGTACGCGACACTTTCGAAGCTTGCATACGCAAAGAAGAACGGGCAAAGTCCCGTCGGATACGTCCTCGAGCCTGGTTAACATGGAACGACGACCGGAACCCAATGTGAAATGCATGTTGTGCTCAAAACCCAAATGGCTCTTGTCAATGCTTACAATCTGCTTGAACTCTTCGAACGAGATGACGCCGTCCTTGTTGGTGTCATACGTCTCCATGACGCGATCGAGCTCCTCCTCGGGGAGCCAGTGCTGAGGAGTCATTGTGGGGCGGTGAAGGGGATTTGATGGGTATCGCACAAAGCCGAGTTGGGAGGACAGGACAGGTGAGCATGATACGCACGCGCCTTGGGTACGGTTCTCATCTGCAAGATCACACATTCATATGGAACGGATGACACGGGCGGACTGGTTGCCGGTACAGGGAATTGGCCAAACAACGCTTGGAACACACGGCTTTTGACAAAACCTTGCCAACAATCCATATTAAAATGAGACCCGGGCGAAAGGTTATCCACGTTGCACACCTGCGACAAAAGGTACACCTCTCCACTCTCCATCGACTCGAGAAGGTGGCGCAGCTCCTCGCGATCGATGTAGCCATTCCTACAAACAAATTACAAGTGCAGATGAATGGAGCCCTGGATTTTAGCGCTCGCGCATTGGCTTGAGATCGCGGGTAGCACCTTATTTCCAGTACCCGCAAGGATAAGATCGGTCCTTCACGCCAAACGCCACAGACATAAGGTAGATCGCAAATATTTGTGCTGCTGGTGTGAAGAACAAAATTGGGCTGGGCTGCGCTGTGCTCACAGCGCGAGACCTCCGTTGGTTGAGAATCCCTCTTACCCATCTACGTCAGCCATCTGGAAACGAGTCATCATAGCTTCCATCTTGGCCTTGCTTGCCTCATCCATGACGCCCTCCAGCTCAGCACGCGGCACAAGGCGAGCAAACCGGCTGGAACGGAAGTGACGAGGTGCACAGGAAGCCGCACACGGACGGCTATGCACGCGGCTTACACCAGCACAAGCGCTGCCGGACACAATGCGCCTGCCCAAGGCCATCATGGTTGCTGGAGTCGATCGAAGGCAAAGATTAACAACGCAACGTGAAAATTCAAGTGCTGCGACACCCTTCAGAATTTATGTGGAATCCGCGGCGCAATCGTGTATATAATGTTACACCTGAACGTGGTTTGCGAGGGGTTAGGCGAGTCTAACGAGTATAACGAAATGTGTCGTACAATTGTTTGATGTTGAACCTACGTTCGTAAACCTACGTTCCGTAACCAGATACAGAATCCCATGAAAAAGAAGTATGGTATAAGTAAACGTCCCCTGACTAAAGGGGCGGGGGGCGGCCACTTGTTGGACCGCCTCCTCATTCCCCGAATTGAACAGTATGGCCTCAATAACAATTACACCGATGCGGAGGAAGTTACCGACTATTTGCGTCGAACGTACAAAGAGTATCAGCGTCGGCAGTTGGGCCCTTTTCGCACTATGGTTACGCGGGCCATAGCCACGCTGCAGCGAAAAGGTGGTGTGGCAAAGCCTGAGTTGCAACTTCAGGTGGGGATTGCAATATTTCGGCCGTCGGGTTCGGCCGTTGATGTCGGCGCCGAAAGCGCGGCGGCGGTGCAACTTTCGTCCATCTGGTGTGCAGATAGATATCATCAAGTAAATAATAATTTAATCACTACAGCATATATTTGACTTCGCCGAGGGCGGTGCCGGGCTCGTCTGTTAGGTTTCGTTTGATGCTCCTGAATGTCACAGATCATACGTATTGTTTGAATTTCACGACTTAACTGAACAGACGTAAAATGTTTTGCAGGGGCCTGGGCACGTTGCTTGGAAGGCTTACTACTAAACTCAACTTTCCAATTTCTTTCTTTGCAGAACCTAGAGGCGCAGCATCTGGGCCGTGCGGCAAGGACAACTGCAGCCGATCCAAGTAGCAGCAGCGGAAGCAGCCGCGATGGCGAGTCGAGCGGCGGGAGCAGCAGCGATGACGAGCGCGATGGCTCCGGTCCCAGCGGCAGCGATGACGACAGTCGCGGCGCCGACGACGGCGCAACCATTGGTGGTAATGGCACGGCAGACGCCGATGACGGGGCAGCGGGCCGCTCTGCCGCCAAACTAAAACGCCGGCGGCGGTCGGGATCGCCGTCAGGTCGGATACACAATTCAGATTCAGGGTCTGGAACCAGCGACGACGACGACGGCAGCAGCAGCGATCCCGACCTCCAACCCGAGCAGGCCAAGCAAATGGCCGCTGCGGGCCTCCCCGCGGCTGCCAGCCACATGAACAATTCCCTTCTGAACATGTACGCCCGAACGATGACGCCGGCGGGTGCGCCGCCTTCTGGGTTCGCGGGCGCCGCCGCCCAGCAGGCCGCTTCCCCTCCAGCGTTCGCGTCGCCCGAGCTCGTTGCGGCGGCAGCCGCTCGGGCGCTAGCCAAGGAACGAGCTGAGCGCAGGGAGGCCGCTGCCGCTAGGTCGGGGGGCTTGGTGCCTCGCAAGCGCGGCAAGGCCGGCAGCGCCGCTGCCGCAGCGTCAGGTACGGTCGCGGTGCGTGTTTCCAGGTGTCGCATGTGCATTTCTCCCCTAGGCGGCGGCTGGCGTTGCGGGGCAGCAGCTGTCCATAGGTCATCTCACGATTGCGTAGAGCTGCCAGCGTTAGGGCCCTAGGCCGGGCGGTGCCACGCTTTTTGCGGGTCCAACCGTGCACTCCCATATTCAGAGCCCACTAAGTCTCCTCGGGGAATGGGTTAATGATCGGGGGTCATAACCTTGTTCATAGATATTCTTCGCTCGTTTTATGCTTCAGGCGCCAGTAACGCACCGCATTTTGTGTTTCCGCCTCGGCACCCTGGTTGCACTCACTCAGACCTTGACGGACCGTCGACGAGCGGCCGTACAGCTGAGCGCGCGGCGAAGGAATCGGCAGGGGCAACCAAGGCGGGGCCAGCCGGCGCTGCCGGCGGTGGCACAGCGGGTATCGTGCTGACCGCGGCCGCCCCTGTTGCGGTGTCCAACGCCCTGGCGGCTGCCAATGCCAGTGCCAATGCCGCCGCAGCACCCGCGGAGGCTGGCGGAAGTGGCGCCGTGGACGTCGATGGCGCCGGGCCGCCGCCATCAGCTGCCGCGGCGCCAGCAACGGCGGCGGCGGCGGCGCTGCAGCAGGCACACACGCAACCCTCGCAGTTGAAGTCCGCGGCGAAGCGCGCGCGCCGCCTGACTGCCTTGGGCGGTGGTGGCAACCTGGGTTTTGGGGGGCCCGGCGGTGGGGGCGGTGCCGGGGGCGGCAGTAGCGCCGTCACCGCCGCCAAACCTGTGTCGTATGCGGACCTGGGGGGCGTCGAGGAGGTTCTGTCTGACATCCGGGAACTGATCGAGTACCCCTTGAAGCACCCGGAGGTAGGGAGGTAGGACATTGGCGGACATGTTACCGGAGGTGGGGAGGTGGGGGCGTGCCCAGCCCTCTCATGAGAGCCCTGCTTCGAGGGCTGAGAGGGCTGCACTGAAGCGATGGATTGCGCAGCCGCGACGGCCCCGACCCAAATCGTCCTTGCCTTGTGTTGAATTTAGTGCGCGACACCGCGCTCAGCTATGATCACCCGTCGTTTGCTGGCTGCCGTCCACATCTGCGGGCGTAACGCTCCGCCTCAAACGTCCGCTGCAGTACCCGTTGGTCGGTGCGCAAGCCGAACGGACGCCTTTGAGCCCAAGTGTCGACCGCATGTTATATCCCGACCCAGGTGTACGCATGGCTGGGAGTGGAGCCCCCGCGCGGGGTGCTGCTGCACGGGCCCCCCGGGTGCGGCAAGACCGCGCTGGCCAACGCCATCGCCAACGAGTGCGGCGTCCCCTTCCTCAGGGTAAGACGAGCGCATGGCGGGGGCCCGGGCTGGTGCCGAATGGGGTCGAGGTGCCGCGGTTAAGGTTGTACCAGCCCGGGGTTTAGGCAGGGGAGGTTGGGAGTTTGCAAGGTACGGCACCGGTGGTTGGACCGACTGGTCCTGCTCTCGGAAGGAGTGCGGAGAGTTACTGAGGTTCAGACAGGAGGGAACTGGAGCCGCACCCACACAAGGCCCACCTGATCCGTTCACGTGAGGTTGGCGCCCCCTTGCCCTCCCGCCAGGTTGAGTAGGCCGACCAACGTCCGATGTTGTAACTGCTACAAGGTGGACCCTAAGTCCCGACCTATATGCTCCCTTGTCCTTCCCCGTCCTCCGCTGTCCTCCCCCGCTCTGCCCTATGCACAGGTGAGCGCCCCGGAAATCGTCAGCGGTATGAGCGGCGAGAGCGAGGCCAAGCTGAGGCAGCTGTTCTCGGAAGCCCGGGATCTGGCGCCCTGCATCGTCTTCATTGGTGGGTACGGCTTTCCTTCAGCTGTCGTGCAGAACCCGAGTTACATGGCACCAGAGCACGGGTACCAGCCCGAACGGCGTGCTGGGAGCAAGGGGGAATGAGTGATTTGGGTCACTGTGGGAACATCGGAGTATTGGATGGTCCCCATTGTACATGCATGTTAACGATCGCGGCTCTTCCATCCTCGGGTGCCGTCCTCCATGTCAGCCCTGGGGCCAGCAGTCTGCGCACAGCAACACTCACCGACCCGAGGGTCACCTGCCGGCCTTGCATTGTGGCCGGTCGGCGCCCCGACCGCCCCTTTGGGGCGGTGGCTCCCGGCGCATCCGAAGGGATACGGAGCAACAGCTCCGGAGACCCCTAGGAGTCGTCGGCTCGGCCAACGGACCGGATATCTTCATCTTAAACTGGGTTTGGGAATTGGGTTTGGGGCTTGGGGTTTGGGTTGAGCCTGCGGTAATGGGGACCCACGGGCGCGATACAGTACTGATTCAGAAAAGCCGCGGCTCTTCCATCCTCGGGTGCCGTCCTCCATGTCAGCCCCGGGGCCAGCAGTCTGCGCACAACAGACCCATGGGTCGTTCGGCCGCGTCCTTTCGGGTCGTCGGCCCGTCCGGCGGCTCTGGACGTACGACGGGGTGACGCCGCGAACGCCGGCCGCTCCGCCACGGCAAACTGCCCACACGTCGACTCGGATATCTTCATCCTAAACTGGGTTTGGGAATTGGGTTTGGAGCTTGGGGTTTGGGTTGAGCCTGCGGTAATAGGGACCCACGGGCGCGATACAGTACTTGTTCAGAAAAGCCGCGGCTCTTCCATCCTCGGGTGCCGTCCTCCATGTCAGCCCCGGGGCCAGCAGTCTGCGCACAACAGACCCATGGGTCGTTCGGCCGCGTCCTTTCGGGTCGTCGGCCCGTCCGGCGGCTCTGGACGTACGACGGGGTGATGCCGCGAACGCCGGCCGCTCCGCCACGGCAAACTGCCCACACATCCACACCCGGCGCATTCCGTTCGTCAAAGTGTCATGGTATGACCAGCTTTGGCGGCTGCGGGCGGCTGTCCATAGTTGCCATTTCAACTTGGGGGGTTTCCATATCGAGTTGCACACGGCAGTTGCAGTGACCGACTCACGGTTCTCTCTCCGTACCACATTTCCGGATTTTTCCCCATTCACGCAGATGAGATCGACGCCATCTTTCCCAAACGTGAGACGGCCCAGCGCGAGATGGAGCGGCGCATCGTGGCGCAGATGCTCACATGTATGGACGATCTGTCGGCGGCAACGGCGCCCGCGCCTCGGGCCGACGCCGGCGGCGAGGGCGACGGCGCCGCCGCGGTGCCGGCGGCTCCGCCGCCGCACGTGGTGGTAATCGGCGCCACGAACCGCCCCGATGCCCTGGACACCGCACTGAGGTAGGGTGCCAGGGTCAAGGGTTTCGAGCTTCGGGTGGTAGGACGAACCCGTTCGGACTCTTTCCACTACACCCGCGGCTCAGTTATCTTTTACACACCTGACCAGAGCCGTGTCAAAACTGTGTCAGCTTTGGCCGGTGTCCGATCCTGGTGGAGTAGTCGGACTGGATTGGGATGGGCATGGCTCACCCGTCGCCCCGGCTTGCGCCCCGGCACCCGCCTGCAACGTTGCCGTGCCCGCCCTGCTGCAGACGCGCCGGTCGGTTCGACCGGGAGATCGCGCTGGGTATACCGACAGAGGCCGCCAGGATGAAGATCCTGCAGGTGGGTCGGTCCGGTCCAGGAAAGGAGGGAGGCCACCTTCTTGGGATGCCTGGGGACGACGGCAGTGAGCCGTGCCCTGCCTTGCCCTGCGCTTTCCCGGGGTGACACGGAATGGCAGAGCCGCGTGGGCCGCCTGAGAGGCCGAGTGTCGCGCGGCGTCTGTTACAGGTGATATCCCGGCGGCTGCGTCTGGAGGGCAATTTTGACTTCCGCGCCGTCGCCAAGCGGACGCCTGGCTTTGTGGGCGCCGACCTGGCGGCACTCACCAAGGAGGCCGCGGCCGTCGCTGTCACAAGGATATTCACGAGAATAGCGGAGGCGGCCGCAGCCGCCGCAGCCGCGGCGGCACCCGCAGCGGCCGCTGGGGCAGCAGGCAGTGACGCCGTGGCTGCCGCCGCGGGGACGACAGCGTTGACGGCGGCGGGCAGTGATGCGCCTCCCGCCGGGCGACTGGGCGGGGGTCCGCTGGGCCCGGCGGAGCTGGCGGGACTCGCGATTACGATGGAGGACTTTGAGGCGGCGCTGCCCAAGGTCAGGCGGCGCAGGTCTTGGCCTGCCCGAGGGCGCCGATGCGGGTGCTGGGATCCTGGAGGGGGCGAGTCGATGTACAAGGAGACGGGGCGCCGGCGGTGGTGTAGTGAAGGGGATGTCTTGCAATTGGCCCTTCGCCGCAGGTCGGGGTTGGCGTTTGGAACTTTCTATGTAAAATCGTGGGCACTGGGTTGTGTTATGTGGTGACCTTAACTTTGCTCCTCCGTCCGCGTCTGCAGGTCCAACCCAGCGTCCGGCGGGAGGGCTTCACCACCACCCCCGACGTGACCTGGGACGACGTCGGCGCGCTGGCGGAGGTACGGGCCGCGTCTGCTGCACGGCGGTGCGCAGAGGGGGTGCAAGCTGCAACGGCGGGTGTGGCCGCCTGTGGCGCGGCGTGCGGCCGAGCAGTAGCCACACTCCGCCACGTCCTGTCAGCCCTGTCTGTCTGTCTGTCTGTCGGTCGGTCGGTCACCAAACCGGTCGTAGGTGTTCCGATGAAAGATGACGGCCCCCTCCGCCGTTTTCGGGTTTCTTTCTTTTTTCAATTTAACCGCCCTCCGCCGCCCGCCCCTGCGTCACCTCGAGGAGCAGGTCCGCGAGGAGTTGTCGTTCGCGGTGACCGAACCCATCCGCAACCCGGAGCGCTTCGAGGCGTTGGGCCTGCCAGCGGCGACAGGCGTCCTGCTGTACGGTAAGAGCACCGTATGGCCGACAGGACAGTAGAATGCAGTACAAAACAGTACGGCTGGATGGCTGGAGGTTGACTGGAGGCCGGACGCGGCGCGCCGCGCCGCTGGGATTGAGTTCGTGTACCTGCCTTATTGGAAACTGCCCTGCCTGGCCTTGCCTGGTGTCGCGCTCATTTGCCGTTCCAAGTTCCGACGTGTGTATGGCGATAGGTTTGCGGCCTGGGTTGCCGGTCGGCTCCCGCGCAGCGGGGACGATGGCGAGTTGGTCTGGCTGTGCGCCGCAGTCGCCGAAAACCGAGTCCGTCGTTTCCATACCTCTTATGTCGTTCTCGGAAGGTCAAGGTTTCAGGTTTGAGACGATGTGTCAGTGGATGGGCAGTGCGCCTCCTGATCTGGCAACGCGCGTGGTATCCTAAATTGGACGTCGGGCTCGGACCGTCTGCATGTCGGCCTCTTCCCCCTCGTAGGTCCGCCCGGTTGCGGAAAGACGTTGGTGGCCAAGGCCGTTGCCAACGAATCGGGCGCAAACTTCATTTCCATCAAGGTACAACGGTACGGATGCGGGTTGTGCGGGTTGCGTGACGCGCACACCAGTGGCGTCCACGGAGGACACATCTTCTTCTCTTGCTGGGCCTTTGTTGTATCAGCCATTGCGCATCCGTGGAGTGGTGCAATCCCGGTCGTGGGTGTGTCAAGAGTCCACGTGATGTGCCCCTCCTTCTCCCGGCGCTGATGATACCGCCCGCGAGGGCGTGACTGACTGCGAGCTCTGCGACCCACGGGTCGGGCGATGACGCAGCAATACAACCAATGGATCCTTCTGAGCCGAGGAAAGGGGGCACAGCGCGCAAATCCGTTACCAGCTTACCACACAACACACCCCATCTTGTGGTTTGCATGCAACTGACGGGCCTGCCGTGTTGGCCGTTTGGCCGCTGTCTCCCGGAACGTGGTTGGTACCGTATCATGTGGTCTTACGCGGGATCGTGCGGCAAGGGGTGTGTTGTGCACTTCAGACTTAATATGAACCCATGTTGACTGATGTTTGACCCTCAGTCTGCGACCCTTCCTGCACGCGTGATCCCTCGCATCGCGGCTCCCTTGTCCGCAGGGCCCTGAGCTGCTCAACAAGTACGTGGGCGAGAGCGAGAGGGCGGTGCGACAGCTGTTCGCGCGCGCCCGCGCAGCTCACCCCTGCGTACTGTTCTTCGACGAGATGGACGCGCTGGCGCCCAGGAGGGGCACCGACAACAACCAGGCGGCGGAAAGGTGCGCGGGGGTTACTCAAAATATGAGTACCGTTTTATCTCTGTGTGTACACCTAGGCTAACAAATAGCACAAGAGTATAAGGGTGTATGAGTATTCTGGGTTAGGTTGGGTTTAGCCAAATGGATTCGCCACTAGATCGGTTAGCTGGAGCGACGACGAGAGGAATTGGGCAGGTCGGGGGGGGGCGTGGGATGGATGGGGTGGGGTAGAGTCGAGGCGGTATGGCCGAGTGGATTTGGGTGGCGGTTGGGAGGTTTTTGGGAGGTTTGGGTGTTGTGGCAATGGCAAAAATGCAATGGTGTACGGCACCGCTGCTCCCCCCCGCCGGCGCTGATGATACCGCCCGCGAGGGCGTGACTGACTGCGAGCTCTGCGACCCACGGGTCGGGCGATGACGCAGCAATACAACCAATGGATCCTTCTGAGCCGAGGACAGGGGCACGCCGCAATTTTCCCTGCCGTGCCGTGTCGTGTCGTGTCGTGTCCGCATCCATGCATCGTCAGGTGCATGCAGCGGGGTCATGTGGGTTGTAGCAGCCATCATGGGGGGTGCGGAGGGCCTTCCGGCGCCATACCCCTGCACCCACCGTGTACGGCACTGGACGCACCCATGAATCGCGCGTGCGGCAACTTCCCACGCAGTTGCGCGGCAGCAAAGCGCCAGCTGCGATATTCCGCCGTTGTCGTGAACTTGCGCCTGCGCGAGCTTCCGCCGTCACAGCTTGCAGTCGAAGCGAGGCCGTTACCATCATCTTATCTGTGGTGCCACCCCCTCGTTGCTTTCGACTCTGCCGCATGAACCCGCAGGGTGGTCAACCAGCTGCTCACCGAGATGGACGGCGTGGACAGCCGGCAGGTGCGTGGCGGTGTGGCTGTGTGTATGTACGGATTGCCCGGGAAGCTCTTGGAGCCCTGCGGGGGCGTCCTCTTGTGGGCGTGTGTCTGTCAAGGAGAATTGAGCCAGGCATCGCAGTGCCCAACAGTCGCCCGTATGCGTACAATATTATGTGCCCGAAGACCGACGCGGGTGCTTGTGTTTGTGCGCGGGGGGCGGGTTGTGGTAAGGGCCAGCCTGCAGCCGACGGAAGGGTAGGCAGACCCGACCCGACCCGACCCGGCCCTCATCTGGCCTGGCCATGTCCCGCCCTTCCTCCCCCTGGGCCCACAGCCCTCCTCTCCCCCGGTCACCCTCTTTCCCCTGTCCCCTGCCTCGCCCCTCGATTCCCCCTACCCCAGGGCATCTTCATGGTAGCCGCCACCAACCGCCCCGACATGATTGACCCCGCGCTCCTGCGACCCGGCCGCCTCGACAAGGTGCGCACCGGTCCGCATCGTTCGGGGTGTGGCCGTAGATAGTCCCCGGCGTGCGGGCTGTAACCATAAATCCAGACCCACAGGCCGGGCGTGCGGGCTTGCAATCGGCGGCAGCACCCACGAGATGCACGCCTGCCACCACGTGCACACCACCAAGGTCGAGGGAGGACAGAAAGGTCTAGGCCTTTTACGCCTGGCACACTTGTTCACGTGGCTGGCGAAGGGAGAGTCACTCCGAGCGAATGGTACTTCGATTGACGGGAGGGATATGTTATCCCGGTGCACTAGCGGCTGACAGATGGCACCTTGCCGCGCACAGGCTTCCGGAGGCTTGCTCGTAGAGACCCACGCGCACCACACCGCCTGACGCCCTTACACGCTGCGTGCCGTCCCTGTGTGCTTCTGCACATCTGCAGGTGCTGTACGTGCCGCTGCCGCCGCCGCGCGACCGCGCCTCCATCCTGCGCGCGTGCATACGGCGCACGCCCCTGGAGCCGGGTGTGGATCTGGACGCGGTGGCGATGGACGCGCGCTGCGACGGCTACAGCGGCGCTGACGTGGCGGCGCTGGTTCGGGAGGCGGCGGTGCTGGCGCTCAAGGAGACAATGGCGGCGGGGCCAGGTTTGCGGATGGGAGGGAGGGGTCTTGGATTGTGAAGGTTGGACAGGGGGAGAGGGGGATTAGCGGGGGAAAGAGGGGGAGGGGGGGGATTCCAGGGTTTTGGGGGGACGGGCGTGCGGGCTTGTGCTGCGCGTGGTGGAGCGGTGGCGCTGACTTAAAGCCGGCCGCATCCTCGGCCGGGCGGGTCGTCGTATTGGGTGCTGCGCTTCGGTGCAGGAGATGTCTCTGCTGTGCGATGTGGCAGTGTTCCCTGCCTCCCACGCCTTTCATCCTTACCTGCCTCCATGCCTTTTTTGCGCACACAGATGCGCCCCCACCGTGTGTCGGCTCCCGGCACTTCCAGGCGGCGCTGGGCCGCGTGCAGGTGGGTGGCAAGGATGGCGCGCAGGCATGCGGTTGGCAGAACCCGCGCAGATTTTCTGGGCGGCCGGCCGGCACTGTTTGTCTGGGTTTTCCACGGCGGGCACCCAGCGCCCGTCGTCAGTCAGTCCGTCACGAGGCAGAGGTCGGGACTGCTCGAGGAGGGGGCCCATGGGGGCCCCGCCGTGATCTCTCCTTTCCCGGTAGCTGATGGCCACGATCCGTTTTTTCAGCTTTTGGGGGTTCGCCGTACTATCCACCCATTCACGCGACTGCACGTATTCAGTCAACTGCACGCGGGCATAGGGGATTGACAAACGCTGTTGAGAGGTCGGTTGCGGGGCGGAATCGTGCCGCGTCCCTGTCGCGCGGCAGCTCCACGCCTCCGCGCTGATCACGTCTTGTCACTGGATACATGACCCGTGGGTCGCAGCCCAGCGTGAGCCGGAAGGACCGCAAGGCGTACGAGTCGCTACGGCTGCGCCTCCGGAGCACACGCTCCCACATCCAGCCAGACGTGGACAGCACCCCCGCGGGGCAGCCGGAGGGCGGCGGCGCGGCCGACGGCGACGCGGGCGCCGGCAGCGGCGGCGGCGACTGCGACCGGCGCGACGGCGATGGGGATGCGGTGCTTGAGGATGTGGCGGCGACGGCGATCCTGGGCGCCGTCGCGGCCGCGGCTGCGGCGGCCGCTGCGGCCGGCGGCAGGGCCTCCGCGGCCGTCTCTATGGACGAACAGGTGAGGGCAGGTCTTAGGACCAGGTACGGCATCGGGGTGGGGGCGCCGGAGCGGGCATTCTGACAGGAACACAGACATGGGATAGGGACAGGGACGGGGCCGTTGATCCACCAACGGAGCACAGAGGGAGGTTCATGGTACCAACTTACTGGCGTTGCCCCTGTACGGCGTGTCAGGATGGGTCAGGCGCGGTGTCGTCCTGGAGACAAGGCATGGCGGTCGTACGATGTGCCCGCGGCACCGCGCAACTCGCCGGTGCCCTGGTGTCCTCCTGGTGTTCGCCTGCCGGTTTCATGCGTTCGTGCGCTTGCAAGATACACGAGATCTAAGGTGGCGGGTTTGGCGGGATTTGCTTCACCGGCAGAGGGGTTAACGAGCGTGTTGCGTGCGGCTTGGTGGCACCAGCAACGGTGCGGCATGCGGCCCTCCCCACGCCCTTGACCCCAGCAGGACGAGGACCGAGACGCGATGGCCGGGGCGCCTGCGGCGCTGCTGGGCGCTTCCGGGCCGGAGGTCGCCGCCGTTGCGCTGGTTTCGGGGCCGCAGCCGCAGAGCGGCGCCGGTGCGGCGGACGACGGCGCTGAGGGCGAGGGCGACGTCATGGAGACTGTTTAAGAGGACGCGGCCTTGCTGCCGCATGAGTATAGAGTATTGGCACATGATTCATGATTTGCTGGCAATGTATGGAAGTGGGATTGTGGGTGTCGATGTGGTGCACATATTCTGCAGCGGATGCTTGATGCGCATGTCAGTGCACGCGGCGACATGATGGCGGGACTGCGGTGTAGGATTGTGGGAACCGGCTCAGAAGTTCGTGTTAAGGTAGGGGGTGACGGGTAGGGGCAGACAGGTCGCGAGGGCAGAGTGGGAGATGGCGAACGAGAGGGCGGATGGGGATGAGATGAGATGGATAAGAGATATGCGAGAGCACTGACAGGCCACGCGAGAGGCCACGTTGATCTAATCTGATCTGATCTGATCTGATTTGATCGGTGCAGGTCTGGGGCAGGTCTGGACTGATTTGATCTGGGGCGGTCATCCCCTGCCCATGCCTGGTGTGCAAGTCCGCTATTGACGCCTTGTGTGCGTCCACAGGCCACGGGAACTGCACGATGCCACTGACAGACAGACAGACCCCCACCCCACAGAACTAGTCTCCCGGTCCCAATCAAAACTGAAAGCGCGAGTGCGTCGAGTGGCCCCGGGAATCTTGATGAAACATCACCCACGCACGGACGGGCCCTCAGTCGGTGAACCACGGCCCCACGGGGGGGACCCAGGGTGACCGTGGTCGAAGCACAGCTGCGCGAACTGCACATCCTCCTGCGCCGACTGCCGTCGGTCGACCCACACACCGACCAGGGGAGCTGAACGTCCGGACTGTGCTGCACCACGGCTGCATCACCTCCTCTTCCTGAGCTGCCCGCTTCTGTGACCCAACCTGCAGCAGCTTTCAGCGAGCCCAAGCTTGGCTATTCCTCGGGCTCTGCCTCATGTGTCGCTGGCAACGGCCGACCAATTATTGCTTTATTGCCGCTTTTGCACACAATCGGATACCATTCATTATGCGACGGAGATCGGCTCGTTGAGCCTGTGCGTCACCCATTTCCTAGTTGCATTGAACTTCTTGGGAGGGCTAGCGGCGCCAGCCATGTGACGGCCGTTCACACTGCATTCGGATATACCCGGTTTTTCCGTCTAAGGAAAAGAGGGTTATAGCCCAGGGGACAGTTGGGCCTTATGTCGCACCCGTATGTGGGCCCCTGTACACTGTACAAGCGGTACGCGGTTGCGAGGGACATCAAGGATTGCGGGCCCGTTCGCCAAGGTCGCTGTGCGCAAGGATACGGCATCTCGAGTTGCATTGAAGTGACAGGTTGCGGCGATCGTTCGCGTATGTTTGCGTCAGAGCACATGGATGACTGAGCTGAGGAAATGGAGGGGCAGCGACGGATTTGGGCGTCATCACGATAACGAGAATGAATTGCGTTTGACTGAAAGAGTTGGGTGCGCTTCTGGCATTTGTTTGGGTTCCAGCGTATTGGTTCCAGTGAGGTACGCGTAACCGAGGGACATGGAGGAAATCAAGGCCCTTCGCCAGGTTCGGTTAGCGCAACGATAGAGCGTAAACAGGTTCATTGAATTGACAGGTTTGCGAGCGCGTTGACATTTGTTTGGGCCGAAGTTGATGACTGTTCGCAATTGGGGAACCAGAAGCGCGCCATTATAAAGCTAGGAAGTCATACCAAATAAATGTTACGGCGTTTTGACATACGGTAACTGCTAAGAATTCCACAAGAAGAAAGTTGAGGTAGGATGGCACCTGGTGGCAAACCTGTAGTTCAGAAGACAACAATAAACAGGCAGAAGCTGGGCAATACAGTCCTGAGGTTATGCACGGGTGGGACCAGGTGCAGTGTTAGGGCTCGTGGGGCCCTTGGATGGCGGATGGACGGGTCGGGTGCGTCGGCCACGGGCTGGGTCCACATGGTTTGCAGATGGGGTCACGCGAGGGGGAAGTATGGGATGCTTGAGCTTGGCAACACGGTGAGACACTGATTTATAATGTTCCAGCCAAGGCGAGGTGGGCCCCAAGCAGGGGTAGGGTCAGGTAGGTTGGACATGGTGGGGATCAACAGCAGGCAGAAGCTGGGCATGCCAGCAGGCACGGGTAGCACTTAGGGAGGGCGGCATGGGTTGGGTGTACCCCGAGAAGGCTGGGATTCAGATGGATTTAGGTCAGGATGGGCTTGGCCCGATGGATGGATAGGGATGGATATCGAACCAGGTGCCTATGGGCCTTGGGATGGCCCCTGCATTGCCTCTGCAAACTCCCATATGCGCCCCGCGGCGGTGGCCCGGTGTGGCTGCAGCGGGAAGTTTCCCGCGGCGGGTGGTGGGGAAGCCACCACGCGGCAGCATCACTTCTGGGCCTGCCGCGTGGCCCTGGCCGTGATGGGAATTACAGCTGTGGGCTCGGGTGAGCGAGCCGGGCGCAGCTCTGGGGGCTCGGGTTAGACGCCGCCCGCGGAGGGCAGCTTCCCGTGTGGGGCCGATCTTGGCGCCGGGCCCTCCCAGTTGGGGGTCCCCATGCGTGGCTAGCGTGGCTGGGGCTCCGTGGGCTCCTTCCATCCAGTGTTGTGGGTGGCCGGGGGACCCTGCAGCGTGCAGGGCCGCCCCCGAGGAGTGAGGGTCGGTGGGTTTTTTTGCGCCCCGCAGGCGAGCCTGCTCCTGGCCCCGGCTGGGGGCGGTCGGGTGCTTGGTGGGTGAGGGGCTTCCTGCCAGCGACTGCCGCACATCGTCATGAGCCAGGCGTGGGCGTCCAGGACCTCAAGCTTCAGCGGCACAGGACGCGTCCGGGGTGCGGGTACTGGACCTTGGGGTGCCTGTGTGGGCGACTTCCCCCATGTTCTGCTTGATCCGTTCCCGTTGCGACTGTGGTGCGTCGCTCTTGCCCCATAGGTAGTGCTGTCCCGCTGGCAGTCTCTGCTTGTTTGGGTGGTTCTGCTGGCGGGTTCCCGTCCACGTTCGCTTTTCACAGCGATGTAGTGCGAGGATGCCTCGCTGCTTTGTCGGTGGGGTGTCGCAGCTCGCGGGGGTTTCCCTGTGAGGCACTGATGACGGATCCCTTTCACGGGGTCCGCGCATTTTTGGCTGCGGAGACCTTCCTCTTACGGAATGAACCTGACCGTTATTGGAGTTGCAAAACTCGGACGTCCAATGAAAACTGATTGATCAGTGCGAATGAGGAATGAATAAGGTAAGAAAGAGGCCTAGATGTCAAGGACGAGATGAGTGACTGTGAATGCCGACCCCAAAAGGGATCAGACGACGTCAGTGTTGTCCTTGGTATTGTCGATCGGGGTGATGTGAGGCGGGGTTCGAGGTCCCGGGGCGGACTGTGCTGGTGCCTTCACATTGAGATTGCGATGCTGTCGGGGTTTATCAGGTGCAGATGGTGTTTCGGGCATGGGTGACGCTTGCCCCTAGAATTGGTGAGGTGCAGATGGGATTAGGCCCGGGTGGGGATGCGGTCGCTGGGGGCATGCCAGCAGGTACAGATAGCACTTCGGCAGGGGTCAGGTTGGGTGCCAATGGGGGATATTCCTGCACTTTGAAGGTTACAGACGGGGTCGGGCCCGGGTACGGTAAGCCTTTGCGACGTACATTGCCCCAAAGCATGGATGGGATGCAGTTGGGGGTTTTCCAGGTATAGGTGGATCACCGGGAGGGGTCCAGGATGCGTGGGTTTGGACATGTCTGGGGTGTACATGCCCCGAGAAGGTCCGAAATGCAGATGGTATCAGGCAAAGTCGGGCTTGACCCGAGAGGTCCAACGAAACAGGTGCAGATGCGGCCTGGAGGAACCCCTGCATTGCCTCCACGTACGAATGTTGGCATATGCCGCTAAGACGTTGGGGGCGGGGCGGAGGTGGCACCGGCGGCGGCGGTCGTGGTGGGCAGTGCGCCGGTCAAAGTAGGAGGACTGCGGCAATGCGCGGATGAGAGTGTGGTTCTTGGCATTGCCGGTGTCATGCGTCAGGGCCACGGACCGACTGGACCTTCGTCCAGTCGACATGCTACCATGTGGACGTCGTCTACATCGATAGACCCTGCTTCGCCGAAATGTATGCAGCATTCATGAGGATTCATGCTCTCTTTCAATCAAGTGATGCGATCGGCCCCCTACGCCCTTCTTCACATCCTTTCATCAAACCTACACAAAACAAAAAGCGGGATTGCCGTAGGCCCTTCTCGTACGAAAGCTTCCGCAAATGAGCCGACGGCTCCGTGCATAGGCAATACAACGGTAGTACGAGCTAAGCAAGCAGTTAGCTTTCTTGGTTATTTCCGGTACCCGATCATCACTCTAACGCACGCCAGTCGTCCTGCAACTCACGCCCCTGCAATAAGTTGTCAGTACTTACGTTTTACCAAATGTACTCATATCCTATTCCGTCAGTTGCATTGGACTTTTCGGGGAAAGCAAGCTGCTACAGCCTTGTTATAGCTATTGAATACAGATTCTCGAAGACCTTTTACAATTGAGCTATCGTCCACGTGCACAGGCAATACAGCGATAGTACGAGCTGACCAGGCCTGAAGCTTCATCGTTTCCTTAGCTTTCACGGCGCTCAAATATACCTCTTATATCAGACGTGCTGCAGCCCACACCCCATGGCCCGCACAATGTTGCTCAGGGCCTGTAATGCGCAATCCATGAGTATGGTCAACTACACGTCACTTCTATAATCCTTACTGCACACCATAATTGCACCGAACGTTGACTGTCTTGGTCTTGCGTCCTGGTTTTGTACTTTGACGGACCTAAAGGAATGTCGTACGCTGTCCCGAGTAATGAGGGGCTGTCATACGCGTGGAAAAGATACTTGCACACATGGAAATGACTGCTGCTTTACATTAATGAATCGGCGCCCTTTGTGAGCGAAACGAAACGATTCATTAAGCGGTCAACTTTCCTCAGGTTTTCCAAGGATGAATGTAGCCATAGATGAGCTCAATTTACAAGGAAAAAGCGCAATGTGGCGCAACTGAATTTACTTTTTCGCAGAAGCACAATAACCCTTACAACTGGAATTTTTGCGGGTTTTAGGTGGCGATATTCGCCAAGCGTTAGCATTAGCATGGACGATAAGCCTATATCCCAGCCTACTTCGCGTGAGAAGGATACCTTACGGCGGGCTTGGAGAAAGGCTTACGCCGAGCTTCTGGTGGGGCAAGCGTCGTGATGATGCTGTAGGGCCTTTCGACAATCCCACACGCTTGAAGCATGACCGTCAGTCTGTGTGTCCTTCAGGCCGTCGGGAGGATAGTCAGACTCTACCCAAAGTCTACCCTTTTATGCCCGTTACTGCTGCTATCTCTTATTTTGGCCATTGGCGTATGGGGAATAACTTATGTGGCGAGGTCGGAACATCGCAGCGCACAGGTGCGTGTTCCGCACCGTGGGGCTCCTACCCGCGCGGCGTCGGTGCTGCCTCGGACTGCGCAACGTCGTTGGCTCAACGGCCAGGATTCCACACATATGCACTACAAGCACCGTGATTGGGACCCTCATTCCTTGTGCGAAGAAGGCACATACGGGGTCGGGCGGGGTTCTTCGCGCAACACATCCGCGGTCTGTTTCCGTCCAACCCAACCTGGTGTGTGAATCCGCTTTTGCGGCACAGCGCCTCCTTTCTTGCCTGCACCGCTGCCCTGCACGACCTAGGCTGGGCGATCTGGGTTTGCTCCAGGCACGCGTTTCTCGGAGTCGTGCATGATTGGTGGCGCCGGTCCCATGGGTGGACCCCTGCCCAGGTGCTTCTGTCCCGGCCCACGGCCCATACCGTGGCAGGCGCATTCACAGGGCACAAATCCTCCTTCCCAAAATCCCTCCCGGCCTGCCGAGCCTTTTTTCCTTCCTTGCGCACAGGGAAGCACTGCGACGCGTGCTGTCTCCATCCGCCCCGGGCCCCAACAACCCCGCGCCGCTGGGCCCCCTCCCCCCCCCGCAGGACCGGGCGGCCATCCTGGCGTACGATGCCGCGGGTTGGGTGAAGCAGACGATCGACAACGCCATCACTCCCATCATGCTGACGGCCGCCATGGTGCAGTACAACCCGCGCCTGTCGGCTGTCAGGTCGCTGTTCCTGGGGATGGCGCCGGCGATGCTCGCACAGGTGCGGGTCGCAGCACGGGCCGCGTGCAGCAATCCATCTGGTGCAGCACGCATCTTGAGAACCTCGGGTTGTGCGCCTGGTGGTTGGTGGGCGCGGGAGGGTAGGGTGCGGGGCCAGCGGCTCGAGTACGAAATCAGACTTGACCCAGATCGTCGGGTACGGACAGCAAAGCCATACCCGCCACAGATAGGCATGCATGCATGCATGATGCACCTGTGCGCTGTACGCGACGGGGCGAGGAGGTGCTGTGCCCTCACCGGAGGTGCTGTCGCCATGCCACAGTCGGGTCGAGGAGCACGAAGGGAACTGTGTCGTGCGGCCGTGGACGGCATTCAGAGCCGTGTAGAATGGCTCGGCTGGACCGCCCCTTACCCCTGCCGCCGTTACACCGCGGCGCGCCGAAGCCGTCGTGGCGCACGCGGCCAACCTTACCGACTGCCCTGCCCGCCGTAACTATCGCCGGCATGTAGTAGCATGTGATTTCTCCTCTTGCAAAACAATCTGCACACCTGTCGGCCCGGTCCCGCCGCCCAGGCCCCGCCAAATTCCATCCGGGTCCTCCAGCTGGTGCCGCATGGCGTGGTCAACGCCACCTACCCCCTGCCCGGAAACGAGGGCTCGGTGGGGCTGGACGTTATTGCAAGTGAGTCGTGGTCAGGAGAGGCGCCACGGGGAGAAGCACGGGGGAAGGGCGAACGGGAAATGGGGGAGACTGGAAGGGGCGGGACCCCGGCCGGCATGCAAGGAGAGGGAGCGGCCCCGATGGCGGCTGCGGCTCGGGCTGAACAGGGAGGTGTACAGCTCGCGGCCCGAGCAGGCTGGACTATGCACAGGTGCAGGGAGGGAGGAGGGAGGGAGGGGCACGCCAAGCCGGGTGCATGTCTTCAAATGTCGCTGACGGCCGGCTCTGCCCGCGGACCCCCGTCCCGGTCTCTTGACATCATGAGCACATTCATCCTAACCCCCTCAACGTGATCGCCATCCCGTCCTCGCCCGGTCATCGGCCGTTACACACTTACCCATGGACCAACCCTTGCACCCACCCCTGCTCACGCCCCTGTCGTGCAACGTCTCACACCCCACCCGCTGTTCCGTCACACTTGCATCCCCATCATGTCAATCAAGACAGCCAAACCCGCTGATCCCCATCCCCCCCAACCCCCAGCAGCGCATCTTCGATATGTCTACCAATCTCTTGTGCGTTGTGCCTCCCCCCTCCCCACCTCAACCCCCTCAGGCGCCGCCCAGCGCGAGGGCGCCGTCCAGGCGGTGGTGGACCGCACCCTCACGCTGGTGGGCCCCATCAACTTCGTGCAGGGCGGCCGCGGGGTGGTGGTGCGCAAGCCGGTGTTCGTGGCCAACGTGAGCGCGGAGGAGGACTTCGACATACCCTGGCCCATCAACGCGGCGTGCGGGTCGCCCTGTGCCTACAACGCCACCACCCGCACGGCGCTGTGGGGCTTTGTGAGTTGGGGCGGCGTGGCTGGCCTGCAAGGGGACGGGGGTTCGCGGGCCAGGGGACGCGGGCGGGGGGCCCAGACGGGCCGAGGCCGTATCGGTATGGCGCCCTTTCACCACCTCCATACCCCGGCCGCAGCTGCTGTTGCAATCAGCAAGGTACTCTCATTTTCCTGGTCCTCCCAAACGGCTGAACTCCGAACGGTTGCGGCCATTATTCCCCGTCCATGCATTCGCTGTCACCTGACCGCCCGCCTCAGGGCGCTGACGCTGCTTTGCGGTCCGCTTGCAACATTGACTGACTACAAGGCATTCGGTTCCTCTCTCCTCCAATCCTCTCCCCTCCAATCCTCTTCCCCCCAATCCTCTCTCCTCCAATCCTCTCCCCCCCAATCTTCCTGCTCCTCAGATCTCTGCGCTGGTGAACCAGGAAGCGCTCACTGACGGCAACCACTCGAAGCTTGTGATGCTGGAGAACCTAGGCTACCTCTACGAGCTGCGCACGATAGGCGATCACGGCGTGGGGTCGCAGAGAGTGGCGGCAAGGTGGGCGAGGGGTGGGGGTGGGGGATGCAACGAACAACTAGGCCAAGATTTGCTGGGGCGCGAGGAAAGACGCAGCGAGCATGCGCTTGTGGTAGTAACACTATAAGCCAGGGTCCGCAGTGTTCAATGGGGAAGCAGGTAATCCGATGGCGAGGAGCTTTGGGACCGGGTTTGTTGTGAGGCGAGGGTCACCTGGTGCGCACCGTACCGCACACACACCCTGTGTTCTCCTTTAACACACCCTGTTCCTCCTCGCGTCTCAGTCTTCTTTTACACACACACCGTTGATGTCCATTGAAACAGAGAAACCGCAAAAAAAAGGTACAACCCGTCCCCTGCTCGCGTGGTGCCGTGGACTGCGTCCGGAACCCACGGCGGGGAGGTCATTCGAACAAGGCGTCGGCTGTTGCTGCGCGAGGAGAAACTGGAGGGCCTCCGCCCGTGTTCACGACCATGTTATACTGCGTCGTACTGCGTGCAGCGGTATACCGGGAACTGGATGGGAGGGATGTGCTGCGTGCTGTTCCCCTCCCTTCCCCTCCTCTCGGCCTCTGCTCGCACTCCAATGTCCGCTGCCCATCCGCGGTTCCTCCCGGCCTGGCCTCCCCACCCCCGCAGCGCCAAGCTGCCCCGGGACCCCGTGGAGGTGCGCATCGAGCTGCCCAACGCCGAGGTGCGCGTGCGGGCGTCCCCGGGGGTCCCGCCAGCGGCCGCGGTCCGGACGGGGGGACGGGGGGGAGGTCCCGAACGGCGAGGAAGCACTCGGCGGAGGGCGACGCTCCGCGCACAGATACGAAATTTAAAAGACACGCTATCCCAGCAACTTCGGCGCTCGTTCCACCCGTCTTGATCCACCCATGCATGCATGATATGACATGATATGATACCCAGAGGTGCAGAATCAAGGGGTGTGGCCCGCCATCGAGTTTAGTGATGTGCGGCCGCCCGCCCAGAAAACGCGTGCGGTCGGGCGGGGCGCCTGGAGCGAGCCTAGGGCGGCTGTCGCCTCTGGCGCGACTGCAGGGAGCGTCGTGAGACCGCAAACGCAGCGCTGGCTGGGGCTTGGCGCCATCGTGGGGGTGGGGTGGGGGACGCGCAGCCGTCTCCGCCGAGACGTATGCTGGATTGGAATTGAGCTTTGTGTAAGTCGGGACGCTGGGTCCGTCCCCTGCCTCGTTCGCAACCGCCCGCTGTCACGCGGTTTGCCGCCCGCCCTGCCGCAGTGGGTGATCGGCGTGTCCCCGGACCACGGCTGGCCGGCCAAGTGGTACGCGGGGCTGCTGGCGGGCGTTGTCGTACTGGCGCTGGCGACCTCGCTGCTGCTCTTCGCGGTGCTGGTCACTTGGTGGGTCGGGCGGGCGGGACTGCTGAAGGGTGGGGTGGGGTGGGGTGGGGTGGGGTGGGGCGAGGGTTCAAATCGAGTTACAAACCCAAGACGGTAACGGCGGGGTAGGGAAGGGGTGGGACCGACCGTGGGCACCGACCGTACTTGGTTTGCACGCTGGCGCAAGGGAAATGCCAACGCAATTTCTCAAGATGCGGATATTACTACAACCGGGGGAGCCGAGCGCGGAAGCCGGTCAGCCGCGTCAGCAGTAGGGTTTCTGTGTCGGCGGAGGCGTGGGCCGAGGGCTGGGGTGCAAGTGTGTTAAGGCGGGGCCGGGTGGTGGGTCTGGGGGCCGGGGACGGCAAACCTAGGTGCGAGCAGGTAAAGGAGGTTTCCGTGCCGTCATCCTCAAACCCAGATGGGGTTCCCCCTGCATCAACTGCCCGGATGCCGCTTCGGCTTCCCTGCCCCCGGGAGCTTAAGCCCCGAACACCGCCTCCCCGGGCACGCCTCCCCCCCTCCCCCGCCCCACCCACACACACCCAGGCGGCGCCACCAGATGCTCTTGGAGGCGCTGCTTCCCAAACAGATCCTGGACGACCTGGTGAATGAGGACCCCGCCTCGCCGCTGTACGCCTGCCCCAAAATCCGCCAGGCCGGTGAGTAGGGGAGCGGGGAGCGGGGGAGGGTGGGTGTAAGAACTGGATTGGGTGGACAGGCGTATGGGGGAGCGGGGTAGGCCGGGATTCGGGGGTCGGATTCGGTTCATCCAGCACCGCGGTGCAAGTGCGCTCCCCTGCGCTACCGGCGGCCGGAAGCGCGCCTCTCCGGGGTGGTGCCTTTGTGGCAGCGTGCGAGGTACCGATGTTGGCTGGTGGACACGGCGGGCCCCCCGGGGTAGGGCCGGCTGGGCGGTCTGACCGGGGGAATCCTGGCCCGCTGCTCAATCGTTTAAGCATCCTCTGACCCGCTCACGGTCCCGTCTCCGCTCATGGCCCTGCCTGCACGCCGCCGCTGCCGTACTCGCTCACGCTGCCGTACCCGCGCACCGCCGCCTTTGGATGGGCTGGTTGCGGCTGTGGGGGACTTTGCGCAGAGACCCCCGCGGACGTGCTGCTCAACATGATGGGCGACCTGCTGGAGGGCTACCCGCCCCGCCTGCCGGACGTGGTGTTCATCCGCACGGCGCTGCTCCGGAACCTGGACCTGTACACGCCGCTGGACGTGCGCGGGCAGATCAAGGCGGCGGAGCTGGACGTGGGTTTAGGGTGCCGTCTTGGGGCCTGGGGCAGGGGCGGGGTCAGTCGGGTTGGCCGTGGACTGCCAGGGCTGCATCTCTCCGCTCCGGGAACATCTCTCCGGGAGAGGGAAAGGCCGGGGGGCGCTGTGGCCAGGGGCTGCCGCCGGGTCCTTGATGCGGCGCCACAGCACAGCACACCGAACCACAGCACAGCACACCGAACCACAGCACAAAGCACAGCACACCGAACCACAGCACAACACACCGAACCACAGCACAAAGCACAGCACACCCAACCACAGCACAAAGCACAGCACACCGAACCACAGCACAAAGCACAGCACACCCAACCACAGCACAACACACCGAACCACAGCACAAAGCACAGCACACCCAACCACAGCACAACACACCCAACCACAGGATGACCTTGGGTGGACGTATACGATTGGCTGCCCCTCGCCCCCAACCAATGTCTCGTGCTCCCCAACCTGCGGCCCCCTGTGGGTGTTCAGTCCGAGGTGGCCCAGGCGCTGATGCAGCAGCTGGTCGGGGGCCGCCGCACCTCCATGAGTTCGTGGCGCCAGCTGACCCTGCCGCGGGGTCCCGCCAGCGGCACAGGCGCCGGCGCCGGCAACGGTCACGACCCCGCCGCCGCCGCCGCTGCAGGCGGCGGGCCCCTCAAGGGAGGCTCCCAGCTGACCTCGGCGACCTACGACTTCGAGACCCTGTCCGGCGCGCTTGCGTTCGTACTGTCCCCGGAGGCAGCGCTCCAGGGAAATGCCGCCGCCGCCGCTGGGGGAGGAGGAGGAGGAGGAGGCGGTCCGCCAGGGGTTGGGGAGAAGGGGATGGTGCCGTACCTGCCCGCGGCCTCCGCTGCCGCCTCCGCCTCCGCCAACATCCTGACGCCCGGCATCTCTTGCCCGCTGCTGGTGCGGGGCGCGCCGCTCCTGGCGGTGCAGGCCACGTGTACGGCGGCGCCGCCGCCGCCACCGCCGTCGGCGCCGCTGGCCGACGCGCCGCAGCCCGAGGACTGCGGAGTCGGCGGCGAGGGCGAGGCCGAGGGCGAGGACGGCGGAGCCGTCGGGGTCGGCGCTGCCGGCGCGGGTGAAGCCACTGCGACGGTGTTGGCGGCGGCGGCGGCTGCAGTGGCGCCCGGTGCGGGCGCCACCCGGCGGGTGCTGCCCGGCGGGACGCAGTCCAACACCCGCCTCGTTTCCTGTGCGCACAGCAGCCCGGGCTTCAGCCCCCTGCTGGTGCGGTCGTCGGCCGGGTGCGAGGAGGCAGCGGCGCGAGCCGCGCCCCGGGTGCAGAGCCCGACACGGAACCAGCAGCCCTCGCCCCTGGCGTGGTCGTACAACGGCGGCCACCGCCGCCGGCCGTCACTTGTGGTCGCCGGTGGCGCCGGCGGCGGTGGCGTGTGCGCGGCTTGCGGGGCCCCCATTTCGCCCGCGCCGGCTCACACCGACGTGCTGCCGGTGGTGGTGCTGCCGACGCAGCTGACATCGACGGCGGTGCCGCCGCCGCCGCCGCCGCCACCATCGGCGGTGGCGGCACCGGCGGCGGCCGGGGATAAGCCGCCTCCCAACTGGGCGACCGCCAGCGTGACTGGCGGCAGCGCCACGCGGCTGATGGCTGTGGCACGGAGGTTGCGGGTCGGCGGCGGTGGCGGCGGCCAATGCGCGGGCAACGGCGGCGCGAGTGTAGGCGGTCCGGCGGGCGCGAACAGCGTCGGTCTGCCCAGTGTCGGCAGTGTGGGCAGCGTGAGCTTGAGTGGCGCTCTGGTGGTCAATGGCAGCGGCGGCGGCGGCGCCAAGCCAAACAGCCGCCTAGCGGTGGCCCTGTCCCCACGCGGCGAGGGGCCGCTGTCTCAGCCGGTGCCAGTCTTCACCCTGCGGCCGCCGTCCAGTCCCAAGGCATTCTGCGGCACGGGTGCAGCGGCGCAAACACCGCCGTCGCCTGGCCGACAACAGCAGCAGCAGCAGCTGCTGCTGCCGTTGGTGCCTGCGGGCGGTGGGGAGCGGGAGGAGGTTGGTCTCCGGATCGGGAGCGACGCGTCGTTGGTGCCGGCTGGGGTCATCACACCGGTGGTGGGGGCGACGTCTTCGGGCGGGGAGGAGGAGGAGGAGGCCGCGGCGCCGGCCGGCGGGCACAGCAGCGGGCCGCCGCCGGCGCCGCTGGTGCAAGAGGTGGGTGCGTGGGTGGGTAGCAAGGGTGTGTGGGCTGGTGCGTGGTCCGATGTAGTGGTGGGGGTAGGGGAAGGGGGTTGGGACAGCAGAGGGGGGTAATGACGCGCCACGTGTGTGGAGCTGTGTGCGCACCACATGTCGGGAGGGGGCCCGGGCTGGTGGCCGCACGAGGTTGGGACAAGGGAGGGCGGTCGGCGCGCCCGTGCAATGGCATGTCGGCTCGGGCAGGTGGGGGAAGGGAGGGGGGCAATCCCAATATGCGAATGGGGGGATTCGCTGCTATAAGGGGGGAACGCCTCTGGACGGCTCCCGCCTGTCCGACGCCCTATCCTCCGCCTCTTCCGCCTCCTCCAACCCCCTCGTCCAACCGCCTCGTCCAACCGCCTCCCCGTCAGGTTGAGCGGGTGCTGGCGACCGCAGACGCCTGGCACTTCGACGCCTGGGCGCTGCGCGACTGCAGCGGCGGCCACGCGCTGTCGGCCCTGGGCTTCTACCTGGTGCAGCGGCAGGGCCTTATGACGCCCTTCAACATCAAGCCGGTGGCGCTGGCCAGGTGTGTCACCCGGGGCTCCTGGCGGTGGCGACAGCAGGGGGCTGTGGATGAGGAAACTGCGCCGCAGGAAGACAAGTCGGGGCGGGGCTGCGGGGGGAAGCAGTGGGGGGCTGCGTGTGTCTCAAGGGTCCGGAGTGTCGGTGTTGGGCGCTTGGGTTTCTGTCACGCCCAACGGAGGTCAACTCGAGCCAACATCCTTCCCGGGGGTTCTGGGAGGTACCTGGGAGATTTCGGTGATGTTGGGGGTCCCAGGGTGTGTTGTGTGGGGGTCCCGGGGGTCGCTTGGAGGAGGCTAAGACCCGGGCATCGCGAGCGCGTGTGTTTGGCGAGGCAGGATGTCCCAACACCACACCACCCCCGAAGCAAACATGCAATATTTTATTACCTATCAGAAGGTGAAGCGGCGGCAGCCAACCGCGTGCATGTTGAGCTGGAGCTTGGCCACCCGTTGGTATGCACCTCCACCGGCTGTCCTGACAATTGCGATGTCGTACACCGTACACCATGTGTCGCGCTGCGAGTGCCGCGGTCCTGACGGGATCCCACATCATGCTTGGTCGTGTTTGAGGCGGGCGGCGGGTCGGGGATGCATGGGCTGCATGCGAATGGGGGTATGGGACGGAATACATCAATTGCTGAGGCGGGCGCGCGGATCGGCCATGTTTCGCTCGAGCTGCCTGTCTGCTTGCCTGCTTGCCTGTCTGCCTGCTTGCCTGTCTGCCTGCCTGCCTGCCTGCCTGTCTGCCTGCCTGCCTGCCTGCCTGCCTGTCTGCCTGCCTGCCTGTCTGCCTGCCTGCCTGTCTGCCTGCCTGCCTGCCTGTCTGCCTGCCTGCCTGCCTGCCTGTCTGCGTGTCTGCCTGCCTGTCTGCCTGCCTGCCTGCCTGCCTGCCTGTCTGCCTGTCTGCCTGTCTGCCTGTCTGCCTGTCTGCCTGCCTGCCTGCCTGTCTGCCTGCCTGCCTGTCTGCCTGCCTGCCTGCCTGCCTGCCTGCCTGCCTGTCTGCCTGCCTGCCTGCCTGCCTGCCTGCCTGCCTGTCTGCCTGTCTGCCTGTCTGCCTGCCTGCCTGCCTGTCTGCCTGCCTGCCTGCCTGTCTGCCTGTCTGCCTGTCTGCCTGCCTGTCTGCCTGCCTGTCTGCCTGCCTGTCTGCCTGCCTGCCTGCCTGTCTGCCTGCCTGCCTGCCTGTCTGCCTGCTTGTCTGTCTGCCTGCCTGCCTGCCTGTCTGCCTGCCTGCCTGCCTGCCTGTCTGCCTGCCTGCCTGCCTGCCTGCCTGTCTGCCTGTCTGCCTGTCTGCCTGTCTGCCTGTCTGCCTGTCTGCCTGCCTGCCTGCCTGCCTGCCTGCCTGCCTGCCTGCCTGCCTGTCTGCCTGCCTGCCTGTCTGCCTGCCTGCCTGCCTGCCTGTCTGCCTGCCTGCCTGCCTGTCTGCCTGTCTGCCTGCCTGCCTGCCTGCCTGCCTGCCTGCCTGCCTGCCTGTCTGTCTGTCTGCCTGTCTGTCTGTCTGCCTGCCTGCCTGCCTGCCTGCCTGTCTGCCTGCCTGCCTGTCTGCCTGCCTGCCTGCCTGCCTGCCTGCCTGCCTGCCTGCCTGCCTGCCTGCCTGCCTGCCTGCCTGCCTGCCTGCCTGCCTGCCTGTCTGCCTGCCTGCCTGCCTGTCTGCCTGTCTGCCTGTCTGCCTGCCTGCCTGCCTGTCTGCCTGCCTGCCTGCCTGTCTGCCTGTCTGCCTGTCTGCCTGTCTGCCTGTCTGCCTGTCTGCCTGTCTGCCTGTCTGCCTGTCTGCCTGTCTGCCTGTCTGCCTGTCTGCCTGTCTGCCTGCCTGCCTGCCTGTCTGCCTGCCTGTCTGCCTGCTTGTCTGTCTGTCTGCCTGCCTGCCTGTCTGCCTGCCTGCCTGCCTGCCTGTCTGCCTGCCTGTCTGCCTGCCTGTCTGCCTGCCTGCCTGCCTGTCTGCCTGCCTGCCTGCCTGTCTGCCTGCTTGTCTGTCTGCCTGCCTGCCTGCTTGTCTGTCTGCCTGCCTGCCTGCCTGTCTGCCTGCTTGTCTGTCTGCCTGCCTGCCTGTCTGCCTGCCTGCCTGCCTGCCTGCCTGCCTGTCTGCCTGCCTGCCTGCCTGCCTACCTGTCTGCCTGCTTGTCTGTCTGCCTGCCTGCCTGCTTGTCTGTCTGCCTGCCTGCCTGCCTGTCTGCCTGCTTGTCTGCCTGTCTGCCTGCCTGCCTGCCTGCCTGCTTGCCTGCCTGTCTGCCTGCCTGTCTGCCTGCCTGCCTGCCTGTCTGCCTGTCTGTCTGTCTGCCTGCCTGCCGGTCTGACTGCCCGTGTGGTGGAACGGTGACGCGGGCGTGGGGGCTTTCCCTGCAGGCTGCTCCGGCGACTGGAGACGGGCTACGTCGACAACCCCTACCACAACGCCACACACGCCGCCGACGTGCTGCAGACCCTGCACGTGCTGCTCCACGCCACGCAGCTGACGGTGCACTACCTGGACCCGCTGGGGCTGCTGGCGGCGTACTTTGCGGCGGTGAGGAGGGCGGTGTATATGCGGCGGCAGTACCCCTGCTGATGGTTGGGTTGGTTGGCAGTGCCCCTGCTGATGGTTGGGTTGGTTGGCAGTAGCCCTGCTGATGGTTGGGTTGGTTGGCAGTACCCGTGCTGATGGTTGGGTTGGTTGGCAGTGCCCCTGGTGATGGTTGGGTTGGTCGGCAGTACCCCTGCTGATGGTTGGGTTGGTTGGCAGTACCCCTGCTGATGGTTGGGTTGGTTGGCAGTACCCCTGCTGATGGTTGGGTTGGTTGGCAGTACCCCTGCTGATGGTTGGGTTGGTCGGCAGTACCCCTGCTGATGGTTGGGTTGGTTGGCAGTACCCCTGCTGATGGTTGGGTTGGTTGGCAGTACCCCTGCTGATGGTTGGGTTGGTCGGCAGTACCCCTGCTGATGGTTGGGTTGGTTGGCAGTACCCCTGCTGATGGTTGGGTTGGTTGGCAGTACCCCTGCTGATGGTTGGGTTGGTTGGCAGTACCCCTGCTGATGGTTGGGTTGGTTGGCAGTGCCCATGCTGATCCGGTGGTTGGGTTGATGGATGGCTGGATGCGTTCCTTGGGGTTGCACCGGGGGAGCTTTGGGGGCAGGGTCGGGCGCACATGCCGTCTTGTGCGGTCCGCTCACACAGATACCCTACACACACACCCGGTTCGCGCATTTCCCAGGCCTAGCTATGCCCCTAGCATGTCACGCACTCCTGCTCGGGCTGCCTACCACTCCTGCTCTGGCTGCCTACGACTTCGGGCGGGTTTCTCGATAAGCACACACACGGCCCAGAGGCCCAGCGGCCCAGAGGCGTGTCCATCGCTGAACACGCACATACACAGCGCTGCCGCCGATTCGGGCCTCCCGACGCCACCGATCCTCCGCCCCCGCGGCCCCCTCCCTCCCGGCACCCTCCATGACCCGGAACTCCCCTCCCTACGCAGATCATCCACGACCTGGGCCACCCCGGGCTGACCGGCGACTTCCTCATCGCCACCAGCGACGCCCTGGCGCTGCGGTACAACGACAGGTCCCCCCTGGAGAACCACCACTGCGCCGCCGCCTTCGAGCTGCTGCACAACGACCCCGACCTGGACATCACCGCCGGGATGAGTCAGTCGGAGAAGACGATGTTCCGGAAGCAGGTGGGTTTCGGGGGCCGGGGGGGGAAGGGGTGCAGGGACATTACAGCCGCGGGACGTGAGCGTGGCAAGTGGCTGCAGCGGTGCGGGGTGCAGCGGTCCGCAAAAAAACACGCGCAGGGCCGAGGAGGGCGCGGGCGTCTTGGCCCGGGGGAGACGGCCTCCGCGGCCTGATCCCCGGTGCTTCTTGGAAAAGAGGTGACGCTGGGTCGTGTCCGACCTAACTGCGAGGTCTCAGACTCAGGGCGAGAGCCAACAGGGCGCAGCTGCAGCAGACGAGGCGGCCGCGTGGGTCACCACGAGCCACCATCAGTCCGGACGGAGGGCGTGTGTGATGGGGCGTGATGGGGCGTGATGGGGCGTGATGGGGCGTGGCCCTGGGAGGGCAGGAAGGCAGGCGGCGGCGGAGCGGTGTTGTTCGTGTTCGTGTTCCGTGTGGCCGGGGGAGGCCGGCCTTGAGGAAGTGCACTGCGCCCCTCTTGACCGCACCTGGTCTCCGCTGTCGCTTCGTCGCCAATGTCGCGCTATGTTGCTGAAATGTTGCTGAATGTTGCCGATTGTTGCCGAATGTTGCCGGGTGTTGCCAGGTGATTGAGCTGGTCCTGGCGACCGACATGAAGCAGCACTTCTCCACGCTCAGCCACTTCAACACCGTACACCGTCTGGCAGCCTTCTCCCACAGCCAGCACCCGCACCCGCACACACACACGCACACCCACCAGCACACGTCACCGGCAGGCGGAGAAGCCGTCGGAGCGGGGGGCAGCAGCGCCAGCGCTGGCGCCGGCGCCGCCTCCGGAAGCAGCCCTGCGCCGCCCGCCGGCAGCGGAGCGACGAGAGTGTTGTCCGCCAACAGCCGTGCGGCCCACCCTGCTGTCGGAGGCGGCGGCGGCGGCGGCGGCCTAACAGCGACAACGTCGGGAGGTACCACCGGCAACGGTCACCTGAATTCGAATGGGTGGGTCGGGCCCGCTCGGCATGGCCTGGGAAGCGCGCGGTAGCTGTATGCTGCCGCTGCTGCTCTGTCACGTTCTGTGAGCACTGCACTGCACTGCACCGTTTTCGTGCCGTCGCTACGCCCGTTCTTGCCATGTGGTGCCCACGCTTGCCTGAAGCGCTGCGGCCTCGTGCAGCCGTGCAGGCACTCGCTCACACTCACAGTCTCCACGCGACACGCGCCGGTTTCGCCATCTCGGCTCTGTGCTGTTTGCCGTGCTGTGTGCTGCATGCTGTGTGCTGTGCTGCCATCGCAGCACCAGCAGCGGCCCCTCCCAGTTGGAGCTTGTGGTGGTGGCGCTGGAGCCGGCGGGGTCGGGGGGCCCGGACGCCCGGCCGGCCCCCAGGCCGCTGGACGAGACGGAGCGGACGCTCAGCCTGCAGCTGGCGCTGAAATGTGCGGACATCGGCAACCTGGGCAGGGAGCTCGAGTGCTACAAGAGGTGGGTGGGGCGGCGGCGCGGCCCGGCAGGTGGTGGTGGGAGGTGGGAGGGAGGGACCCACCGACCCACCGACCCACCGACCCACGCAGGTGGGTGGATGTGCTGGAGGAGGAGTTCTTCCGGCAGGGCGACCGGGAGCGGCAGCTGGGCCTCCCCATCAGCCCCCTATCGGACCGGACCAAGCAGGGGGTCAGCAAGAGCCAGGTGCGTGGGTGGGGAAGTGCGGAACTGAGGAGGAGGAGGAGGAGGAGGAGGGGCGGGGTCCCGGAGCGTGGAAGGTGGGGGGGCCAGTTGCTCGGTGAGGTGCCTGCTTTGTGGTGAGGTGCAGGAAGGGACATGTGTGTGATGTTGGGCCGCCTTCAGGAACCGCCGTGTGCTGTGTGTGGGGCGGGTGTGTACCGCATCCTTCGTCTGCCTGAGGGCGTGTGGTGACTGCGTCCAAAAAGCCGGAAGGACATTGACTGCCCCCCACGGGGGGGATGGATGTGCCCCGAAGCTCCGTTTCTCCTTTCCTGCCCCTGACCCCCTCCTCGGGCCCCTTGCTCCTCGGGCCTCAGACCGGCTTCTTCGACTTCGTTGCGCTGCCGCTGGTCCACGCCATGGCGGCTGCCTTCCCTGGAGCGCAGCCCCTGCTGCGCAGCTTCCTGTCCAACTACCATTACTGGAAGCGGGCGGACTTGGCCGCCTCCCACGACTCGATCAACTCCGCGGCCTTGCAGCAGCAGCAGTCCTCCCAGCAGCAGCAGCAGCCCCCCGCGATGGCGCAGCAGCACTCGTCCAAGCAGAGCTCACCGGTCATCTCCGTGCGGGACTCCCTTTCGCTGTCTCGGCCCCTGGCTGCCGTACCCTCATCGGCGACGTAGCCGAGGCGGGCATCAGGGCGAGCAACCCAGGCAGCGGCCCTGACGCCGCTGCTAACGTGACAACCACAGCAACAGCCCCACCAGCCCCACCAGCCCCACCAGCCGCCGCCGCCGCCCTATGAAGATCCGACCGTGTTGCCAGCTGCCGGTTGCGTCGGCCGCCCCAGCCTCACCCGCCTCACCCGCCTCATCCGCCTCACCCGCCTCACCCACCGCCCTATGCGGTCTGGATGACCTGTGTGGGTGGGCGTGGGAGTGCGAGGGGGCTTAGGCGGGGGTTACGGACGGCATTCCTCCCTTCGCGCCCGCGGTGGCGGTCCTCGTCGGGACGGCGCTATCAGACCGGGTGGGCTCCTTGGGTCGTTGCGGGCGCGCGCGATGAGCACGTGATGGAGCGTGCAGGAGCCCCGGGGCCAGGGGTGGAGGAGGAGGAGGACCGGTGGGGACACCTCTGACCGCGGGGTCACTGCCGTGTGTAGGGCGGTGCAGTGCGCAGTGCGGGGCTCGGCGGTGTTGCCATCTGGGAAGCTGGGCGGTACACCCCGCGTGCAAGGGATTTACTGCAGGGTGGTGCTGCTCCTCTCCGTTCGGGCGACTGCGAGCTGTCAAGATAGGGGTGTGGGTGGGTGGGTGGGTGGGTGGGTGGGTGGGTGGGTGGGTGGGTGGGTGGGTGGGTGGGGTGTCAATGGTGGCGCGAGTGTGAACAGGTCGGACACAGCGGGGAGGTCCGCCGGCGGGTTTGCCGGGAGGGGAGGGGGGGAGAGGGGGTGCGTCTCGACGGGCGTGTGATTAACACCAACAGTACACTTTGTTGCGCATCAGCAAGTGCGGTTCAAAATATGTACGTGTCGTGTCGTTTCTTGGAACCCCCCGCGCGCAGGTGTGCGTGAGACCACGCAGACGTGGAACCTGTCGAATTCTTTTGCTGTGCCGCGTGTCCCCGCCTCTGAAGGCCTTTCAAAAGAGGGTGGCGTCATTGTTGAGCGCCATGCATGCCGTACATACCATGCTGTTTGCTGTACCACACACTGCCTTGCCGTACATCCTTTGGGGGCGGCCGCGCCTCGCACGTGGCGCCCCTTTTTGAGGACGTGCCGGCTGCAAACGCGCGGTGGCGGCTTCACACGCGCGCCGCGATTCGCGGTGTGCTGCAATGATGTGCCTGCTGTGCACGTGTCGCTAGAGTTCGCGGCGTGTGTGTGTATGTGTGTGTGTGTGTGTCTGTAAAAGATAACTGAGCCGCGAGAAGGGAAGTAAACGTGTGTGTGTGTGTACATTTAGTGCGAAGTCCACGCGAACCACCCTGTGTTGGTTTCGGAGCCGCCGCGGCCGCGCGTCCTGCCCGTGCGCCGTGCGCCGCCTTTAGTTGTTGGGCGCGCTCTGCCCGCGTGCGCGGCGGTGCGCTGGACGTCCATGAGTGGACCGCTCCGTCTCGGGTATTTATTGCTGTCCCCTTTTTGTGGTGTTTCTTTTGACGCGTCCGGCGCCACGAGCCGAGCGGGTGTAGGAACGGACCTGACCCCTTCCTGGCTTACAACGGGAAGAGGGTCAGGGGTGGGTTGTGGCTGCATGGGAACGTTGAATCCCTCCCTTTGACCACTCCGTGAGAACCCTCCCTGAGACCACCCCACCGCCGGCCGCCCAGAGTCTCCTCCTCCCCGGGGGGCGGCTGTCGGCGTCCTGGGCCGGAAGCTATGCGTATGTGTGGAGGGGAGGGCAGCAGTGCCCGAGGTCGTGTCGGCGGCGCGGCGCGGGGGCGGGGCCGGGGCGCGCCGGGGCCGGGTTGGGCGGAGCGACTTCATCCAGAGGCCCGCACGGCTGGTGATGAGGACCGTGGATGCGACCAGTTGCGGCGATGCGCGCAAGAGGCGGAGGCTGCTGCACCCCGGTCTGCTCGCGTTCGTGATAGCAGGACCTGCGCAAAGAACAGGTGGTTGCTCAGCCGTTGGTCGCTCGGCGCCCAACCCTGTTGGGTTGCGTCTGCATCAGGCGCGGATGCGCGCGTGTTCGCCGAGACGTGTGTGTTCTCCGCCGCGGCGGAGACGAAAAGGGTGTGTTCACAACGTACACATGGTCACGAGTGTGGTGGGTGTGCATGCGCGCGGTATCCCTGAGGGCGCCAGGGGGGAGGGCCGGGTGAATCGGTCCCCATGAATCATCGGCCGTGCTCGGACATCCGTAAGAATCATGTGACACCGCCCGGACGGCCGCGTCGGTCCCGTTGCTTTATCCGCGTGGGCACCGCGGCGCGGTGCGTTTTGGGTATAGCGGCTCGTGCAGCCAACGAGCAGGTGATTACGGCCGCGCCTGGGTGTTGGGGTGTTGATGCGGTCATGCAGTGGCGCGGTGTGGAGGCTGGGCGGCGCGGTCTTTGGGCCCCGCGCAGCGCCAGCGCCAGCGCCCGCTCGTGTGCTGGTCTGTCGTGTGTTGGTATGGGTGCTGGTGGTTCGGTGTCTCTACTTTTTCGATCGACCTGTGAGAGGTCATTGGCGGCGGGCAGCTCGTCTGTTGGTGGAGGCATAGGCCCCGAGGAGACGAACACGGGTCCGGAACTCCGGATCGGATACCCAGGAACTGATTCACTGTGTGGTCCTTCCTCGTGTCCCAATCGTGACTTTGGAATGTACAGTCCGTGGCTGCAGCTCATCCTCCGCGGGAGGTCCAGCAGGCGGCGCGCAACGACGCGGTTGCAGTGGCGGTGCGGGGAGGGGGATTGCACATTGCAGCCAGCTGGGGCGGCGGTGCCTGCCGGTCGTGACCGCGCAGCGGGCCGTGCTGCTGGTCTGCTGGCCAGCCACGTATCAAGGTCTAGGTTCATGTACTAAGGGACACTTGTTGGTCGATGAGGAAGTCATTCACAGGTTGGGTTGAGGGGTGTGCGTAGGGCAGCAGGGGCGGATGTGGGCGTGGGTGGCTGGCTGGATGGCTGCGCATTGTGACGGCCTCACGGGAGGCTGGCCCCGCGTCCATTTCTACTGATCATGTTGCAGTGGACCCCTCGGGTCATCGGTGACAGCCGCAGCTTTCGTCCATTTCGTCGCCCACTTCCTCTTCTTGTCGGGTCGACTGCGGGATTCCATGTCACGATCGGTAACGCCCTCGCCCCAGCCCTCGTCCCCGCCCCCGCCCTCGCCGTGCTGCGGCTGGCGTCTGCACGGCCCGCGGATGCCCAGCGGTTCACGGCATGTGTGGCTGTGGCTGTGTGCTGATGTTTCCTGCTGCGGGGCGCCCCGCGTCCACTTGGCGAGGAACGCCCGCTCACGAAGGAACCGCCCAACCTAGCGCAGGGACTGATGAACTGCGCGGTATGCGATCTGGTGCGACTGAGCCCTTGGACAGGAAGCCGGTGACCACCCATGGCCCGCAGAAGATGTCGATCGATCAGTGATTCCGATAGCTAGCTCGCCTACTGCTACTTACCTGACAGAGCAAGGCAAGGGTCCATGAGACCACAGCGCGCGCCATTGCTAACAGAATGCCCATCACCACCAGCACAGCCCGTGCGAAAAAGGTCACGTACCGTACGGACACGGCTGGAGGGAACACGGCCACCCGCGAAGCAGCGCAGCGTTACTGCAGGAGCAGGAAAGGAATGGCCGCAACGGCGCGTGCGCAGGTGGCGCCGCCGGAACCCCACCGACTAGCTGCGCACCCTCGAAACGGCCCGGAGGTCCGTCCAGGGTGCCCTGCAGGGCGAGGCTGTTGTCCGGGAAAAGCCCAAGCGGCGAAGCACGCAAAAGCGACGCACGGAGTGCCGTACTAGCCCTTAAACAATCCCATACGCGGGGAGCTGGGCCAAAGAACTGAACCCCTTCACGGCTGCGAACCAACGGCCTGCCTCCCCGCTGCACATACAAGTCGCCCCGCCCCTCCCCGCCCCGCCCCGGGCCGCGCCGCCACCGGCACCTATGGCGCCTGCGCGTCGTCACGGATGGCTGAAGTGATGGGTAAGTAATTCCCCAGAGGCGCGCACAGGGTCCGCCGGGCCGCCTGCCGCTGGTCGCCCTGACTGCAAGCGCATGCCCATGCCGGATGACAGACAAAAGGCCCTAACGCTCATACAGGCCATCCCGGCGCCGTCTGACGTCAATCAGCGTCGCCACCGGCTACTCGTTTGGGTTCTTGGCCACGTCGCGGGTCGGTGGCAATCCTCTGTGACTGCCACCGACGGCGTCAGCGCGATTTTGCGGGTCGGTGGCTGCCGTGGCCTGCCGCTTCAAGCGTCCCCGCCTGATTGAACAGATAGACGGGAATATGTCCCGAACCTTATTAATGAATGAATGATTGTTACAGTGGACCGTAACAACGGCCGGGGTACCGATTAGTCCCAACCAGATATGCCATAGAATGCCCCTAAATGCCCAGTCTCATAACCAAGGCAACCAGGGAGCGCCCCGCTCCAACGCCCAATCCTGCCCTCCCGCAATACCCTCCCGTAAACAAGGGGAACCAAGACCTCCCAAACAACCACCCAATCACGCAACGCGAGAAGCAGACAACAGGGCAGCACAACCGAAGAAGCTGAAGAACCGGCAACGAACGTAACCTTGCGGTGTCGCAGCGAGCTTGATCTGCAGGTTCAGTGTGCCCGCGGCTCGCAGTTTCGGCGCCATCTGCTGCTGCAACCCAACCTTCTTCCCTGTCCGCCCCTGTTCGCCCCGTCCCCTCAAGCCGCAACCAAGGCAGGCATGCCTGTCCAAATAAAGTTCAAATAAATACATTCTGGAGCCCTTATCTAACACCCTCCTTGCATCACATTGAAACAGCATCTATCGCCGACCCGGCCGGCCTGCTTATCGACGTCTTACACAGCGTACGGCTATCTGAACCCATTCCACCCGCCGGCCCCCGGGCGCGCTCTTCATCGCCACAGCCAGCGAAATGCCGTACCATCAATACCCGGGCCCCGGATTCCGGGGCCTGCTGCTGATCGTCTGCACCGCTACGGCGGACACCATCTCCAGCGTGGCTATAGCTGATACCAGGATATGCTAGCTGACGCTACAGCTGCCATGAAGCTGTCCCCCACCACCATAAAATTAACGACTGTACGTATTTGATATGCTCGCACGGCCTCTGCTGCAACTCCTTCCTGGTGCTATTTAAGGTTCGCCTTGTTAACAAAAACATCTTGCGCGACAAAGCCACGCACGCATGCACGACCCGCCATGCTGTGTCTCATGGCAGATTTTAATGTGGGTGAGCTCGCCATTGAAGGCGCGCATGGTAATCAACATGAATGAGGGCACGCACATGCCCATTGCTTTCCATCGTCAGGCAGGGCGTCCTCCTTCCTCCCTCAGGGTGTACACACACACACGCATCTGCAAAGTTGACACAAAACAGGAAAGCACGACGACTGATTCCTAAGGTTTGCTCATGTCTAAGGTTTGCTCGAGGGCCCCTCCTGGAAGACGAAATGATGGCGCAGCAAAGAATGACCCAGCGCGCGCAGGCGCCCGCAGCACATCACCAGAACGGTGAGCCGCCACACACAAGCAAGACAACCACAACCCGGTCCACTGTAACACTCAATTCATCCACAACTCACATATCAGGTGAGCTCGTGCAAACCCTGACTGCCCGAGCCCGCTCCTACACACCAAAGGTAAGGATGCCCACCTTTCGCTCGCTGCACGGCGACTGACGTGACCCGCTCGTGGCCTCCCGGGTGACTTCGCAACGCAACTTCGAGGCCGATGAATATAGCGCCGCCCAGATGAATAGACCCCAGGGACGAGTGGTGTTGCATTCTGGAGGAGCGCATTCAGCGCCCGGCGATATCGGTAACGAGATGCATGCATGTTCGTACAAGCAACGACCCGGCACTACTAACTGGCCACACCATCATGTTCTCACGACCAGGCACGTAAACACTAACCTGTATTATTACACCGTACATCCCCTGATCACGAAAAATAAACCCCGCCGCATCCTCTATCTCTGTTCAATTGGGTGAGCGGCGGTGCAAGCCACACACCGACCCACACCCATACCACATTAATCTGCCGAACATCCTGCAGGCAGGCGCGCTTCCCCGACTGCGTCACCTGCCGCGCACCTACTACCGTACACCAGCACAGGGACTATCCAGCGAACAAAGCAAGGGCGCACCAACCCACCTTGGCTACCTGCCTACTGCAGCTAGCTTGGCTACCTACCTAGCTGCATGCGTCGTCCCAACACACGTGCAGGCCTTGCCGCCCAGCAGCCAGCGGCGGTAAGCATCTATTATTACCGTTAACTGAAAGTCCGGGCCTCGGCTCGATTGCTAAAATAGGCGCACTGCGCAATCAACTCCAACGCAAGATAACGCAGCCAATTGAACAACTTGCGGGCGACATGGGCGACATGCATGGCACATAATGCGCAAATGGAGAAGGATGCATGTCTCGACATACACATATCATCACACACCGTACATAGGGCCATGCCAGCAGCACGCCAAACATGACGGGATGCTGATGCGCGCATGGGAAGGAACCAAGCCGCAGCGGTTGGTACTATGAATGATCAGAACCACAAGTAACGGTTCCCGGTGTGTTGAAACATCCGTTCATTGATCCAACATTCACGCGGCGCACGTCAACACATACGGTCCATGATGACGGACTGCACATAAATCTATCCAGGATATCAGATGCCTGCAGCTGCGGACCGCTGTGCTGCATGTGAGTTGTCCCAGCCAGGACGTCTCCCTCGCAGGTGATCCGGTCACCTCCTGCTAGGCCATGAACTGATTGTCGGGCGAGGCAGCGATGTTGATGATCCGGTGGAGCTAGCTAGCTAGCCGTACGGTGTGCGCACACCAGGTCCGGCCACCTCGCCATGCCATCTCGCTACACATAGCCAAGCTCCTTCAGGGGGCGGGGGCATGATGATATAGTCGCAATCAAACAAGGTCACGTCATCGTTGTCGTCGTCGGTCATTGTCACCCAAAGTTGCTTGTGCAATGGTGTAGTGGGTAGTGGTATTGTTTGTTGCGGTGTGTGTGTTTAATGAGAAGCCCACCCAGGACCGCCCAGGCCCGGATCCTTACCAAAACCTGCGATTTACTAAGCAATGGCAACACAACAGGACAAACGTGACAGGCAAACACGACGACCGCGCCACCACCAGGGCGCATCGCAAGCACGGCCGTAGCAACCTAACAGCCAACTACGGAAAACGGACGGACGGAACGGAAATACTACCTGTATATGTATGGAAGAAGGACGTTGCGATGCAAGGAGCAACGACGTTGAAGGACAGCATGCGAGGCGAAATCAGGGAAGCGGAAAGTAAGTGTGGGAAAAGAAAAAGCAGTAAAAAGCGTCAAAACATAAACTATATAACTATGGTGGTGGCGCGGCGTAAGAACTCGACGGCGAGTCGTACTGAGTATATGGGGGGCGTGTATGGGGAGGGTACGGATGGGTGGAAGTTATGTCGTACACAGATGGATGGGGGGCGGGTTTCGGTGATGTGCACAACCAGAGAACAACGCTGCTGGAACGCTGCCGCTGCCAAACGACGAACCGGGTGGCGGGCCAGGAAGAGTTGGCTCCCCACAAAGGATAGGATGCCACCATGCATGAGGGGCATTGGTCCGGGGGAAGGGCGAAAAGTGCGCGACACGGGGTATGGGTGCACGGGCGACAGCAGACAAGGGGTTGGGATGGGGCCTGCTGGGGTTGGGGTGTGTGTGTGTGTTACATCTCTGACCGGGCCTGGCACTGACCCCAAGGGGTCCTATCCCAGCCCTAACGGAGAGACCGCCGTGTGTATGTGCCATGCATGGTGGCCGGCAGGGCACACACGATGCATGGCAGTGAGGTACAAGTCACATCACAGGTAACACGTGCATTCCCTGCTTCATTGCTTGGTCCCTACTGGCCGTCCAATCCGAATTGGCCGGGCGTGACATGGCCATGACATAATAACACCACATGAGAACATCTCCGCCTTGTGTGCAATATTGTCTGCGTTCGGTTTGCACCTCTGGGTGTTCCTGTCCCAGGGGGCTCCCTAGGGACACCTGGGTGGCTGGCTGGGTGGCAGCCTAGGTCCCCGGGCAACTTGCCTACGTCATGTCAACTCAATGCGGTCGATTTTGACAACACATACACACACTGCCCAGCCCTGTGCACCGTAAGAACGTGCTGGATGGACCGCGTGGCCCTGACTGCTTTCCCAGGAGAATCGGAGCCGTGCCACCTGCATAGTGCTCGCTCCGTTGCGTGGTCCCTTTTTTGCCGTGTGTGCCTGGCCTTCTACTGGTTGCGCTGAATGTGTAGGGGTTTTGTTGCGTATGTTGGCCCCGTGATCGGCTTTATAATGGCAGGCTGGCTTGGTGCCTGACCTCGCGGCGCGTTTTAGATGGGGCTAGAGGCCCCGGGTGCACGGCACCCTTGTGGTCCCGTCCTGTGTCTCCTCGCCCCTCTCCCAGTTCTCTGAGAGAGTGCTTCGGCGTTCTCCCGTATGTTGCGGGTTAGCTCCCCCGGCCAGTGTCACCTGTTGCACTGCGCTCTGCCTATCAACGTGCATAACACTAACGCTGACCTTGCTTGCCTACTGATCGTACATTCCCTTACCTGTTTCGTATATTGCCCTACCTGATTCGTTTACCCAGGTTTGCCCTTGCCTGACTGTCGTTCTTCGTATGCCGTATGTCTCTTGCCGCCCTACTTATGCGTCCATGACGACGCATTCCCTCCCCTTTGCTGCCTTGGCATGCACGCTTTTTCGCACGCACACATTAGTACGTTATTCTGCATCGTCTTCGGCGGTGCTGACTACACGGCGTTTTGCTTGCAGGTGGGTACATTGCGATAACAACGCGAGGATCGCACGCATGCACAGCATTGTGATGTGAGTCCGCGTGGCCAAGGCAGCCGACCTGCACCAGCTGGTAGTATTCCGCGCCAAAAGCGCGCCAAAAAGCAACAGCGCTCTTCCGACACCGCAGCCTTCTTGCTTTTCATTATAGGGATCGGGCAATGGGTACATTATATACGCATACGGCAAACTATTGGGCGCCACTCGGCCCCTCGCATGTCACGCACTCCTGTTCTGCCTGTTGAAGTAACACACACACACACACACACACACACACAGATCAGATGCTTCGCAAACCACCCTGCACCCGGCCAGCACTCACTGATCCGCACTTGCCCTGCTGGCTATGACACTTCGGCACGTTAGCGCCTGCCTGAAGCTTCAGCCTATTCAGTCAGCAGCAGTTCGAAGTAAGGCTTTTAGGGAGCCCCTAGATTACTCCAGCACCCACCAGCGACAGTCGCCAGAATCCTATGCTTGATGCGGTCTGAATCCATCCACTCGAAATCCCCAGCCGCCGGCAATCACATGCATCCGCCCTGCCGTACCTCCTGCACAAGCGCCAGGCCCTTGACCACCTCTGCTGCTGCGGGCCGCCTCAGAGGATCCACTTCCCACATGTTCCAAATCATTAGTCGCAGCTTGGTGGGGCAGCGGTCCTTTGGCAGCTGGTGTAGCGGCAGCTTGGCCCCTTGCAGCATCAGGGCACTGGCGATCTGGTGGCAACCGAGCGAGAAGAAAGTGGGGCACCAGCAGTCGTGCTGGAAACCAAATATAACAACAAGTACAACAACAACGATAACAAATATTCGCCTGCCTAACATAACTGCTACCAAGCAAATACGTTGCTGGAACGCCGACATCTCTGAGGCAACTAAAAAAAACTGCGACCAGACTCCACCGCCAACCCCTTAACAACACATGGCTCGGCTTCGTTTTAAGACCGAGTATTATTGTTATTATTATTACTAGGAGTATTATTGATATTATTACTAGCATTATTAAAGTAAGGGCTTCCTCTTGTGGTATTGAATGAAACGGCTGCTGCTGTACCCTGTCATCCATCTATCACAACCCTTACGGGTACGCCATACCTACCTTGCACGCCATACTTTGCAGCCAGGAAGCCGCACACCTAGCTACGTACCTGCACCATGCTGAGCCCCGCCCACGGCCGCACGCCCGCAAGCAGCTCGAACATGATTACACCTAGAGAGTAGATGTCCTGATGGGAAATAAAGGAAGCACGGGTTCATCGTGAATTTTTGATGGGCAGACCTGGTAGACCTGGAGCAGATCATATAATAATTGAAGCCGACATAGCAGGAGGGGCATTGTACACTGGCCAGGCTAGCTACATGTTCTTACACTGAGTAGGACAGGCCAGCCAGGCACCAAACGGCCAACCATTTATCGGCGGTGGCATACATGCCTGTATTGCTAAACCTGGGGTGCGTGGTGCGTGGGAGGAGGCCACTAGGAACCCACAACATCAGTTAAGATAATAAATTTAAAGATTCGTGGTGTAACCATTTCATTTATTACCATCTGTTAACTGTTAGCTGTTTTATCATGATACACATACCGTACGGTCAGTTATCCCCTCAGTCATAACATTGAACGTCTCGGGCGCCATGTACGGTGCCTGTCCAACACAACACGCACACAAACAAGTTGTGGGCGCGTGCCGCATCATAAGATGTCATCACTCAGAAAGGATGTGATGTTTAGTGGTGAACATGTGCTGCACTCGTGGGTCATCACCAGCTGCACTGACAGATGGCCTATGGTGCTGTGAGAATAGCTACTGATGGCAAATATCATCATTGAAAGCACATATGCATGCTCTGCTGCTGCTTGCTCCCCACAGCGATCTATCTTCACCACTGCTGCACAATACATACGCTGCGTGCACATGTACAGCCCTACACCACCTACCGTGCCCGTGACTGGATGCTTGGTTATCAGAACCGAGTTCAGCAGCCGGGACAGTCCAAAATCCTGTCGGACCACAAAAGAGCACATGCATGTAAATACCACAAAAACTACAAGTAGATAGGTTTGCTTAACTCGGCATCATGATCGCATTGGGTAATAAGGGTCAAGTCAAGGACAGCAAGTGGGTCCCCACTCAACGGCACTCCACTTCCTGCCATGCATCAGCTAAACTACTGCCACCGCTTTCTCCAGCTTTGGGCTTTTGTCCGACTAATGGGGCTCACCCCATGGACCCCAAGAACAGTGAGCGATGCATCTACACAGATTTATTTGCTGTTAGTTGCCACTCTGTACTTAGGAGGGTTATCGCACAGAAGGGTGGCATACACGACGGAATGCCATGCCACACGAGGTGTTTTCTACATATCTTACTTCATGGATGGTACATATTTTTGTATATATGTATGGCACAAACCCAACATACACCAACACATACACACATAGCAAGCAACCAGACAGCAGCACCCTGAAGTAAGGTTGATGGCCGAGGAGGCCACCCTAGCCACGCTAGCTAAAACAGGCAGGACTCACTGCCAGCTTGGCAGTCGGGTGGTCGCTGTCTGCATCCTTTATCAGCACATTCGCAGGCTTCAGGTCTGGGGCGGGGTTGGGCACATACATACAGCAGCAGCGGGGCAGCAAGCAGGCAGGCATTCTTGGCATTCACAGTGTAAGCCAGCACGGCAAAGAGCTGTACAGACACACACACACACACACACACACACACACACAATATGGGGAGCCCAAATGGGTCCCCAGCCATCCGGGAAGCCTTTGTGTCCGTCATACACACACCACACCATTACGGCTCAGCTTTTCTCCTTGCTACCACACCATTACGCAGTACAGCATACATACATATCCACAACAGGTTGTGTAACCGAGTACAATAATCAAATGCAAATACAGGAAATTGTGTGGTGCATTACAGAATTCCTTACTTTGCTAATTAACCTGAACCCCCTCGCTTGCTCCGGCATGCATGCCTGCATCGCATGTATATGTACTCCACCACCTGCCTGCTGCTGCCTGGACCTCGCTCCCGACTAGACTGCCTTTCTGCTGGATTCCCATTTTTCCTAATTTCAGGGTCATGGGTCTGCTGGGTGATTCGGACGGGTTATTACTTTCTTCAAACATTTGTATACACTCTTATGCTTATACATGTCTTCCACGCACCACATGAAGAAATTATTACATGCTGGCTCTCCGCATACATTTCAAAACCTGCATCGTGACATGTATTACTGCAGTGATTCATGCACCATTCCTCGCTGTCATCATTCTCGCAACATTACTACATCGCAACATTACTACATTCATCACACATACACACTGCGTGCTGTGCATTGATCCAGCAATCTGGTGTATGTATGTGGATGCAGGCAGCATATATAGGCAGCAGTAGTAAACAGGCCCCAACCAACCACAAAGCACGCACGCACCTGCTCGCACCATATATAACGTTATGCAGTGCACAGGCCACTCATCAAGCCATTTCCGCAGCATTCACTCATGCCTCATACATGCAGGGCATGGTATAGGATGGTATACACCACACACACTGCATGTTCAGGTGATATAAACAATTGCCTCGGACATAAAACAATTACATGCTGTACATACTGAAGAGGTGGATAAATGTCTCAGTGAAGCGGCGTTGCACAGCGTATTGAGTGGCCTTTGCATCGTGATCTGCCTGGCATTCACTACACAACTGACTTCATCACTCACCCCGGTGTAAGATGGTGGGGTGCATGTACATGAGCGCCCGGGCAATTTGTGTGCTAACATGAAGCACCTGAGGGACAGGACAGCATGTATGCGTGTTTTAGATGTTGTTGTTGATGGATGTCCGATTGATGAATGACCTGATGTGCTCTGGCAAAATAAACAGCAACACGCGGGCAATCTCACTGAGAAAGGTCCAAAACGAGAACGAATGCTTCTAGCAAGAAACATGCATGAGGCCTATTTTGGCTTAAAAACAATATAGAAACAATACCGTCACAATTGAGTACAATGGAAAAGCAGTAGTACAGCTGGTACCTACCAGCGGCAAAGGCATGGCACCATTGTACTTATTGTAAAGCAGCTTCTCCAGGGAGGTCTCCATGAGCTCCATTACCAGGCATACCTGTGAGGCACTGTCACACGTGTGCCGTGTATGTACTGAGTCAACCCTAAGATGCCAGGGCTTATAAGAAGTACTTACATCTACATAGGAGTGCTATAGCCCACAATATTAATTATTAGTATATTACTACTGTGATAGTAGTGAGATGATTAGGAGAAGGTTACATGCTCGAAAAACCCCATAATGGGCTAAGGCGCGTGTTAGCGCGCGGCGGGACACGATGTGACGTGGACTGGGCACCCACGGCTCAGGGTTGGCGATGGCGAGTGTGGCTGGTTGTCACGGGCCAATAGGGTACCGGGACGGTCCCCATCAGAGGAAGGGGAGTGTAGTAGGCAATGGTCGGCCCTTCTCCTCAAATATGGTGCCAAGCACTGTCCCAGCTTTGCCAGCTCTCACCTACTACAAGAGCCTTCATACGAATATATGTAACGGTGTAATCAGCTACCTTGCTTGATCATGCGCGCGAAGCGCGTTCGGTGGGCCCCGCCCCCTAGGATTGCCCATGTGTCCGTGTGTCCGTGGGTAACGGCAAAACGTTCATTATCCGCTAAACTAATTCGCAATGTTTGTCATATTAATTGTCCTCTATTGCAAGGTAACTTTGGTTTGGCTGAAAAAAATTCTTTGCGCACAAACGGTCAAAGTAAAGCTCCGCGGTCTCCATGGACCCGAGTCAACATCCACCCAGCGCCTCTCGCGCTCATGTTTGTTGCAACAGGTGCCGCGTGATGAATACTTGGATTAAGAATTGGCGGCGCGTGCTAAATTGAACTTCCATAGTGTTCTGATGTTTGAACATCAAGATGCCATCAACACCAAGATTTGCCTTTCTGTTTTGCCAGATGAATACAATTCAACAATATGTATTGAATCAAAGTTTCAAGATGCAAAGGGATAGCATACCGAGTACCAACGAGTTCTCCAGTTCCGATGGCCCGAAGTCCGCGACTTTTTTGCACCCTGCTTTTGCTTTACATTGCTATGTAACTATTGTAGCAAACTTTAGAGGTTCACGTCTGCTGCACGCGTGCAGCAGAAGGGTTGCAAGCTTGCCGACGGGACAGTTTCACGGCCAGAATGTTTCAAGCTTGATTTGTGATCATCTGCTTGGCAGACGGATGTGGTAGTGCAGAGGCGACTAGCGTTACGATAATGATAATGCAGATGCCATGACCGCCGTTGCCGGCGGCGTGTACTGCAGGTTGGTTTCGGGGCTACCTACCTGCTTGAGCTTGCTGAATCTATGTACACCGATCCACCTTCAACATCAACGACACCCTCAATGGCACCCTTTCATTCTCTCACACTCTTGCGCGGTAACAGAGTTTTCGTTGTAAAGCAAGCGGTCTGTACGGATTGTGGGGAGCCCCGCCCTTTTTCCGGCTTCAAGGAAGCCGACCCCTACTTATCTGAACAGGGTGGTTGCAGCGGCTGTTTCTATATGATTGCCGCCATGTGTGTGCAAGGGCATGAGCTTGATTGCTTGGTTCACTGAACAACAGGTGGTGGATGGTGAGAGGCGCAAAGGCCAGGGGAAACCCACAACCTCTCCACCCCGCCCCCTTAACACACACCTCAGTCTAGGACCGATTATTAATATTATTATTAACATTATATTAATATAGTATTCTTATTGTAATGGTATTTGTTATATTTCTTCCAGAACCTCTAGACTGTCGCCCTCTGGCGTGGTCGTATTTTGCCGTCATCAGGGATCGAACTGGAAACTCGTAGGTCCACAGCCTAGGTTTAGTCACAATACCTTGTGTAGAAGATGTGAAGTGGTAAAGGGTTCTCGAGATGCTGGGGCATCTCGAGATGCTGGTGCTCCGCACCATATTTGATGAGCAGGGCCGACCATTGTACGAAACCTACTACAGCTCTTTCCTCCTTGGTGGCATACAATCCTCAATGTTGACCGCTACCTGTCCCTCCACACAGGACCGATATCGATATATACATATACGTATGCAGTAACTCCATCCCCATTCTTAAATATACATGCGCATGCACATTGTTCCCAACCCACTTCACACACATGACACTCACTCAAGGCTGGCCGCCAGCAGCCTCACAATGTTCGGGTGGCGGCATCTTGCCAGCACTGCCACCTCTTGCTCCAGGCCTTGCCGTGCCTGCCTGTATTCCTTGTCCTGTCCTTCCATAGCGGCCATGTTACTTGCTCCCATTCTGTCTCCCACATTTCCTGCTGGGAACAGCTCCCTCTTGAGGAGCTTCACTGCCACCTGCTGTCCTCGGTATGTGCCCGCCACCACACGGCCAAAGGCACCTGCGCCTAGCACTGTGGGCTGCAGTTGCACCTCATTATCCTCAGGGCCAATAACAACTCCATTGCTGTCCAACGCGCTGGTGTAAGCGATGTCATCCAAACTGCTGCTGTCGGGCCGGCATGTGACAACACCCTTCACTGCTGCAACGTTCTTATCTGCTTCCTGCTGCCCACAGGACACCATGAACTCGCTGGGATCCTTCTGCTTGCCACTGTCGTCCGCCCCAGCTTCTCCACATTTAGCATCTGCTCCTTCAAGGTGGCTACCGCTGCACATGGCATGATTGCCGGTTTGACGCTGCTGGGGTTTCGTCTTCAGCTTCACAGCAAGATCCACGGGCCCCATGGGGGTGTGCTCCGTCACTGGGACCAGGGCTAGCTCGTCAGCTGTGCAGCGCAGAGGAGCGCTTTTGATCTTGGCCAATGTCTTGGAGCTGGTGGAGCTCAAGTCAACAATTGACGGATGGATGCCTTTGCAAGGATGCATGCCCCCAAAAGGAAAGTAATGTGGTCAAGGACAGACAATGGCATAATGCAACATTTGATGAGGCAGCCGTGTGGTGTGCATCAAAATAAGGAAGTCCTTGAAATTCAGCAACATCATGCATACATACATGTGGTAACCAATTTTATGTATATGCGTCATGCAGGGGCTAGCACCAACGGTTTATCAAATAAAGTCGTATATACACATGATACACCTGGAGGCCTGCAGTGACGGGAACTCATTCCACATGCAACATGAGCACCTCTTCACCCATCCAACATGAGCACCCCTCTTCACCCATGCACGAAGCTGGCTGGCACTTCTGCAATAATGAATATGTCATTGATGGCATACAAGGAATCCTGTCCTCACCTGAGGGGCTTGAGGGGCCTACCCTTGTAGAAGTTGTCTGCTCGCATCTTTGGGCCCCCAAATCCATCTGCTGCTGCTGCCTGCAGGCGAGATGTGGTGTGCAAAAGACGGAAAATGCTTGGCCGAGGTAGGATAGGGATGATGATTACACTACTGCTACAGTACTCATTCCCTACAGTGCGCATCGCAAACTAATGCAGTTCCTGTTGTCTTGCTGGGCTCTGGATGGGGCAGACATCATCATGTCCCTAGGGAACAGCAGGCAGGTCTGTTATTACTGTGGTGTCGAGGGTCAGGTCGAGGATGAAAAGCATGTTCTGCTAGGCTGCCCTGCGTATAACATTATCCGCGCTGAGGACGGACAGCTTTCCTCAGTTCACTACCATTCTGTAAGCTATGGCCTGGGACCCGGCTCGGTTAGCAAGGCACACAGCTATGTGGACCATTCACAACTCAATCGTTCCCAAACTAATACCAAAAGATAGTCCACAACCTTGTGCACAGAATCAAGTAAAAGGAAAGTCTGCTGGATAACGCCACGGGCGTCGGCAGGACAACAACACGTGCAGCAGACGACGGCCATCCATCTGGTACCTAACCCTTCATCCATTCCCCATGATTTATGGAGCCGCATTCAACCATCACCCATCCACTTACACGGATGTAAATAATGGTGAACTGCCACTCGTCCATATCAGGTCAGCTGGTTTACTTCTGCCCATGTCTCCAGCAGCACCAATCATCCTCCGTCTCCAGCGGATAAACAGCAGTGTAGCAGCTAACAGCAGGACAGCTGCCCCAAGTGCACCTGATTTCATTTGCACATTCAGAGCAAGCAAGGTGTATGTGAAGAGGGAAAAACTCGCACACACAGACTTTACTGGTACGCTGTTCAGGTTACCTGCCAATCAGCAGTCAGCAGGGTGCGGTGTATATTGGCAGGGTGCGCCTAGTGTGTGCGCCAACTTGCAGTATAGGTTGGCAGTATAGGGTTGCCGTATGTCTGGGCATGTATGAGCCAAACAGCTCCTCTGCTTTTATCTGGGTACGCATCTCTGCTTTAAACCTCGCTCTTAAATAAATGATACACTTAGTCCACTTAGCCAACTTGTGTATGCCAGGCTTACAGCCCCGAGTCATCCCGGGTTACGCCTTTGTGCTTACAACTTGCTTGGCCGGCCGCAAGCATGCAAGCATACAAATGAGTCAGTAAAAATGTTTTTGAAGGTCACATGTAATGTACATGGAAAACTAGCTTGGCATGATGACTGCGCATACATGTTGGGTTCATTCCTAGCTATCTCCACCTCAAAACATGTTCCCACCCGCCCTAATAATGAACAACTCCAGCCAACCGGTCACCTGCAAGCGCGCCTGCCAGCACTGCCACATTTAGCCCACCAGCATCGCCACCACTTGTTCCTGATCTACTGGATGCCTGGCCAGCAGAGGAGCCAAGGGAAGGGGTCCATCCGCCGGTGGAGACCTGTTGCGGGCTTGATGCCATTGTAAATGGGCTGGTGGTTGTGGCCCCAGCAGAGTTGCTGCTTCTCGGAAACAGGACACGGAAGCATCCAGTCGGGGTCAGGTCCTTGGTGCAATCGTCGGGCATGACCACCTCACACTGCAGCAGGATGGAGGCGGGAGTCACCCGGTGGCAAGTAGCTAGGTAGTTGGTAAAAAGGTAGGTAGATGAGGATTGCATCCTATCAGCAACGGTATGTAACAGCAACAGTAACGAATGCCAGCATGCAAATGCGTGGCTGGGTCGGGTCTTCACCTGCTGCGTGCATGTGTGTGCCGTTTTGCCTGCCTGCTAATGTCTGATCAGCGGTAGTATTGGAAAAATGCAGCCACCCTGTGCGGTGTAGTAGTGAAAATATGCAGCCATCCTGTGCGGCGTATGTAAGCATGCCATCCTGCCATCCTGTGCGGCGTATGTAAGCATGCAGGCAGTGAATAGACTGGCCGTGGCACTGTCATGATCTCCTACTCACATAACGACATGCCAGATATCAAATACTACTGCTGTGCAACCCGTCGAACTGCCGACATTGATCACGTGACTATTGATACGTACCAAGAAATACACTGATATCATCCGGACGACATAATCCCGCAGGACGGGGCTGTCAAACGAAGTCACATCAAAGCCAAATGTTGCAATATCTTCATCAAACCCCAGCAAGGGCCAGCAGAAGTTCATGTCTTTCTTCAGGGGATCAAGGTCGGTACTGTTATCACACGTGCCGGGGAGGGGCGGCGGCAGCAAGCGCTCGATCTGTTTCCCCGGGAACCGCGGTGTTCGGGGAATAGAATCGGAAGCCACCGTACCCATGTGCGCAGGCAGGCATGCCCCTGTGGTCAGCAAGCAAAAGAACACATGTAGGGTGCAGGGTGATGGCTCATACTTAGAGGACTTGGATGGCCAGATGGCTTGATGCTGCAAAGGGGATATTGTTATGTGTGGCGGGATACCAGGGATATATATACACATATATACATATATACACATATATACAAGGGCTAGTAAGGCAAAGTGCGGACACTCGTTCGCAACCACGGGAGTCCAATTCCAGCAAGCTGTCCACGAGCTTTTCCATTACCCCAGGTCAGTGTTTCATAAAGCCTATCCATATTCTGGTGGCATACGTATGGACTCCATAGATAGTGAGATAACATGGAAGCCACTGTATGGATGGAACGCACGGAAGCCTTTTGCATGGAAGCTCCAACCCAATGCCGCATGGTCTGACAATGATACAAGCACGACGCAAAGCTGAGGACATACAGCTAATGAAGTCATCACTGGGAACACTCCCAGTCAGTCCCAGTGCACCAGGCAAGGACTGAAGACGTCCACTTACTGCTCTATCGATCATATCACCGACTATAATAAGCCGGTACATACAGCAGTACCGTACAGATGCTTTAGATGCTTATAGTATAGGGAGCCCAACTGGGTCCCTAACCAGCCTTAGTGTCTTACAAACTGCTCCAGCCATATCCTCGCCCTGAAAGCAATACGCAAACGCTTCGTCGCCGGACGATATATGCATTGTGATCCCCTTTGGAATCCCTGTTCTTGATGAGCTCTGTAGGCAATTGCCACACGTACTAGCCAGCCAGCCAGCCAGCGTACACCCTCATCCCCCAATGAATGTACGTCGTGTGCATGTGCACACGTATTCCTTGTCCTTTCTTTCCCCACGTCAACTCACGATAGACAAGCGCCGCATCCTCCATCCATGCCACTGCCGAATCCACGTTCCCATTTCGTAGCGCTTCGGCACCCGCAGCCGTTGCATCAGCGGACGTGGATGCATCAGCCGGCAACATCAGGATATCTAAACCACCGGCCTGCATCAATCATGCATAGCATGCAGAGGGAGCGTTGCAGGTAGGGGTCGGTGAGAGTGTAACACGGCGCGGCGAAAGGCTTCTCGACATGCTGTATGTGCAGGGTCAATTGCAGAGATTTATACTGTAACCCGGCGTTACAGTGAGCCAACAAATGGACAGCGGCGGAAATCGCGTAAAAAGGCGGGTAATACGGTAAATTAAAGCAGCCAATGCACACCTATGCAACCTATGCAAGCAAGCACTTCGATGCTTTTGTGCACTCCATGCTGACATATATACTCTGCAGCTGTTTGATACTGCACAATGTAAGCCGTAGGAGGAAGGGCCGATGCGCGATACTCATCAACATGTCCTCCTGTACGGCAAATTGTGTGGAGGTACGCCGCTGAGTCACATTCTATCTCTCCGGCCTCCGAACGGAACGCCTTCGTTCCTCACTTCGCCTTTCACTCGCTTTGTTGGGTCGTACGTGGTGTACATATACACAGCACCGCCGGAATCTCCAGCAACACGAATGACGACAGGATGCAGGAGATACCGAATGGACTGCGCTTCCGTGCATTATACATGTATATAAATTCATGAGTTGCGTATGTCAGACCATTGCATCTTCATTCCCTTCAGAAACGTTTCCTTCCACATGTTGTGTGCGAGCGCTGTTCCATGCCTGGTGGCAGCTAGATAGGCAGACTCATGCACGTGTGAGTGAGTGCGATCCATGTTTTCTTCCCATTCTGTACAACATGCCCTTCAAAACCCGGCTGCACATCCGCAATGCAAGCAACGAAGGTGTACCGCCAAATGATGGTTACTGCAAGCAGCAGCCAGTGGTACCGCCGATGTACACATACATACAGACGTACGCACATACACACCCACCCACCTGCCAGATGGGCCCTTCACGAAAGTTTCGTACCACCAAATGGTACATTTTGAACACCACACGAGGGCTCAGTTGGACCTGCGGTGAGGACAGGCAGGCGGCAAATGGGCGGGCGAAGGGGTGGGCGGGCGCAGCTCATCAGTCCAGCTCTGAGGGACTTCGTGATTAAATCAACGGCCTGGCCAGCTCAGTCCGCCACGCGAAGGAGCGATGTGCGCCAGGCACAGCTGCACAGGGCATCAAAAAACAAGGCATCAACGAACGCCGCTTAGATGTAGACTCTGTACGACTCTGTACGACGGAAATAATCGATAAGCGCATAGGAAGAGGGTGTTATCTGCAGGCATAGCGAGGGCGGGTCGCCGCCCTGTTTGTTGGTCCGCGCACCCGGGGGAAAGGGGGTTTTGTTTAGAATGGGAAAGGGGAAGGGTGTGTGTGCGTGTGGGGAGCCTTCCGGTCTGGTGCCTTGGCGCCCTCTGGAGGCAGCAACAGTGACGGAAAGATACTTACCGCACCACGCACATAGCCCAAGTCGAGGACGGGCCAGCGCTTCGGGTCCGAGTACAGCCCCGCAAACGTAACGTTTCGAGTTGCCACTATCGGCAAAGGAGCGTAGGGCTCAAAGTCGGACGTTGAGATGGCGAGGCTATCAAGAAGGGTGACGTGCTCCACAAGCGGGTTTGCGATTGCGGCCGCACAGCAAGCCCCCGTTTTGCATTGCACCACAGTAGGCGAGCCGGCAGGGCTCGTTGATACGTCGCCAACCGTGTACTGAAGGTTTCCAGGCCCTGACGTTTCCGAAAAGGAACCGCCTGTGAAGCTCAACCAAAGAAGCGGGGACAGCACCGAGATGACCAAGGGCCGCAATGGCAGATAGTAGACGCTGTTCATTGCCGTCATAGACTACTGTTCGGTCTCATCTCTAAGGAGATATGTAACAGCAAGAATGGTTGACGGGATAAAATAATTGCACTTTGCTGTGTATCAGTACACAGTACTTGCAGTACTCTCATTCATCAGTCGAACCGAGGATGCGGCCTCTTTCCACACAAATGTATGGCCCAACGCACATACGCTTATTATGCGGACAAGCGTAACAAAGGTAAGAAGTACGAATGCTGAGTATAGCATCACAGTCTTCATGCAAGCAGTCTAGAACTAAAAAGCGTTAACCAAAATGGTATGACCCTCCCAGGCGTATACGTAATCCTAAAAAATTACGCCATGCGTGATACCGTAATGTTGCGCAATACAAACAAAGTTCTTTTGTGTTATTACACGTACTTCGAGCTTAGTTAATGGAAACCGAAATTGCTGTATCAAGGAAATGCGAGCTCCCCGCCGTGAGGGTCGGCGCTTTCACCTGTCAGCCTGCGGTGACCCCTACAACCACGCCCAAGCCTCAATTGTTTAAGCATCTCCGCCCGTATACTCCCTACCCTACTTCCTGTCTAACCAGTGGAAGTAGAACCGTAGCATGGTTGTCACAGCCGCACACGTGCACTTCACGCCAATTATTACGCTGGACGACTCATTGGAGTGCCTCCGATGCGTCATTGCGTAACACTAGCAGCGCAATTTGGACGTAACATTACGGATTACGGTAACAACGTGCTCTCCCTCTCCCCCTCTCAACTGGCAGCTTTGGCCTGTTCCCACTCCTGCCCCATACCGTAACCTGGACCGAACGGCGGTTGCCATGATGGGCAAGACCCGGGGCTGATGCGAGTGGTGCCTTCCATCTGACCTCCCCCCCCCAGGTGATCGCGATCGTGACCCCCTGAGCTTGCACCATGTAGCACGTGCGCAACCTCCTTGTGCCGACTCGCAGCTAACGCCAGGGGGGGTGTTTGAGTGCCGACGGACCGAATGCCCATCACCATGGGGTTGCAGGCAGGCAACGAAGGCGGGCAGCCAGCCAGGCGGAACATACAGCTGTCTCTCTTGACTTGGATACGCCGCAGGGGGTGCTAAGCTACGGCTCTGACGAGCAACCCAGCCCTGCCTGCTCGCAGCCGAAAGACGGCCGCTTCCGCGCCCTGTTCGCATGGCGTGGCGGCCATCACCGCTGCGACGAACAGCGCTGCGGTGCTGATCGGCTGGGGTCTTGGCATTCTCGGTTAAGGCGAACCGGGGGCATTAAGAGTTCGTCCAAACGGGGCCATAAATATAGACTGCACAGCTTTCCTTGCGGGGCTTGCAAGGTGCCGCCATACCATTGAGCACGAATCGGGGACTGACGACGTCAGGGAACAGTCGAACAGACGTGGAAGTAATGAGTGTCAGTGGCGCCAGTATTGCATGGGACATAATCCACGTATATCAGTAGAGAAGACCAAAGCGGCTTGCCGATCGGCCGGCTCTGATAGCCGCACGCTCTGAAACCATCACTCACAAAATCAACTTTACGTTGCTGAGCGCTGATTTGAGAACGAAATTTTTGTTTTACTTGCAGACGCCGTGCTCGGTACTTTCACAGTGCATACGAATGATGGCGTACAGGTAACATTACGAGCGTACAGTATGACTCAGATTGAAGGCTCTGACTATGCTGGCGGCAGGTCATCTTCATAGTTAAGTTAATATATAGTTTTGGTTGGACGCTGATGTTCGGTCAACCAACAGGCTTCGGAGTTCGGCCGGCCGGGCAGGTGGTAAGAAGCGACTATGCGTGTGTGCATGATCCCTGAAGGGTACACATTGACAGCGAATGCATGCACTGTGCCTTTGCTCTGTCGGCGCTCCGCCGCCTTGTTCCGAACAACTGTCGGTGTTGGTCAGCGGTTTGGCAGAACTCGTCGAGTTTCTCGAGCATTTTCACGAATGCCAATTTAAATACATTATCATGCTTCGTTTATGTCTGCACTTCGCGACATGGGACTTGGCATGACGTACATACCCCGACCGAAACCTCGACAAAGCTTCCTTCCGGGCATTTCGCCCTTCTCGGCCTGAAATCCCCTCGGTCCCCATTCCACCGTCCATCCCAGCCATCCGCAGGCCCGTACGGTGGTGGCGTTCCCGCACATGGGTGGACGGGCGCCGGCCCAGCCGCCACCGGCGGGGCGCACCCGTACGGCCACCATGCAGGCGGCCCACCTACCGCTGCGCCGTACGGACAGGTACGGCGCCTGCCAAAGTTGCAAACCTTAGCCCCAACCCCCAGCTTCTTACGACCAGAACACCCTCTTGAGTCCGCGACTTGCATTTCCTCGGCCATCCCTGCCTGGGGTGGCACCTGACCAATGTGTCCCCGGGCGAACCGCACAGCGGTGTCCCCCCACATACGTTCGTCGTCCCACAAATCGTACGGTGTTGGTCCCACAATCTAGAGCTGCCCCCAACCTCCCATATCGGTTCCCCGCCTCTCGCACCGCCGACCCGGGGGTCGCCGTCAGCGCAGACGTGCTGCTGCCCCCAATGCCCCCAATGAGGGGCGAAGCCTCTGCGGGCGGGGTTGTGCGGATGACGGGCGGGGGAGGGGGGAGGAGAGGGAGGGGGGAGGAGAGGCGGGGTTGTGCGGATGACGGGCGGGGGAGGGGGGAGGAGAGGGAGGGGGGAGGAGGGGCGGGGTTGTGCGGATGACGGGCGGGGGAGGGGGGAGGAGAGGTCCCCGGACCTTCCAACCACCACCAGAGGAGGCTGAGGCCGCGAGGCCCGCGGGGCCGAGGGCACCCGACTCACCGACTCCTCAACGCCCCCACCTATGGCCCCTGCCTTGGGGCCCGCGATATCATAAATCAATGAACGCATTCATTGTTTCAATGAATCATTATCCCCTCGCGTCTCTTCGGGAATTGCAACCCGCTGGGCTTTGGCCATCGTCCGAGGGTCCCTGCGGCGCGAAAAGACGAGGCACTGCCGGACGTCCCCGACACCTCCCTGCTGCGTTGCGTGCGGCGCCTGTACGAACCCCAGGGACCGCCGTACGGCACCGGCTACGGCGCGCCCCGGCCTTCCCAGCCGCCGCGGACTGGCTACGGCGCCCCGCCTCAACAACAGCAACCCGCCGGATACGGCACGGGGTACGGCGCCCCGCCACAGACGTCACCGTCCCAAGCTTCCTACGGCACAGGGTACGGGGCTCCGGGCCCTACGCCGCCGTACAGCCAACAGCACCACCCCTCGCAGCCACCGCCGCCGCAGCCACAGTCACATCGTCATCAGCAGCAGCAACAGGAGGCGGGTCGCGGTCGCGGTCGGGGCCGGGGCCAGGGCCGGGGCGGGGCCCGGGAGGCGGCTGCGCCCGCCCCCGGCTCTTCGCCGGGGGGCCCACCTCGGCCGCCCGCCCTCATGACGCCCTCAGGCGGACCCCCGCCCAGCTCCGCTCCCCATGGTCCACCACCAGGAAGCCACCCTGGAGCGCCGTACCCGCCGCCGCACGCGCAACACCACCATCAACCCTTCCCGCAGCCGCAGCCGCACCCGTCAGCGCCAGGGCATAGACTGCCGTACACGGGGCCACCCTTCGGATCCTCCGAACCGCCGTACAACGGCCATCCTCAGCCTCCGCCGCCGTACCCGCACCACCGGCCCTACGCGCCGCCGCAACACCACCCGGGACAGCCGCCGCCACCGTACGACAGCGCCCCCGCTGGCCGACACCCGCTACCGTACGGTCCGCCGCTTGCGGCGTCCTTCCCGACACCCGAGGGCCCTGGTACGGCAGGCCGCGGCGGACCTCGGATCATGTCACCCCATGGGTTCGTTGTTGCCGCCGCCGCCGCCAGCCCGACTGCCGCGGCTGGGGCCCCCGTCCCCGTCCCTAGTCCGGGCCGCGGCCGCGGCCGGGGCCGGTTCGGCGGGCGCGGTGGGGGCGGTGACTACGGCGGCGTGCGCGGGCGTGACGCCGGGTTCGGCGGCGGACGCGGACGCAAAAGGCCCGCGGAGGATATGGGTGCGGGCGGCGGCGGGCCGGGGCAATGGTCGGAGCCCCATTGGGGTCATCCCGGAGGACCCCCCGGGGGGCCACAGCCACAGCAGCCGCACCCGCAGCAGCCGCAGCAGCCGGCGCCTCTGAGCAAAAAGGCTCAGCGGCGGGAGGCCCTGCTGCGGCCCATCGAGATCGGCCCAGTGGTGGTGAAGGAGCCAAGTACGGAGGAGGAACGTCAGGAGGTGGCCAGGTGCGTCTGATAGCGACCCGCGGGTCATCCCACTTCTCGTCTGCGCCGCCGCCGCCATTTGGTACGAATGTCGTATCGCCTCGTCGTCTCGTCGTCACCGCCGGGACGTACCCGACCCGCGGGTCATCAGGTCAGATGCGGAGCGTTGTTGGTCGCGTGTCTGTCGCCCCGACCGGGACCGTCGTCCCCCTTGGACCCGCGCGGCAGGTGGATCGCGGAGCGCAAGCGGTTCTACCCCACGGCGGCCAACATCGCGCGAAAGGAGACCGCGGCGGCGACGCGGGCGGAGAGCGGCGGCCTGGACCCGCAGCGGGAGGAGCACCGCCGGCGGCTGAGGGAGGTGCTGGAGCGGCAGCGGGCCTTGGGGCTGGACAAGTGAGGGAGGGAGGGAGGGAGGGAGGGAGGGAGGGAGGGAGGGAGGGAGGGAGGGAGGGAGGGAGGGAGGGAGGGAGGGACCCGCGGGAGCTGTTCCTCGTGCCCCTGGTATTTGCGGCCCCAGGTTTCGGGAACGAGGAAAAAAAGGATGGCGGATTGACGGGACTGCGATGGAGTGAGCTTCGATCTGGGACCTGGGCTTGACGTCGTACGGTTCCGTCCGGGCCCTGACATCCTCGTGAGGGCCCCCATGCAGGATGGCGGGGACGTCCGAGATGGTACTGCCTGGAGATGGTGACGGCGGCTTTCATGGCGGTGGCGGCGGTTGGGCAAGGGGCCGCGGCGGCGGCCGCTTCGCCGCCTGGGGCCGAGGCGGCGTCGGCCGCGGCGGCCGCGGCGGTGGCCGCTTCGGACGACATTCCCCTTGGCAATGGCACGCGGGCGACGGCGCGGCCGAGGGCCACGACGGCGCTGGGGGCGACGAGCCCGCGGCCGGCGAAGCCGCGGCGGCGGTTGAGGCCGCGGCCTCAGGGTCAGCAGGTGCTGCCTCGGATGCCGCCGCCGCTGCAGCGGCGGCGGACGGCAGCGGCGGCCGGGGCCGGGGCCGCGGCCGCCGCGGCGGCGTCGGTGACTTCCGCGGCGGCGGCCGGGGCCGCGGCGGTCGCTGGGGTCATTCGTACGACCAACATCACCAGCACGCGTACCAGTACGACGGGGGACGAGGTCCCGGGCGGGGCCGCGGACCTGCCGGCGGGCGGGGCGCAGTTGGGGGACGTGCGGGGCCTTATGTGGCGCCTCCTCGGCGGCCGAGCCTGCTGGAGAAGCTGTTGCGCGAGGAGCTGAGGCAGGAGCGCAGCTGGCTGCTGCAGGTAGGCGAAGGGCGACGGGAGGGGGGGAAGGGGCGGTGCTGGATTGCGGGTTTGCGGCGCTGCCTGTGCCATGGAGCGGTGTGCTCCGGGGTGGGGCCCTGGGCGGCGATGTCTCCTTGACATGTTTTGACTAGGGTCTTGACTGGGTGCTGGGCTTGGGGCTGGGACTGGGTTGATGCGCCTGTCTAGGTACCTGGAGGGACGGCAGGCCGGCGGCGAGACACAGCGCCCCGACCCTGCCCTTCAGCGCCGTGCCCGCCAGTGCACCGTGTTGCCGTACGCCTGCGCCCTGTGACGTCACGGTCTGCGCCCGCGGAGCTGCATCGCCCATGACAACGGCCCCGGGGGCAGGTCCCCCTTCAGCCGTCCGGTCCTCCCATCCGGTTTCTGGGTGTACCCGGGTTCGTTTCTGGGTTTCGTTTCTCTTTTCAAATTACCGTAACTCTGAGGGCGCACCCATCCGGTCCCTCATGGGGCGCACCCATCCCCCCCGCTGCAGCGCGGCGCCTGCCGCGCCCCCCACCCCCACCCCGCACTGCCTCGCGGCATTCCTTCTTCCCCCCGTTCGCCCCGCGTACTGTGCGGCCGCCGGCGGGGGTCGCACTCTATCACAGTCCACCAAGTCACCACCAGCAGATACGGTGTAAGTAATGGCATCCCGCTGCCATTGCTTGTCGGTTGTCGCCGTGGGGGCTCAGCTCACGGCCATGACGCGCTGACGGTCTGGTGCAGGTCCCTGCTCCGCACCACCGCTCACGGCGTGCTGCCGCCGCCCGGCGGAAGTCGTCCCCTCCCACCGCTCCCTTTCGTTTTGACTCCCTCCCCTTCCTCCCTGGCCCCTGCCCTCCAGGCCATCCGATTCATCGTCCGCAACGATCACCTGCAACCCGCCGGACAGTCGTCGGTGGCCACCGCCGCCGCCGCCGCCGCCGCCACCGCCGCCGCCGGGGATGTCGCCTCTCAGCCGTCGGCCCCGCAGCGGCAGCTCTGGTTTCCCCCAGGTATGCCTGAGGCCCCGCCCGACGCGAAGGAGGTCCTGCGGCTGCAGCTGGCGGCGGCGGCGGCGGAGGCAGCGGCGGCGGAGGCGGACGTGGCGGCGGAGGTGGACGGCGGAGGCGGCCCGGAGGGGTCTGTGGGTGCTGGCGGGTACCCGGAGGTTGGTGACGGGCTCGCGGCGGGTGGCATGCCGCCGGGCGTGTGTGATGCGATGGAGGGTGTGGAGGACGGGGGAGAGGGCGAGGAGGAGGGGGAGGAGGAAGGGCACGAAGAGGAGCTGGAGGGCGAGGCGGAGGGCGAGGCGGAGGCAGAGGAGGACGAGGATGCGATGGAGGAGGGGCAGGAGGGTGCGTAGGGCGGAACGGCCGACCGCATGAAAGGGCCTTGCTTCGCTTACGGGTCCAGATTGCAGCCCTGCCTCAGAAACATGGGCGTTGCCGCAGCGGGAGTTTCTTTCGCGGGACGCGGGTAGGGTGACGGCCGTCCAAGGATTTCTCGCATGTAACGCGTTGGCATCCCCCCAGCTCATTGTGGGCCAGCCGGGGGTTCTAGGCCTCCCATCCCCCGAAGTCCTACCCCGAGGGTGCGACGCCCGTTAACTTGGCTGCACTGATGTACTGCAATGGCTAGGCACGTGACGCCGTGCTTCACGGCGGTGTAGGCGTGTCATGTCAGAGATGTTGTACGGAGCCCATGTGACGAATTGACGTGGGAGTCGCCGTACCGCTTGAAGGCGTCCCCAAGAAGATCCCGTGCGACTCCCTGCACATGGTCGCACCATAAGACCAAGGCGGCCTGGGGGTTTTTGAAGTTTGGACTCCTCTGCGGCTGGTGCTGCTATGGTCTTGTGCAAGGAACCGGCGCCTGACAAGCCCTGCTGATTCGCGCCTCTTGTCGTCACCACGCTCGACGGGTGGACCTCGAGGCATCCACTTCTCGGAGGGGCGGGTGCGGGGGTTGCGCGAGATGACGAGGGCGTACTGACTGCAGTTTGTGCCGTACGTCCGTACCCGCTGCAAATGTATTAGAGGTTCGTACTAAACCATATAAGGGCCGTGGGTTGTTCGTGATGATATTCTGTGGCGACACGTAGTGGCAACCACTTTCGCTATAGATATGGGTCCACGACGCTGCGGAGTGCGGGGCTCACAACTTACAACTGGCAATCACACACACACACACGCAATCAGGCAATCGACATTCAGGCAATCTTCAATCAACAGGACACCTGCTCGCGCGGTCGTTCGGTACCCAGAATCGGGGTGCGCAGCCCCGCGGGGATGCGGACCACAAGGTGTGGCACGGCGCGTCGGGGCCCTGGCGACCTTCACAACCCCCTGCCAGAGGCGCGGGGGTAAGGAGGAAGGGTCTCCCACGCCCACGCGCCAGCCGGGGCAGCAGCGCCGGAGCGCCGAACGGCACCGCCGGCAGTCAGTAACTGAACTCGAAACGTACATGGATGGGATTCTTGAAATCACACACAAACACACACACACCAGGTTCTGCTTGTTCGCGGCTCAGCTGTTCTCCTTGCTAACACACACACCGGCTCAGTTTTCTGTTGCACATTCACACACATAACGGTCCCGGTTTGAACCGGCATGCAACCGTCAGGGACCTGCTCCGCCGATTGAGACCCACACACCCGAGCGCCGGGACAGCGGCCAAAACAAAAACGTCGCGGGGCGGCACCTTCGCCGGGACGCTTGCATGCACTCGCGCACGCGCTGTCTTCGGGGAGCTACAGGATGATATCATGCAGAGTCAGGAGGACGAACGCCGGCTATCACCATCGGCAGTTGACAACTGGTAGGGTCGCCCGGCGGCGAAACGAGCCGGTCCCGGACCTTCAAACGAAAGTGCGCACATTACTTCATGTAATATTGTACCGATCAAAGCGCATTCTCACATGTGACATCGACGACCCGTCACCGTCAAAGGCCTCGCGAAGCCCGCTGCCGCAACCACCGCGTGCCGTGCTTCCAGCCATTGGGCCCAGACAGCGCAGCCTTCCAAAGGATCGTTGCAGCGCCTGGAGGGCCTGCCCGCACAAGCACTCAACGAAACCGGTGGAGGAGCCGTCCCGGTCACCGGCCTCAGGTACCGCCTCCATTGGCCGCCTCCTCCAGAACGCCGCACGCCGCCTCTCGGTTCCCCAAACAGGCCGCGCAGCAGGTCCGCCGCTGGCACAGCCGCGGTGCCGGCGCTCCTATGAGCACGCTCCCAGCCAGAGCAGCGACCGGGCGGGCGAGCGAACACGCCAGTATGCCTCCACAGCGAGTTGGACGCCGTTTTCGCGGGTACATTGGCCATACCTCCCGTCCTGAATCTCTGGTCACGACAAGAAAGCGTAGTTGAGACTGGGACCCCGCCAGGACCTGCCTACGGCCCCAAGTTACAACATCGACACCCCGCCGACTGGCTCACGCCCCGCGAGGGCGCCGCGATGCCGCCCGAAACCCCCAAGCAACACAACTGACGGCAGCAGGCCGCCCGTTCGGACCCAAATCCGCCGCGTATGGTGCTGCAAAGCCGCGGCGGCACGGGCGACGCGCAGAGGAGACAGCGCACAAACATCGAGACGGGGCTGGCCGACAAGCAAGTCCCCGTACACCGCCCCGCGGTGCGCGCGTGGCAGTCTTTCGCCCAGCAAAGCAATAGTGCTTTCGCGCGCGCCGTTCCCAGATCACTACGTTGCTTACATAGTCGCCACGCGCCATGCGCCGTGCACACGTGGCCTTAGAAAAGAAGGACGTTAATACTTAGAAGGGTTGTGCGAGAAGGACAGGACGTTGATCAAAGGCATTGGCTAGGGGGGACAGGATATCACTTTCAGGGTGTCACGCGCAGCGGAGTCGCAACGCGCGGAGGCTGCAGCACCGACGAAACACCTTGGGTCAGTGCAGTCCTTCCTCACATCACACTTGATCCATTGGAACCCGAAGCTTGGATCGCGTTCGCCGTGTTCGACTACGGTTGACAAGGAGCAGCCCGCATCTCGTCCATCTAGATCCAGATCCAGCAGCATTGGCGCTTGCATCCACCGAGTCCCGCAGGTTGCACAGACGCAGAAGAGCAGAAAAGGCGCCTACAAGCCCAGAGCCTGCGCCTTCTCCGGCTTGCCTGTGGAACCATCCAGTCAGTACACGTGCACGGCATATGGAACACTAGTGTAAAGAGGCGTGCGGGGTAGCTAGCCAGCACACAGAGTCGAACGGCCCCCTGACCGGAAATGACGGGGTCCAAAGCTCCAAACAATCCTGAGAAAGGGACCTGGGTTGCAGGCAGGGTCATATTCCAATACACATATCCCAATACCGCACACCAAAGCCCAATACCGCACACCAAAGGCATGCATCGCCCTACCCACCGAGGCCGTGGTCGTAGTTGTAGGCCGAGCCGCCGTGCTTGGAGACGTCCAGACCCGCCTGCTCCTCCGCCGCGCTGATGCGGAGCAGCTTGACCGATTTCAGCACCGCAAACAGGATGCTCATGAGGCCGAACACCCAAGCGAAGATGCAGATGATGCCAATCACCTGAGCGACAAGATCGGGAAGAAATCACGTCCGTGTGATGGCGGCGGTTGTAGCCGATGGGTGAAGTACTGCGGGGGCTTCTGTGCGCTGACGCGCAGGACCAGGTGAATCGATGCTTGGGAACCGTCCGGCTGATGCTGAGCCACGTTGCGTGAGAAGGTCGCTTTCCTCGACACCCGGATATGAGTCGTTAAATGCCCATAGTTTGTGGCCTCGCCCCCACCATAGGACCCACAAGCTTACACAACCCTTACACAGAACACAAGCAGGCAGACGTGTACCTAGCTTTTGTGTTTTACGTGCTGGAGGGGAAATTGTGAGGCATACGGGCGTTTCTGGGCTCTGCTCTTGCCTTGCACGCAAAATCAAACACACACACACATACGCACACACACGCACGCAAATACACGCGCCGCCTGCCGCAAATACACGCACAGCACACGCACACAAATTTCCACGCGCGCGTGCGCGCGGAACCGACCTGCGAGGCCAGCAGCCGGCCATCGCCACCGTAGAACAGACCGTTCGGGATGTAGTAACCAGCCTGGCAGTCCCTGCCGTACGAGTCGCAGATGTACTGCCGCTTGGCCAGGAGGCCCACGAAGAAGACGCCCCAGGCGCCCGCGAATGCGTGCATGGGGGCGGCGCTCAGCGGGTCGTCGATGCGCAGCCGCAGGAAGGCCCAGCAGACGAAGTCGAACACCCAACCTCCGGTGAGGCCGCAGATCAGGGCGGCCCACGGCTCGAGCACGTGGGCCCCCGCCGTGACGGACACGAAGCCCACCAGGGCGCCGTTGCAGCCCGCCACCAGGTCCCAGGCCTGCAATTCATGTTCCACATAACGGGGCCAACGTCAACCACCATTCGGCATGGAACCGGACCGCACTTGCATTCATAGGCATCAGGTCAGATGACCCTAGAGACCATGGCAGGAAGGCAACGAATGTGCGTTTCCCCTGGCCGTGTGTGCAAAAGCGAAGCAGGCGCCATGCCAGCGAAGCAATAAGCGTGTAATGTCGCCACGGTGGTACAACGGAGCGCCATGACCTAGGTAGGACTCGGCCTGCGCCGGTTCCTTTCAGCGTGATGATTTGCACCAACCAGCATCGCCGCACCTTGTGGCGGAAGAACGCAGTCATAAGACAAGACAGGCAGCCGGCGGCGCCCGAAAGGGTGGTGGTGACGGCGGCGCGGCCAACGACGGAGGCGGCGACGGCGGTGTTGATCAACAGCTGAGATCCGGGGTTGAAGCCGTACCTGTGGCGCGGACGATCGGGGCGTGAGGCCGGGAGAACCCAGATAGCTCCTTGCCAGTCACTAACGGTGGGGTGCGTCAAGACATGCTTTCCCTCGTGTCAGGCTCGCTTTGGTCGGGCCGCAGGCACGGACCGAGTCGCTGCTACTCGCAGCGGCGCACATCGGCGTTGCGCTGCACTCAGTCGCAAGGCACAAGACACACACGCCCCATTCCCACCGCCTGTTCCACCACACCCGCTTTGTGTCGCAACGAACACAGCCACAGGACCACGACGGAATCCCTCAGCACCGTCCCCGCGTTTCCTCCGGCGAAGCTCGGCGGTGCCGCACAGCACGCAACGCATTGCGGTGAATGCCCACAAGCGATTGCCCACACCGAGGTGACGCACCCCTGCACGAGCCCCAACGGCTCACCAGCCGAACCACAGCAGCACCGTCCCCAGCACCACGAGCGTGGCTGAGTGCCCGGGCATCTCCACGGGGTTGCCGTTGCTGTCGAAGCGGCCCATGCGCGGTCCGACCATGATGCAGCCCGCCAAGCCCGCCAGGCCACCGGTCATGTGAACCACGCCGCTACCCGCGAAGTCAATCATGCCGGAGCGGAACAGGTGGGTGTAGCTCCAGCTGCGGGCGAAGCCCAGCCAGCCCTCGGCGCTCCAGACCCAATGGACAACCACCGGGTACACAAAGGCGGAGATGAAGAACGAGTAGACTGCAGGCATGCGTCAGCAGACAGCGAGCGGGCGTGTGTTAGTCAGCAGGGCCAGAGGCGATGAAGGGCTGGATGCCGCGGCGCCCAAGGCATGGATGATGCGGAATGGAGAAATGCTGTTTGGGGACCCCAAGAAGGATCATGTTATCGCCTACAAGGAGAGACCCCAGCCCAATGCAGGATGGCCAGTTCACGCCTCGAAAGGCGCGTGCTACGGGACCACCGAGCCGGGGTGGGCGATGCTGCTGCGCTTTCGTGTGACCATCGCGTGCCTCAAAACAGTGCTTCAGATGTCATTTCATTCCAGGGAACTGTACGTTTGGTCTTTCCGAAGACCCATCCGGCACGGCGGGGCGCAATTCAGATTTAACCCCCCTGTACGTGAGGTACATACGTTCCAGCGCAGCGTGATGTTTGCACGGTGACATGTGTGCACGGCGTGCATGCGTGCACGGCGTGCATGCGTGCACGGTGTGCAGGTGAGTGAGGTTTGATGGGAGCTTACTCAAGTAGGCATTGAAGTTCAGGCGCTCCGCTACCGCGCCGGCGGGGATAGTCGTTGCAGTGGCAGCGAAAGCCCATTGGAAGAACCAGTTTTGCCAGCCGGCGCCTGCGACTGGGTTGAGTGCCTGGTTCTTGGGCAGCCAGCGAGCCAAACCGAACAGGGCGTCGCCGATCTGCAAGAATCAGCACAGTACAGTGGTTCGGAGGAGTGAGGCGAACCCAATGCCATGCGCGTCTTCCCTACTCCCGGTCAGTGTTTTAGGATTGGTAGACGTTCTATGAGGGAACCCCCACGTGGTTCTGTGTCATCGGGAGACGACCAATGGCGGGCGACGACGGCAGGGGACGTGGAACGGAATCGCGCCCCTCGACCCATCAAATGGGTGCATACTTACAAATCCGTTCGGATTGTCACCAACACCGTAGGCGAAGCCGTACCTACAGCAACGATGAAATGTGTCGGCTGAAGGCAACCGAAAGAGGCGATGGCCGCGAGCCGCGGCAAAAACTATTCGGCTCCAACGCTACCCACCCGAGTATGTAGAATGCGATAGCGGACACGGCTGCATCCATTACTGTCTGCAATAGAATGTTCACTGGCCGGGGAAGGAAAACGGTCACGTGAGACGCCTAAGGGACTGGCAGCAAAGAGGGGACGCTTACTTGTATTCTTCGATCGAATAGCTCCAGCACAAAGCTGCGCGTAAAACATGCTTGCGGTCAGCAGCAGTCAGCGGCACGCCGCATTCCAATCTTCCCACTGAACACGTCCTCAGCTCTCACCATTGCGAAGCCGGCGTGCATGACAAATACCAATGCACCGCAGGAGACAAGGTACAGAGTGTTCAGGCCGACTGTCACGTCATTGATAGGAGTCATGAATTGAGTACAGAGAACGTTCGCTATATTCTCGGCTTGATCATTGCCCTCGAACGCAGCAGAAACTGCTGCTATGCATGGATCTAGTGGAATCGGTTGCACAGCCATGATGGCGCGACTTGGCAAGAGCGGCAGGCGAAGGGTGTGATGCAGACGCCAGGGGTGAAGATGGTGCTACTGGACTTCGTCTCTCTTACACACACAATTCGTATAATGCACAGTACAGCTGAAATGTCTATCCGATTGACGTCCCATGACCCCTGTGACACAGGTTATCAAGTCAGGAAAAATGAAATCCCGCCGTACTAGGGTTTGTTTTCGAAATGCGCTCCTCGGTGACGTCTTCAAATGGAAACAATTTTCCTGCATATGCCAAGGCACGACAAGCTTCTCAGACCATGATGGACATGTGCAGTGTGGTACGCCTGAATATCGGCAGGGCCATAAGATGTGTAATTGTCTGACCAGCTAATTTGATCCAATTGCTGGCCTGAATGCCACGTGCAGTCGAGCTCAATCAACGATATCACTTCTCGACCATGAATTTGGCGCACGTGCCATTTGCCGTGCAAATGCATTTCAGAAAGCTGGCCAGGACCGAGAAACTGTGCTTTGGGCCCCGCTGTACGAAAATTGTTTGTTTTAATACAATATCAAATTGTCATGTTCCAATTGTTATAACAATGGTAAAAGGTGGTATGGTACTTGTGTGCAAACCGAGATGCTTTCTGAGGAAGGTCAAATAATTTTTACTCAGTCACGTCGATTGTAAGTTGCCACAACAAGTCACGTGGAAGAAGTCATGTATGGACCAACCACGCTGTGATCATCACGTGGCTCCAAGTGTTGTGTCAGGGCCGTGCGCACATGCTGCATAATGAGTCATTGAAGCCATGCAGCTATGCAACCCAGACATGCCGGAAGTACAGACACAAGTAAGTTTTGCATTTCCTCTCCAGCGCCGTAGCCGGCGGGCCGCAGCCCGCCTGAAATACAGTGCCAGTCAATCTTGCTATTGGTGCCCTTGACGATTGACGTTGGGCCGTTGGGAGCCTTTCCAGCACCAGTTGGCGGGTGCTGTGCGCGCTATGTGTCAGCCGGCGGCGTTCTAACGGACAACCAAGGCCATAGCACTGTCAAAGTGTTCTTCACCGGCGCAGGGGGTGCGGAAGGTTAGGTAACTTGGATAAATATGCGCGAGCCTAACAGCCTGTCTCTTGCCGACAGAGGAAATGATGAGCTCAGACAGTCCTTCGGGTGGGGCAAGATATTTAGGAAGGTCACGACGGACTTGAGGTTGCCACGGACGGCGGTTCCGGACCTCGCGCGATAATGCTGCAGTTCAGAGCAGGCGAGCACATGGTACATGTAGTTATCGCACTACTGGAAGTAGAGGTGCCTCGATTTAGGGGTCCGGACCTCGCGGAATTGCGCTGCGTATCTTAACCGTTCGTACGGTGCCATGCGGTTACCGTGCAACGGGAAACGGAGGCGCAGCAATCTGCGTGTCTGGACCCAATGACAGCGAGCTGCGCTTCCCGTAAAACCGAGCGAATGCTATCTGGTTGCCTTAACAATGGAGTGGAGGGCAGGGCAGGCCGCCGTCTGCAACGCGGCTCTTCGGACCCTGGCGCAGGCGAACATGGCGATCAGCATGTTGTTAACACCGGCAGAGGCACCGGTCGCGTGCGTGGGCAGACGGCCCGGGGGCTTCGGGTCGGACAGTCCTCCTTGTGGGGCCGCCACACAGCGAGGCACGGTATAACATGGGAAATGACGTTTTGTGAACTCATGATGGGACTTTGGGGTGCCACGGACAGGACCTCATGGGATAGCGCTGCGGTTTAGAGAGTGGGTTTAGAGCAGGCGACCGCAAGTTCACTAGTAGTTCACTACAGGAAGCGGAGGTGCCGCACCCTTGGATCCCGGACCTCGCGGCATTGCGCGGCGTCCCTACCGCTACCGTGTGCATGGTGTTAACGATGGCTGCGCATTGCCGTACCACTGACCGTACACAGTACCTTGGTTTGTGATGCGATGCGCGAATGGCGTTGAACGAAAAGGGCCCCAAACTCTTCACCCAGACGCATTCGGGCGTTCCAAGGGAAGCAACACAGACTGAGCGTCCTTGAAGACTTGCGCTTCAGGGCGTTGTCATTCAGGGGTTCGCTCCTGTAATTTGGTAGACACGCTACAAATATGGACACGATATTTACCCTTCCGCTGTTCATACTTGCGGTCCTTCAGGCGCTGCTAACAGTCTTGCAACTCATGCCGGGAGTAGGGCTGCCTGTATCCCAAATGCTGAAGTCCTTGACTCGCAATACTGCCTCTCGATCGGCTCTTTATACCCTGCTTGGGGCCCTTGCGCTACTGAGCGCGTCTTCCCTGTGGGAACTTTCGAAAGGCGCAGACAAAATTCGCTCCGGAAATCTGCGTGGGTAAGAATGCTGCTTTACTACGTTCAAATCTGTTTTCCGCTGGTGTGAATATTTCGCCTGACGCTCTGCTTCTATAGGGAGGTGATGGCGACTGTTGATTACCTGCGCGCGCAAGTCTCGTGCGCATTGAGCCTGTCCAACTTGCTAATCATGTTGCTCAATGTTGCGTTGAGCTCTGAGCGGTGTAAGCTGGATTTTACACAGAAGAACCTCACCGCTATGCAGAGACAGGTGGGTTGCAGCTGTACTCAGGTTGCCGTGATGCAATGCTGGCGGTGAAAACCTCTCTGATGTCGTGCAAACAACTCCGCTTGTCGTTCGGAGGCTAAGTTGCAAGTGGTTTCGCCTTGCCGTACGATTCGCGTCTGGGCAGGTCCACGTCGGCCAGGACTTGAGCGCATATCAGAACTGATGTTACCCCTTATGACATCGCCATGCTGTATGATGCTTTTGTGGTAGCTACACCCAACGTCCATAGGTAGTCGCATGACTAGGGAGCCAGAACTGTGATCGCTGCTGTCACCGGGAGGGCGCTCCGGAACCTGCAGTATGCACTCTGCGGTATGACCCTACACACGGATCTAGCACAGGTGCAAATTCTTGACCAACCCACGATACCTACATGAATGCTGTACAGTAGAACCGTCGTGTACCCGTGATGGCTTAGCTACTGTGCTCCGCACGGCCTGCTGACCCGACACATATCCGTTGGCCCTGACCTCCCTGTATCGGTTGCCATGACGAATGAATACTCGACCGACGGCTGCTGTGTCCGGTTCGTCGGGCTGACTATCACAGGTTAAGGGCCTGCAGGCAGAGTACGACAGGGTGACGCGATCGGCACCTGAGTCCTCTGGGCCCGCGGCCTCCAGCGGCCCATCGGGCGCACTGGCTGATGAGGCAGCGGCTCTGAAGAAAACGGTGGACCGGCTGATCGCGGAAAAGCTGCAATTACAGGTGGGCGAGTGGCGCGGAAACATTTTACGATTGGAGGAAGGAGTACAGGGTGCTGCGACCAGGTGTGCAAAAGGTGTTAGTGGCAGGAGTTTTGGTGGTGACAGGCCCCCGAATAGGCGTTTGGGCCTGGGTAAGTGCGGGGGCGAGGGGGGCCGGCCACCCAGAATGTGACATGCGCGTTTTGGCTGCGACGTGGCAAGGGCGGCGACCTTAATCAGGTAATGGGATCCAAACCACCGACACGGGTACTGGCACAACCCATCATCTCGCGGTGTGTCTTTCGGTCAAGCCAGCGCCGTCAGGGATTGCACGGCACCCTGAAAATAATCTTTCGCGACGTATTCGCGGCAGGTACTATGCCACGTGAAAACTCCACATCGGCTGGGCATCTCCTCGACTGGGCATGACACGGCTCTTTCTGGGCTTGTCCTTTGTTTTCCCCATGCAACGTGATCAAACGTCCCGCCGCGGTCAACGCCGCGGCCATCGCCGAGTCGCTGCTGACTGGTCCCCTCTTGCGCCCTGGTGTCCGTGCCTCCTCCTCGCACCCGCAGTCCGCAGTGGAGGCGGCTGAGGCGGCGGCCAAGAGCGCGGATGCCCGGGTGACAGCCATGGTGGCGCAGGTCAAGGTGGGTGGTCCCGAGCCGGCGCAGCCCTGTGCAGCGGCGGAACGTTGCGTGCGGGAAGGGGGTCATCTGCTTGACGCGACGGACCGGCCATGTGGGTCAAGGAGACGCAGCGCCGATACCATCGGAAAAGTCACTGGCGCGGCAGGGCGCCAAAGCGGTGACGCGGTCGGTTGTACCGCATACGCTGGCTCCCTGCTTACGGGGATGCGTACCGACCGACTGGAAAGGATGCGCACCCGCGGCGACGCCTCTGTTCAAGAAATTAAATTGAGGGTGATAATTTTCATTCCGAGATCAACCCGGAAGTGCTGTCGCCCCGTCTCTGCGTTGATGAAGACGGTGACCGCGCGGCAGGGCACATGCCGCATGTCCCCCGACAGGGGGACCGGCAGGGTTGACAAACCGCCCTGGCACCGGTTTCCTCCCTGGCAACAAGTTCGCGTCCCTTGGGCGGGGCTGCGCGAGCCGCTCTTTCCCGTACGGTCACGGCGGGCGGCCAAGCGGCTTGGCCCGCCCGCGTCCGTCCGTCAGTCAGTCAATCTGATCTGCTTGTCCGTCGTGTCTGATGTCAGATGGAAGGTCTCGTGTCTGGTGTCCAGTGTTGACCCAGATCGAACCCAACCCGGACCGACCCAACCCGGACCGAAACGGCCCCCATGACCTGGTCCAGAACTACGACAAGGAGTTCGACCGCATGCTGGACGAGAATAAGGCCCTGCGGACCCAGCTGCAGCGAGCGGCGCCGCAGGCGCCGCAGGGCGGCCTCTTCGCGGCTGCGTCCGGCGGTGTCGGCGGCGGCGGCGGCAAGAAGGACGACTGAGTGCCAGACGTTCGGGGCGCAGGGGCGTCCCTCAGGAACCCCAGCTGGCATGCCTCAACGCCAGGACTCTAGATGACAGGACGCATTGGCCGTGTTACTCGGTGCTGGCGCTGTGCTCATCAGCCGTTCAGCACCGCATCTCACAAACTGTGTTGGCTGTAGGTTGGGTGCCGGCGTTGCAAGGACCGAGCGCAGGGATCAGAGAGCGGCGGGCCCGGGTATTACGATGGGAAAGCCACGGAGGTCCCCTTCGGGACGACCAAACCGAACAGGGATGGCCGCTTGTTTCATTCGCGCTGTACATCCGCATGCGCCTTAATGTAATGTAACCGTTAAAAGGTGGAACCTTGTTGTTTAGCTCCCGCTCCTTGTTGTTGCTGTTGCTGCCGAGCAAGCTGGCAGAAGTAGAAGATGGGCCCAGGGCCGGTGACCCAGATCAGGGATGTAGGGCAGGCCGGTGTTGTCGACCGCCGGCAGGCTTTCGAATCGGCAGAGATTGTTAAATGGGGACGGGGCCGGCGGGAGCCGGCAGTCGCCCAGTTGCCGCCGTGTGGCGGCGCTCGATGGACGAGCGATGAGTCATCGAAACGTCCTCCACGCTCTGGACCTGTTGCTGAGTTGACTTTCGGGACCGTGTAGTCCGGGCGGCGGTGGCCGTGTGTCAGCCGAGCAAACGCGTCCCGTCCGACCCCTGGATGATTATTCCGAAGTCACGTCAAGTCAAGGCATATCACAGAGAATATCAGCCCGCTACCGTAGCAGCGCAAATAGCCTTAGCCTTTGAAGCACGAATGAATAAGGGGCATGTGCATCCGGTGTGCATACGGCTGCGCAGACTGGGTCGTGCGGTGCACTGGGAGGGTAGGGAGGGGGACTGGGTCATAGGGTGTCGATCAAGGTGCAAGGTGGGCACGCAGCGGCGTTAGGAGGGAAGACTCCCTTTATAAGTTGAGGTGAATCAATGCATCAGCGCCGTCATCGCCAGTCCGGGCGACTGCCACCAGTTCGGTGGCTTTCGCGGTGTCTCGGACTTGTCTTGATTGACATACGGTATCGGGAGAGGCAGAGCGCTGTACATCTACCGTAGACGGTGATGCACGGTACTCAGTGGACTGCGTTTAGCGTACCGCGGCAGCTAACCAGAGTGGCGGCTGGGGCCGCGTCGATTATTTGGGATCAACAGGGCGGGTGGCGTTTGGGAGTTGGAAGCTGGGAGCAGTCTTGGTGGTCATGGGCGACGATGCGGACCCTGGCCGCGCCACGTGGGGCGCGTTCCGGTACACAGGGCGCAAGCAAGATGAGCGTCCAGCGATGTTTACGCGACGTGCAAGTCCGCGGCGCTGGGGCCGGTCCACCACGGTACTGTCAACCGCGTGGGAGGGAATGGGTTCGCCGAATGCGGTTCGGGTCAGATGTGGACTTCCCGTAGGTAAGGAAACTACCGTAACTGTAAGTAACCGCCGGCGCCCGCCGTTGTCCTCGTCGCCGTGTCCCGAAATTACAGCGAGGTTAGCTGTCATCCTGCAGAGCGTAACGAATTCCTTGTTGTCCGCCCTCTACGGATCTATCGGGCCACACGACCAGGCACGCCTGGCGTTTACGTATTACAAATTGATATTTGCAATGCGTTGCGCGGATTTTCGCACCTATCTACGCTGTCAATACTGTAGATAAAATTCTGCCTATTTGTAATTCGGTAACCCTCATAACCAAAGCGTGCGGGCAACTCCACGGCGCCCGGTTTCCTACAGTCAGGGTGGCCAATTTCCATTTACTACTGCAAAAAAAATCTTATCTTGAACTCACAAATTCGAAAACGATGTTATCGGCGACGCGAGCACGGCCGTCCGGTGCTTCACGCAAGGGCTTCACAGTGCCGACGTAGCGACAGCATAGATGCCACGTTTGGCACAGGGCGCTTTGCCTTCACGCATTGTTGACGGCCCGACTGTCGCGTGTATGTGCTAGTATTTGGGATTGGAAGAGTGAACGCAGGAGTGTCCAGGTATTGACCGCAGTGCAGCTGCGCCCGTTTTCATTAAAATCATATTCAAGCTTAATTATGAAAGGAAGGTGATGATGCACCATGACTGCCAAATAGCCAGGGCTGCCAAGAACGGTATGACAAATCTGTACGGCGATGTCGCGTTCTTTTTGTTAGCACCCGTTTCTGTAGCCTTCTGGAGCAAGACTTGTCCTTATCCAGACACTGCAAGCATTGGTGTGCTGGTCACCCGCCTGAGGTGCGCCTTCTTAGGCTCGAGATACGCAGGGCATGATGTGCTTCTGTTCCTAGAACAACACGATACATCAGAGTATGTACCCTTGAGAGATCTACGCGCGTTATCCAAATTCGTGCTAGTTGCAAAAATGGTGTCTGCGGCCCTTCGGCCGGCTCGCAACGAGCGCTTCATGCTCTCCACGGATGGCGGAGAGAGACAAGAAGTACAGAAGGCGACAACGTACGGACCGCAAGTGCCTTACAGCGTTCCACCCACGGGAAAGCCATCGCAATCGACAGAGCACTTGCGCGAAGCTTGGCACACGCTGCGTCTACTGATGAGCTGCGCCACCATATGGATTTGCTGCACGATCATCGACGCCATCTATACTCCGCGCGACCACAGCTATGTACCCAGCCGGAGCCTAATTATGTCTTACCAGTGGTGCATGGTTGGCTACGCTTCAAATCTGATCCTCACGCTCATGAAGTAAGTGCAAGGGGCATAATCTCCATAAACTTCTCTGGCAAGCGGCGATGGCCCCTGCGGCTGTTTCCCTGCACGACCGCGAGGCTGCAAGAACGCCGCACGAGCGCACGCCTCCGCCAAACATGGGCCCCTCGCGCGTAGCATGCCACCCACGCCCAATCTCAAAAACATCCCTCAAAAATTAGTCCGTCCTGCAGTAGCCCGATAGCGATCAATAATATGTGTGGGTTTTGGCGGGCACTGTCAAGTGGGCAGGCCCCGTGGCAAGCCGCGACAAACCCCTCAACCGCCACAAGCTCTCGGTTCTCATCCTCCCTCAGGCTTCCGACCTCCCAGCTGTCTCTCAGCGCATCCCCACCACCCTCACCGCCGGCCAAGTGTCGGCCGGCGGTGAGGGTGGTGGGGATGCGCTGAGAGACAGCTGGTCGGGTCGTTTCTGGTTTTAAACAGCAAACCGGGTCGAGGGCCTTGTCCCCGCGACCGACACCACGCGCGCTACCACGCAAAAGAGACCACTGTCAAGTGTCGACTGCTCCCCCCACATTATTTATAATCGCCACATGTCCTCCGCCGTCGCTCTCCGGGTTGCACCTGCCCGGTCCCTTGGCGTTGGGACAGCGTCGCAAAAGAGGGGGGGGTCTTCCGAGCGGCATCCCCCATCTTGAACCCCCATCCCGTGCATACCGCACGTACCCCCCGTGCACCGCCACGTGGGTTGGTGCTCCAGGGTTGGAGGATGGCTGTGCTTCACCGTCGGCATGTGCGGGCAGTCCTGATTCCCCACGCGGCTCCGCCCCTCCACTTCCCTCCCTTCCCCTTCCCCCCAGAAACACAATTTCCACCGCCCTCCGGCGCCCACGTATTGCGCATGCTCTGGTCCATCATCACACCCTGGTTGTCTGTTTGCAGGATGCACTAGCGCCAATCATCGAGCGGTCCTCGCCCCTCATTTCTCTCCCTCTCCCGACTGTCCCAACGACTCCCCAAAACCGCGCTCACACGCCCCCGCCGCTGCCCCCTTTTTCCCCGCTCTCCACCTTGCTCAACCGACCCGACTGACCCCAGGGTCATCTTTGAGACCAACCGCTCCAAACTGAAGCTGCACATGGTCAGCTGCTACATCAACGTCCTCGCGGCCACCAGCTACGCCATGCTGTGGACGGGCTTCTCGCCGATCGTGCCGGACGTGCAGAGCTGCCTGTGAGTCCGGGGTGGCAGGGAGGTGTGTGTGTGTGGGAGGGGGTAGAGCGCGGGAGGATGAGGCACGAGGGCGGGGTGGGGGTTCGAAGGGGAAGAGAGTGAGAGGGTCGGGTGGAGGGGGTGATGGTTGGAAGGTGGGAAAGCCATGGAGGAGCAAGAGGGAAGGAAACAGTAATGGAACAAAATGAAGCGAGACGAAATGGACAGGGGTGGAAAGGATGGGGCGTGGAGCGCCTTGTGATGGGAGAGGGTGTTGGGTTATCAGGATGAAAAAAGGGATGAGAAAGTGAAATGTTTCTTCCAAGGGATTGAGGGGCCGGATGGGGCTGCCCACGCACGCCTTGGGATGAAGACTTTGGACAAGTGCAATGCGGAAAGTTGGGGCACGTCAATGCGCAGGGGGCCCGGAACCCTGACTAGCACCTACTGGATCCCGGCTGGGCCGCCATGTCGCATCGTTTGCGTGTCGGTGGCTCCATCCTCTTGACCTGGACTCCCCTCTCGATGGGCCTTTTTGCCCTGGCTCTGGCTGCATTCAGCGCAGTCTGCATGTGTCTACCAATGCGTTGCGCCAACTTTCCCTCCCTCCCTCCCTCCCTCCTTCCCTCATCCTTCCCGGCATGTGCGGTGGCGTGCTGGCAACCAAACCTGAACCTAAACCTAAACCTAGCAACCTACCCTCACCCTCCCGTCCGCCCCCGCAGCTACATCCCCCAGCGCTGGATGCTCTACTGCTTCACCGCTCCCGCCATCATCTACATCTTGTGTCAGATCTCGGACTACACGCACCGCATGAGGGTCTGGGTCATCATGCTCAATGTGCGTTCGTACGTGTGTATGTACGACGTGTACGTGTGTAACTGCGTACGACAGAGACCGGGCTCGTGGATGGGGGGGAGGAGGGGTGGAGGGGCCCGGGGACCAGGGTAGTGACGGTGGTTGGGTTTGGAGGGAGGGGGAAGGGAGTTGGCGCGACAGTCGTGCGAGGTGGGGTCGCAAGCCTTTGGGGCGCGGAATGGGCGGGTGGGTAATTGAGGGGTTGGCGGGTGGGTAGGTGGGTAATTGTAGACCTGTTGACCATCCACTGTTGGGTGGGGGGATGGGTGGGTGGGTTGACGCTGCAACTTTTGTAGACGTCAGACATACGGCCTGCCAGAATGGCTTTCGTGGTGCTTTCAACACGGCCTCCTGATACACTGCCGCCTGATACACTGCCGCCTGCCAAATCCTCTCTTCACCCATGTCGCACCTCCCGCCTTCCCCCTTACCCCCCCTCCCGGCCCTCCCTGGTGCTGCCGCACGCAGGTCTTCATGCTGGCAGCTGGCGGTCTGGGCACCGTGCCCTGGATTTCGTGGACCCATAAGGGTGGGTGTGGGTACGTGTAGGACACGTGGGTGTGTTCGCATGCAGGCAGCGCAGGAGTGCGTGACATGCAGAGGGCATAGCAGTGCCCAACAATTGCCCGTATTCAAAGGAGTTGTGCGTAGGCAGGGCAGGGCAGGGCAGCGACAGAGCCCGTCAGTCCATCCGCTCAGGGTCACACGCCCCGCCTCGCAATGCTCAATGCACCACCCAAATGAGCAGTATGGGCGTGATCGAAATGTATCTCTGTGTGTGTGTAATGAAAACTGAGTGTGTGGCGGGCCTGTTTGCGACCGTGAGGACCTCCCACCGAGGAACGCCAGTCGCCGCCGCGTTATGCGCGTCTACGCCCCAGCCGCCCGCGCGGGAGACTGAGCACACCCTGCCCACGAGCCCTGATCCAAGCAACCGTTGTCAGCCGTCTTTTGGCTGGCTGCGCGCTGGACCCCTGTCCTCGATGCATTTCGGCCGACCCGTCTCTCGCGGAGTTCCCTTCTGCCCCTCCATCCCCACGAAGGTCTACCAATCTCTCCTGTACCCATCCCCTCGACCCTCGGCTGTCTGCTCCGTCCGTCAGCGCAGTGCTAACTACAACCACACACTCTCAATTTCCTTCCCCACCAACTGGGTGTCCCCCCTCTTGCCCCTCTCCCCCCGCGGCTGCCGACCCAACCCCGTCCGCCGCCGCTCCATCTCGTGTACGGTATCCGGTACGGTACGGCAGTGTATTGGTACGTCATGTCGTGCGTGCCGTTCCCCTCCATCCTGGTGCACATGTGGCGTATGGTGTCATCCGCGGTGGATGAGACCATGGACCCGACGTCCAAGAGGGCCATCAAGTTCATCCGCCTCTTCTCCATCGTGAGTAGCCCCTGTCCTCTGGCTTGACGGTCAAAATGACAACGGCCCCCAGAGGGTGCGGCGTGGGATGGGATCGGGTGGGTTGGGGTGGGTTGGAGCGGGGTTTTGAGCCGCCACGGGCTGGGGGGAGGGGTGGAGCGGGCAAAGGAGAGGGGGGGGGCTAGGGCGTTGATAGAAGGCCTTGTTTCGGTGTTGCGGTGTGTGTTTAGGTAAGAGATACCCATGGGCAACTCCGACCAGCTGACCGCAGCCAGCGGCAGCCCGCCTTGGACTCCTTGCTCCGCATTGGCCATCCTCTTCCAGGCATTCTGCCATCCTCACTCCCCAAGCCTTCCTAACCCTAGATGCCCCCCTGGCCTCCCTGGCCGCCTGCCTCCCTGGCCGCCGCCCTGGCCCTGCTCATCACTGGCCGATCCACGAATGTGTCTGTTCCCGCGCACCCGTGCTGCGAAGCCCTCTGCGAACACCCTTTCCTTCTCCCACCCCAGGGGTTACTGGGTTTGGTTTTTGCGCTGGGTTCATATACCGTACCTCCCCCACCTCGGGTTTATTTCGTTTTTCAATTTAACCTCCCCCTCCCCCCACACATACCCGCCCACCCCCACCACTGTCTACCAATTTCCTATACCCCCATCCCCACCCCCGCCACACCTACCCACCCACCCGCCTACCTAACCACCCTCCTAACCATCCCTCCCTCCCTCCCCAGACCACCTGGAACTTGTTTCCCTTCGTCTACTTCGCCGCCATCGACGGCGCCCTGTCCCTGGAGATCTCGGAGCCGCTGTGGGCCGCCCTGGACTGGCTGACCAAGATGGTGTACAGCTCGTCGCTGATGGAGGCCAACTTCTTCACCATCGCGCAGAGGAGGGAGTTTGCGGTGCGGGCCATCGAGGAGGCCAACCGCCTCGCCACCATCCAGCAGCTCTCCACGGTGCGTGTTTAGATGAGAGATCGTGTGTTGTCGTGAGTTATGTGATTGTTCGTGATTGTTTGTTTGCGTGTGTGCGTGTCTGCATAAGGATACTGAGCCGCGAGAAGCAAAGTAGTAACGTAACGGCCGAGACAGACGATGTAGCTAGACGACACCCGGAACCCGAGTTAGAAAGAGAATTAGGAATTTAGGATTACCGACAACCGCTAGTGATGTCCCGGTAGGGGCGCCGCAGGCGAGGGCCCCGCCTACCGGGTCATCGGTGACTTATATGCAGTGTGTGGTCCGAGAGGACTGCGGTGGGGTCACCAATTGCGCTTCGCCGCGTATGCCCGCGTCGGGGCTCGCCCCTTGCGCCCCTGAGGGCCCCCCATAAGCAGCCTGTAAGTGTCTTGGCACCCCGCCCTCCCGCCCTGCCGCCCTTTCTCCACCCCCGCCCCCGCCAACCAGGCGATTGAGCGCAAGGACGACTTCCTGTCCGCCATGAGCCACGAGCTGCGTACCCCGCTGAACGGCATCATCGGCCTCAGGTAGGTCGCTGCTCGATGTCAAGGGAGCCCGCGACACCCATCTATCTCGCGTGGGGATTTCGGGGGCGGCGGGGTTTAAATTGAGAAAAGAAATAAACCCGAAGAACGAACCCGGGGGGCGGCGGGGGGAGGGGGCCGGGCCTGGGGACCCGGTGGGGCCTCCCTTTCTTCTGTCATTGAAGACAGCGACGCCTCGAAAAGCCGTCGGATGCGCGGGAGGGCCCGCACCCGGTGGGGCAGGCACCCCGTGATGGACCTGCGGGGACCCGGTGGTGTCTCCTCCCCTTCCCGATGCCGTTCGAAGCGCGCATCGCTGCAGCCGCATCCGCACCGGAGAAGCTTGGTGCCTTCTCCGGTGCTTCGGGCGGCGGGGTCTTGCTCAACATGTCCGATAGGGACGGGACGCCCGCGGCGGCGCGCCCCGCACACCGACTCGTCCACCCCTGTCCCCAGTGTTCTGGGTACTTCTGGGTCTGCCCGGGTTCGTTTCTGGGCCTTGTTTTTTTTCTTTTCTTGCTTGATGACCCCTTGCTGCCCCCAACCGTCCGGCTCTCCCCCCCCTATACTGCGTTATGCTGGGTGTGCCCGGGTTCGTTCTACGGGTCTATTTATTTTTTTTCAATTTCTCCCCCCCCTTCCCGGGCCGTCGCCGCCGTTCCCCCTCCCTGGACGGCCTCAGCGAGTCCTTGATGGCGGGCGCCTGCGGGCAGCTGCCGGATAAGGCCGTCAAGACCATCTCCACCGTCAAGCTCAGCGGCAAGCGGCTGCTGCAGCTGATCAATGACATCCTGGACGCGGCGAAGATGAAGCAAGGCACGCTGGTCATCAAGCATGAGAAGGTGCGTTCGTAGGCGGGCAGGGGCAGGAGCGCTTGACATGCAGGGGACACAGCTGAGCCCGGGAAAATGCGCATGTAGTCACACACCTGCCCGTGCCCAAGCACGAAAAGATGGGCGGGAGGGTGGGTGGGACGGGGTGTAGGGGTGGGTGGGGAGGGGGCGTCGCGGAGTGCGAGTGTGAAGGGAGGGGGGTGTACAGGTAGCCCTTTTTTCTCCGGTTTCTCGACACTGTCGTGGATGACACCCGGGGGGGGATGACACCGCGTCGCGTCGCGTCGCCATTACCGTCGGTCGCCGGGTCGGGTGCTTGGTATCCAGCGGCCTGGTGCCCTGGTTCGGTTTGAGGCTTTGAGCTGTCCTGACCGAGGGTGCGGGGCCGGGAGAGGGCTTTGCGTGGAGAGGCCGCGAACTTGAGGATCGTGGGAGCAGCACACCGTCGTGATGACCGTCTATGTCCTGGTTAACCCCCCAATCCCAGCACAATTTGTTTCTGTCTGCCAGTTTATGCTGTACAAGTCCCATTCGCTGTTTGACGCCGGCCCTGGCGGACAGTCACACATGTCGGTTTCGTGATGAAATCCACCCCCGTCTTTACTCTTTGGGTTCCGCCGGTTATTCACTCACACCCACAATCCCACACCCACAACCCCACACCCACAACCCCACACCCACAACCCCACACCCACAACCCCACACCCACAACCCCACACCCACAACCCCACACCCACAACCCCACACCCACAACCCCACACCCACAACCCCACACCCACAACCCCTCAGGTGGACATCAAGCGCCTGGTGACCGACGTGCTGGACCTGTCGCTGCCGCTTGTGCGGAAGGGCGTACGACTGGTCAACAACGTGGGCAACGTTCCCAAGATTGTGGGAGACAACGGCCGCATCGTGCAGGTCGGCAGCGCAGCGCCGGCGCCGTCCCACCGACTGCCCGACCGCGTGATGGAGTGTTGAGCCAACCCCAGAAGCCCGCCCGCCCGCCCGCCCCGCCGGGTGATCCTCGCGGCATATCTCGCTGGTGGCCTCCTTGGGGCGCCGTCGGAGTCTGACAGCAGTTGCGCCCCAAGGAGGTCATGTCTTGCATGCCGCATGTCGGCAGGCCGGGGCAGCTACCCTTGCCCGTCGGGGAGACCGCCGAAGCACCCAGCTACTGCGGAGGGGTGTCAAATTGAAAAAAGAAAGGAACCAGAAACGAAACAGGAGGGGTGTACCGTATCACGGGTCTGACAGCTCATCCCTCCACCCCCCCGGGAGCCTCGTTACCGGTCCGTTACCCCGCCTGACGCTGTGCCACCGCCCTGCTTGTCGTACGTGCTGCCGTACAGATCCTGTACAACCTGGTGGGCAACGCCGCCAAGTTCACCCGGCAGGGCGTCATCTCCATCACCGCTGGGGTCTCCGAGGACCATAACAAGGTGGGTGGGGGTTGGGGTGGGGGTTTGGGGTGGCGGGGGGGCGTGTCGCTGTCTTTGATGACAAAAAGGGGGGAGGGGGGTGACGACCCGACATGTGTGGGTGCGTGGTATGTGTGGCTGTATGTGTGTGTGTATGGGGTGTGTGTGTGGGAAGAGTGGGTGAGGGGTGAGGTGTCAGATTGCCGTGCCAGCGGGCAAGTGAGGCTGGGCGACGATTTGGCTCGGTCCTCCACCAGCAAGAGGGAATAAGGTGGCCCACGAAGGCAAACCTACTGGGAGCTGGATGTTTAGACAGAGGCAGCCAAGACCGCGGGAGCTGACGCGGGAAGGCTGGTCGCGGCGTCCGAATGCTGAATAGCACGGACTGCTCTCCCTCCCCTCCCCGTGCATTATGAATATGTCCTACAGTACGCTTCCCCCTCCACCCCCTCCACCCCCCACACCCCCACACGTCCACAGGTGTACGTGACCGTGTCGGACACGGGTGTGGGCATCCCCAAGGACAAGGTGCCCAAGATCTTCGGAGCCTTTGAGCAGGTCGGCATTGAGATGCGCGTGTGGCCGTGGGTTGTGCGGTCGGGTAGGGTGAAAGGGTTTAGGCGGAGTTGCCGCTTTGAAGGGCGAGTATGTAGAGCGACTGAAAGCCGCCCGACCCAAAGCAGTTGCAGATGTAATTACCATGATTTATCTGCACATGCAATGGGCAACAAAGCGATTGCGTGGTAAGAGAGCGAGGGTGCGGCTGTAGTGTGGCTGTGTGTGATGGGATATGGTGGGGGAGTGGTGCTCTGAAGAGTGGGTGGGGAAAGAGCGGAGGGCGTGTTTTTTTAACAGGCGGCCTCCAGGTGTGCCTGTACGGCAGGTTCCTTGAGCCGTACTGCCGTACTGCCGCTCATGTTGCCTGCCTGCAGGCGGATATGAGCACCACCCGGCGGTACGGCGGTACGGGACTGGGTTTGCACCTGGTGAAGGAGCTGGTCAAGGCGCACTGCGGAGATATCACTGTGGAGAGTGAGGTGAGGAGGCGGGGCGTGGGGGCGGGAGGGAGGGAGGGAGGGAGGGAGGGCCGAGAGGGCGTGTGTAAAAGGATCCTGAGCCGCGAGGAGCGGAGGCGTGTGTGTGTGTGCGTGTGTGTACTGGTTTGAGGCAGGTTCCAGGGCTGTGCGGTGGTAGGCGATTGGCCTGCTCAGTTGGGGCGTGTGCGGCCCGCCCGCTCCGCCGTTGCCTCGGCCCTGGCCGTGGCGACGGTACAGGCACAGGCACAGCGCGGGCATCCCCCGCGCTCCTCCATTACCCGTATACCCTCGTCTCCCTCCAAGCACCGGATTCACGGTTCTTTGCCCTCCCGCCCCCGCGCCTGATCACCAGACCGGGTTTTCCACCGATCTGGACGTCAGCGCGCGACCTGTGACCTCCACGGATGCGCACCGAGTCATTTGTTGCTGCTCCCCGACCCCTCATCTTCTCCTCCCCTCCCCCGGTCCCGTCTCCACCTCCCATGCTCTCAACCCATTTCCCCCCCTTCCTGCAGGTTGGCGTGGGCTCCTCCTTCACTGTGTGGCTGCCCATCAGTCAGGACGGAGAGGTCATGGGCGCTGACGACAGCGAGGCCAGGGAGCAGTTCACGCTGTGAGCAACGGGAGGGGGGAGGCCGGGCGGGGACACCGACCGACACACCCGCACCGGCACCGGCACCCGCACCCGCACCCGCACCCGCACGGGGGCCCCCATCTCTCCCATCGTTGCGCTCACCGGATTGCCCACCTCGCCTCCCCGCCCCGGCCCGCCTTGCAGCCGGCGCGCAGCGCGCAGCTGCCTGAGAGCACGGCACCCTCGTCCCCGACCGGCCCCCCGCCAAAGCGCCTTCCCTCCGCCCACCCGCCCCATACGGTCACCGTCCCCCTCGGGTCCTTGTTGCCGGGAGTCGGCGTAGTGCGTTGCATCCGCCTGACGGACCCTCTCACCCTCCGTTCCCTCCCCTCCGCCTACCAATGTCTACCCATTTCCTGCATTCCCCTCCGCCCCTTGGGCGGTTCTGGCTTCTGGGCGCAGCTCTCACCGCTGCCGACCAGTTCCCTGCACGGCATCCCCTGCCCGTCTCCGCATTACCGTTCCAGGGATCTGAACGAGCCCCTCCGCCGCATCTCGGAGGAGTCGGAGGACGGCGGTCCCCGCTTGGCCCGACCGGGCGGCAGGATCCCCTCGGAGGATAGCGGAGGAGCCGACGGCGGTGTGGAGATGGGGGAGGCGGACGGAGGCGCCGGCGGCAACGTCGGCCGTGGCGGCAAACTCGGCGGGGACCTTGGCGGAGCCGACAGCGCCAGCGGTGGGCGCCCCACGGGCCCAGCCGTCGGCGGGGACACCGGCGGCGTCGGCGGGGGTGTGCCCGGCGGCGCGGGCGGCAGGAAGGGCGCGAAGGCCGCCGGGGCCGCCGGCGGCGCGGGGGCGGTCGCGGGCGGGGCGGGCGGCGCGGGCATGGAGAACTTGCTGACGGTGACCAAGACGGGTTTCAAGGTTATGAAACCCTTTTTCAGGTCTGTGGATGGGTGGTGGGTGGGTAGGTGGGCGGGCGGTTATCGTGCCGCTGCGCGGGTGCCTGCTCAACGTTTGCAAGGGTGCGTTGGCACCCTCCTTTGGGGGACGAGGGCGGGCCTGGATTATCACTCTTGGGGAGAGGGGGTGTGATTGAACACCGTACCTGAGGGGGAAGTGGGGATTATGCCCGAGGTGTCAGTCTTTGTCCGGATATCTCCTCTTTGGTCGCGTCCTTTCATCCAGACCCAGCCTCCCATCGCCCCCTCAACCGCACCGCACCCGCCAGCACCCCCTTTCCGCCGCCTCCCTTGGCCGCCGACCTGCTTCCCGCCCACACTGCCACACTGCCACACGCACTTATCTGAACACACGCTGTCAGGGAAAAGTACGGCGGCTGCATGGTCTTGTCCGTGGACGACGACCCGATCAACCAGATGGTGGTGGAGAACCTGCTGTCGCCGGAGGGGTACCGCGTGGAGCAGGTACGGCAGGGCTGACGTAGCCTTGTTTACTGCGTCTCTGTCGTACATTGCCGTAACGTTAGTTCCTCGTTCATCACTGAACTCCCGGTTGAGGGCGCGGGGGTGGTGGGCAGTCGCTAGGGACGGGCTGGGAACGGTGTACGGCATGCCCCTGAACCTTTTCGTTTTGTGACTGGGAGTTCCGCTCGCGGCTGTGCCTTGGGTTTCGGAGCCCCCCCCGCCACCGGCCTGTGCTCTGATTGATCCCCGAAACTGGAAACCCTAGTTCCCGCCACGCTATTGTGCTCTAGGTGATCCCAATCCCCTAAACCTTCTGGGGCCTTTCCGCACCCCCCTGGAGCCCTCCACTCCACACATAAGCCCGACCCTTGCGGGGGGCATTCTCCCTATCGCGAGACCTCACTCTGCCTCGTGTTTCCTTCCTCCTCAACACGTTTTCAGCAGTTTCCAGCATCATCCCTCCCCCCCGTGCCCCACATCGCAGTCCAGGCAACTTGCCAGTGCTCCCCCGCCGCCTTGCCGGCCCTGAGAACGTCCCCTCTCCCCTCCCCTGCCATCTCCCCCCTCCCCCCTCCCCTGCCTTCCCCTCCCCCGCCCTCAGGCGATGTCGGGCTCCGAGGCACTGGACTTCCTGAAGAAGACCGCCACACTGCCCGATGTCATCTTGCTGGACATCATGATGCCGGACATGAGCGGATACGAGGTACGGGCGGGTGCGCGACTGCCGTACCGTATGTGTGGGGGTGCCTGTGGCCCTGTGCGTGTATGTGCACAGCGACACGTCAGCAAGGGCCCCGCGCTGCCCCTCCATCACCTCACGTTTACCACCCCAACGACCCTAACGACCCCAACGACCCCAACGAGCCGCCCAACCAACCAACCAACCGGTCAACCTCTCGCGAGCCGGTCCGCCGCGTCGCCCCCCTCCCCCGGACTTCGTTCTGGGCTTGCTATCTGTTTTCGTATTTGAAACAAATAGGAAAACAAAGCGAACTGATGTCGGGGCCGGTGTTTTTCCCCACGAACTGATGTCGGGGCCGGTGTTTTTCCCCACGAACTGATGTCGGGCCGGTGTTTTTCCCCACGAACTGATGTCGGGGCCGGTGTTTTTCCCCACGAACTGATGTCGGGGCCGGTGTTTTTCCCACGAACTGATGTCGGGGCCGGTGTTTTTCCCCACGAACTGATGTCGGGGCCGGTGTTTTTCCCCACGAACTGATGTCGGGGCCGATGTTTTTCCCCACGAACTGATGTCGGGGCCGGTGTTTTTCCCCACGAACTGATGTCGGGGCCGGTGTTTTTCCTCACGAACTGATGTCGGGGCCGCTTTTCATGTTGTTACCCGGCCCCGACATCAGTTTGCTGCGGATTCCCTCCCACACCTTCACCTCAAACCTCCCGCGGGGTGCACGGTGACGTTCTCCATAATATGCACCCATACCCCCATGTACGCATACCCGTACTCGCATCCGTACTCTGCCCGTACATACATCCGTACTCATGCCTGTACACAGGTGTGTCAGGAGATCCGCCGGCGCTACTCGGCGGTGTCCATCCCCATCATCATGGTGTCGGCCAAGGGGCACCCCGAGCACGTCATGAAGGGCCTGGAGGTGAGCGCGCCGTTGGGGGGGCGGGGGGTAGGGAGGGGGTTGAGGGGGGAGGGAGGGGGGGAAGCGGCGGGGACGAGGAGTGAGGGGAGTAGGAACGAGGTTGGGGCGGGGAAGGAGGGGATGGGATGGGGTGGGGTCAGGAGGGGTCTGGGCTGCTGCCCCTGAGTCGCCGGCGGCGGGTCGCTGGTCGACCTGCGCCGAAACGAGTATGCGTCTGGGGTTGCTTCGCGTCCTGGAGCGGCGAATGACCGTGTCGTCGCCCAGGGTTGTCCCAAACCTCTGGGCCCCCACTGGTCCCGACCTCCCGGTCGCCGCTCCCGGTCACCTTCACGCGCGCTAGTCCCCCCAGCTCCGGTAGCAGCGCAGTTTGAATATGTCTGCCAATCACTATAACCCCTCAGCTTGTCCTCCTCAAACCCGCGTCGCTGTCGCCCGCCCCGCCCTCGCTGCTGCCCTCCCCGCCGCCTGCTCCGTTTCTTTTTTTAACTTAACCCCCCCTCCCGCAGGCCGGCTCTGTGGACTACGTGAAGAAGCCCTTCCACCGGCAGGAGCTGCTCAGCCGCATCAGGGCGCAAGTGCGGAACAGGTGGGGTCGGGGAGCTGAGGGTGGTTGGGTTTAAGTGGCTGGATCAACACGCCTGGGAATCGGGGACGGGCAGAAGGGGCCCCGCAGTGGGCCGGGAGGGGAGGGGAGGGCCTTCCTGCTTCTCCTTGCTTGCAAGCCAGTGACCTCAAGGTGTGCGGAGGGCGATTGGTGGTCGTAATTGAGTACGTCAGTATCAGAGGTACGGGTGTGTTCGTACCAGATGTACGGGTGTGTTCGTACCAGAGGTACGGGTGTGTTCGTACCAGAATGACTAGTGTCAGGCGCCCATGAGGTTCAGGCAGGCCGCTGACACTGACCCAGCCGTTACGTCAACGGTGCACGACAGGGGCTGGCGGGGGTAAAAATGAAACTGCCCAGACACACCCAGCTCGCGACCGATACGGTACCGGTACTTGCCAAGGGCCTTGTGGGGCCGTCCTGACCCCCTGCTGCGCACCACCGCCACGGCCTCCCTAATCCGGCAGGGAGATCTTCGAGGCGGAGATGGAGAGCAGGAAGGTGCGATTGGGGACAGGATTGTGTGGGTGCCCCCAGGATCCCCCGGACAGCGCATTGGCACGCCGCCCCCTGGTTCCGCGGGACTCTGATCTTTCATGTCTGTGAGTGTGGCCACATGTGCGGCTGCAGGTGTGATGTGGACTGACTCACCGGCCGGGTGATCCACTGCCCAACTGACTAGCTGGCGAACTGACTCACTGGCTGGGTGGCTGCCCGGCCCCCCGTTTCATGTCATTAAGGAAAGCGGAACCGCGTCTCCCCTCCTGTTTCCCCCACTCCCCTCCCGTTTCCCCCACTCCCCTCCCGTTTCCCCCACTCCCCTCCCGTTTCCCCACTCCCCTCCCGTTTCCCCCACTCCCCTCCCGTTTCCCCCACTCCCTCCCGTTTCCCCCACTCCCCTCCCGTTTCCCCCACTCCCCTCCCGTTTCCCCCACTCCCCTCCCGTTTCCCCCACTCCCCTCCCGTTTCCCCCACTCCCCTCCCGTTTCCCCACTCCCCTCCCGTTTCCCCCACTCCCCTCCCGTTTCCCCCACTCCCCTCCCGTTTCCCCCACTCCCCTCCCGTTTCCCCCACTCCCCTCCCGTTTCCTGCCGCTGGGTGGTCTCGCAGGTGACGGAGATGCTGAAGCGCATCCTGCCCATGTCGGTCATCCAGCGGCTGCAGCAGGGGCAGTCCATGATTGCAGACTCACACGACGAGGTCACGGTGCTGTTCGCGGTGAGCCGGTTGGGGGCTGGGGTGGGGTGGGGTGGGGGAGACAAGGGGAGGGGGTAGGGGGTGGCGAGGCGTGTGTGCCGCGTGTGTGGGAGTGGGGACCTGTGACTGACCGCGGGGCCGTGTGGTGACCGACCCCAGGACGTCGCTGCGACGTGGCCATGGACACCTATGCCATGGAGACAGCTTCGGCAGCAGTCCTCCTCTCCCTCCCTCTCTCTCTCCCCCCCTCTCTGTCTCTCAACTCGCCCGAGCCGCCCGCCCGACAACCCCCACCCCACCCGAATCCAGCTGTGTATGTATCCGCGCGCGCTTTCTCCATCCTATTGTATCCCCCCACCTCACCTCACCTCACCTCACCTCGCCCCCTCCCCCCCGGTGGCCACTGCCGGCCCCCTGGCCCCCCCCTCAGGATGTGGCCGGCTGGCTGTCCTCCCAGTCGCTCTCCTCCCGCAACACCGGCGATGTGGTGCTGGTGCTCAACGAGATGTACAGCGCCTTTGAGAAGCTGCTGCTCAAGTACCAGGTGTTCAGGTAGGCGGCAGTGTCGGCATACCTACCAAAGATACCCCCACAGGTAGGGGTAGGGGTAGGGGTAGGGGTAGGGGTAGGGGTAGGGGTAGGGGTAGGGGTAGGGGTAGGGTAGGGGTAGGGGTAGGGGTAGGGGTAGGGGTAGGGGTAGGGGTAGGGGTAGGGGTAGGGTAGGGGTAGGGGTAGGGGTAGGGGTAGGGGTAGGGGTAGGGTAGGGGTAGGGGTAGGGGTAGGGGTAGGGGGGGGGGGGGTAGGGGTAGGGGTAGGGGTAGGGGTAGGGGTAGGGGTAGGGGGGGGGGGGGGGTAGGGGTAGGGGTAGGGGTAGGGGTAGGGGTAGGGGTAGGGGTAGGGGTAGGGGTAGGGGTAGGGGTAGGGGTAGGGGTAGGGGTAGGGGTAGGGGTAGGGGTAGGGGTAGGGGTAGGGGTAGGGGTAGGGGTAGGGGTAGGGGGGGGGGGGGGGGGGGGGGGGGGGTAGGGGTAGGGGTAGGGGTAGGGGGGGGGGGGGGGGGTAGGGGTAGGGGTAGGGGTAGGGGTAGGGGTAGGGGTAGGGGTACCGGTAGGTTGATTTATATTCCTTGGGAAGAGGGGCTAGGCAGCGGTGCGTGCCAGGCAAGGGGCACCGGGGCAGAGCCACGCCCGCCGGACGTCCGCATGCCGCACAGCGGGGCCCCAGCCCCGCGCCGCCCTGGTGCCCGGAAGGTTAGCGGCCATTCCACTCAACAGACGGCTGCCGCCGATGACCCGCGGGGTCCACTGTCACATCGTACCAACGTGGCCAAACCCGATGCACTCTCCCCCCCTCTGTGGGTTCCCCTTCCCCCCGTTCCGCCCGCCGCCTCCAGGGTGGAGCACTCGGGCGAGTCGTACCTGGTGGTTTCGGGGCACGACGGCACGCAGGACCACATCCGGCGCATCCTGTCCATGGCGGTGGACATGCTGTCGGCGGTGCGGCGGCTGACCTTCCCTGGAGGGGAGCCGCTCAGCATCCGCATCGGCGTCCACACGGGTCCAGCATACGCGGGCGTGGTGGGCATCGACAACCCCCGCTACTGCGTCTTCGGTGAGTGTCGTGCCATGTACGGCAGGGAGGCTCCGCCGGCCGTGGGAATGAGGAGGATGTTGGCGTGGCGGGTTGGGGAGAGGTAATCGTGGCGTGTGGTTTGGAGGGTATTTGGTATTGGGTGTGTTCCCCTCGTGGCGTTCTTCTTCCACCCTCGCGCTCGTAACCTCCCAACCCGCCGACCCACCGGACCCCTGTACGACACAGGTGACACCGTCTCCGTGGCCAACGCCCTGGAGTCCAAGGGCTTCGATAACGCCATCCACTGCTCCAACGCCGTACATGCTGCTGTACAGTCCAAGTGAGATTTGCAACTGGCGCAGCCGCGCTGTGGGCGGGAGGGAGGGAGGGTCGGTCCGGGGGAAGTCAGAGGATTGCTGGCTGCTGGGGTTGGGATCTTTGACTGCTGCGGTCGGGACGGGCAGTAAGCTTGCTGTCTGAAACATGTTTCGAAACATGTTTCGGAACATCTATCGGAACATGTATCGGAATGCATTCGGCCGTGCGTTCTGACAGTCACACTGCCCCGGCTCCACGGGGGCAGAGCAACTCCCCGCCCGCCCGCTGCCGACACGCGTGGCAACCAGTTTGCTTTCTTCGGTCATGTTGCTTGGTGCCGTACGGCAGGCTTGTACCCGACATCGTGCACCCGGCAATGTACGGAGAACCGGGAGCGTACTTGCTGCATTGTTGCCTGCCGCGCAGGGAGCGCGACCGCGGCTCGGCCATGTTCCTACCCGCGCGCAAGTCGATGGCCACAGGACCCACCGTCATGGACACCTTCATCTACAAGGTACGACACTTCTTTCCGTACCCGATAGTACGGTGCAGTACACTAAAATATACTCGGTCGCCCCCCTTGGCCCTCCCGCGATGGCGGGTGGGCTGATCTGGGACGGAAAATCGATGTTCCCCCTTCCCAGCCGCGATCACCCGTCGTGGCCCCCTCTCCCCCTCACGTGTGTAGCGCCCGGCCCCCTGTCTCGCGGGGCTCGGTCTCTCCCCCGTGTTGTCAATAGAGACAGCGAAACCGCAAAAGTGCAACAAACCGATAACCGCCGATGTGGTCATTGACGAAGACGGCGAAGCGTTGACACCGACGAAATAAGTAGCAGCTGATATGTTCAGATAGTGGACGGCTGATGAGGCACCGTAGTGGGGCTGGCGAGAAGAGTTGTAACGGTCGAACCCAAAGAGCAAAGACTCCTGTCTCGCGGGGCCCCGGTGGTCTCCCCCCCCCCGGGTTGTTCCCCCCACAGCACATCCCCGGGTCCGTGACGTGGCCACACCGGCGCCTGCCGGTCCCCACCGCACGGACCCACTTACCGTACCGCGATGGGTTTCCTGGCGGTCTGCCTGTCGTGGCAGTTGCGTCTGGTGGCAGGTGTTGCTTGCCTGTCGCGGCAGGTGTTTCTAAGCACTGTCGGGTCGGTCGATTTTCCATCCGTCCCCTTAGATGTCCCCTGTGGTGGAACCGCCGCCCCCCGGCTCCCCCCTTGTTATGCCCCTGCCAGGCGGGCTCGTGGGAGTCGGCACTGAAGCAGCTGGAGGACGAGGAGCGGGAGAAGGAGGTGCGATGGTTTCGGGGCCCTAGTGGAGTCGAGTGGGGGTGGGGGGGAAGTGGGGTTGGGGCACAGGAGATCTGGGGTGTGGTGTGGTTGCTGGTGTGGTGTGGTTTTGTTTTGTGACGCTGTGGTGTGGCGCTGCAGGCGCTGCAAGTGATGCAGGTGGTGGTGGGTGCCCGGAACCCGGGTGGGTCGGAGAAACCCCGCCCCAGCCCAGGTGTGTATGTGTACGAAGCGCGGAAACCGGCAGTCACCGCCGCCACCGCCTCCCTCGTTCCTCTCCTGTGTGCCCACTTGCCCCTGACGACTACCTCCACGCATCCCCTGCGTGTCTCCCACCTGCACCAGGCGGCGGAGCGGGAAGCCAAGGCGGTGGAGGAGAGTGCGGCGCTTGAGAGTGCGGCGCAGGAGAAGGCGAAGCTCGAGGTTCTGACGGCGCAGGTGGGGTTGGATTTCCAGTATGGCATCCGCAGCTTCCCCCCTTTTGAGTCACCTTATCCTGCAAATGACGTTGCTACCCCCCCCCCCCCGCGTGTGTTCATCAAAGCCACCCGGCCGATTGTGTTTGCTTCCTCTCTCTCTCTCTCTCTCTCACACACACACACACACATACAGTCCGCAGCATCTGCTATTAGTTCTTTGCCCCTGCGCTGTGACGGCCGTTGACCGCGTTCGTACCCGGCACATCACTGCAAATTCGGCACCCGCATCTTTGCATTCCATTTGCTTTGCTCGTTTTTTCCTTCTTACTAACAACTTTTAGGACCGTCGCGCTCACGTGTGTCCCTGTCTTGCCATCCGCCTTGCATGTCCTCCGACTTCGCTTCGCTAACCACTGACGGTGCTGCTTCGCTTGGTGCTCCCGTTTCTGCATTCAGGTCCGTATCTTTTCCTTCTGCACGGGCTGGGGCGGTTGTGCCGGGCACTTGCTTGCTGTCGGCATTGCACGCGCTGTCGACGCATACGCCCTTGCTTTTGCTGCACCTTAGGATCAGTAGGTAGCTTAGTAGAGTTTTCATCTGCATTAGCCTACGACGTCATAGCCGCTGCTTCTGCTGGCGTCCCGGCGCCCACCGGCGCTCGACAACGATACGGGGCGCTGCAGCATCACGGCCTACACCACCTTGGGACTCCTTATGGACGACATATTTCGCCCTGGCATATTGGTAACTCTGGTCTCGGTCTCAGTCGTCGGTTGCATTGCTGGACACGGGTCTGCTTATTCGCGGCTCAGCTTTTCTCTTTGATAACACACATACACACACACACTCTCTCTCACTCTCACGCTCAGGTGGAGGCACTAGAGGCGGAGCGCAAGGCCGCGCAGGAGCTCGCGGCTGCGGAGGCGGCGGAGAAGAAGGCGGCGGAGGAGCGGCTCGCGCTGCAGGCGGTGGAGAGGAAGGCGGCGGAGGAGCGGGCCTCGCAGCAGGAGGCGGTGGCGGCGGCGGCACGGGCCCAGGCGGCGGCGCTGCAGAGCCGGGCGGAGGCGGCGGAAGCGGAGAGGCAGCGCCTCAAGGTGGGCTACCCTCGGGTTCTCGGTTTTTGCAGAGGTGGGGAGGAGGGGGCCGAGAGGGGACGGTTCAGGAAATTGGCGGACATACTCATAGCAGAGCTCTGGTGCTGCCAGAGCAAAGGGCGGGAGGGGATGGGCGGAAAGGGGCTGACGTGGTTGATGATCGGGGGCTGGTGGAGGAGCGGTGAGGGGATGGACGGTACTAGCGCGTCGGCGTTTGTTCTCTCTGGGGACGGGACCTGAGCCCCCTACCTGGCTGGGACCTCTCGGCTGCAGGACTCTGTCGCTGTGTACGAAAGGTTGCTGGCGGAGGCGCGGGAGGCGGTGGCGGCGGCCGCCGCGAACGCAAACACCGCCAGCTTGCCGTACGGCAACCACACGGCCGCCGCGGCGATGGCGGCGATGGGCGGCGGCGGCGGTGGCGGCGGCCCCTACCGGGACGCGCTGTTCAGCCCGGAAGGCTCGGTCGCCCCGTCGGACTGCATCCCGGCGTACGGCGCCGCCAGCGTGGCGGGATCCGTGGCCAGGGGCCCCGGCAGCGTGATTGCGGGACAGGTACGGCAAGCGGCACGACGACGCCTTGCAGTGTTGTGGGTGCTGTCGTACAGGCTGCTGGGCATCATCCCTAAGGGCCCCAAGTTCAGATACGAAGATTGGCTGGGCTGGTGATGGCTGGGCACTGATGGCGGCGGATGACCCCCTCGGACGGCGGATTTGCGAACTGGGTTACTGTGCGCCATTGTATTCTTGAACCCCGGAGGACCGGGGGGTAACCAGTGCAGTGTTGCCTTCCGCCTCTCGAGCTTTGTCTCCCACCTCGCCATCTTCCATCCACCTCTCCCCCTTGCCATCTTCCACCACCTCATATTCCTTTTGCGGCCCCCGAATGCTCTCAGGCGAGTGGTGCCCGCCTTGACCCTGTGGCCTCCCGTTCCCTTCCCTTCCCTCCGTCCCTCCCTCCCTCCCTCCCTGGTCTTCCTCCCTCCCTCCCTCCCTGGCCTCGCAGGTGTCTCAAAGCTTCTGGAGCATGACCTACCCGATCGACATGTTCCTCAGGGTACGGCACTGCATGGGGAGGTGTGCGACAGTGTTGGGCCGGGGGCCGGGGTCGCCCGTGTCGGGGGTTTAGGGTGGCGGCTGGCGGTGCGCGTGTGCGTGGGGTGGATGGGTGGGTGGATGGATGGGATGTTAAAAGGCTGACCGACCGACTGCAGCCACGCCCTATGGGTCCGATTACGGCCCGCGTTCAACCCGTCCCGCACAGTCCCGTTGAGTGTCTTGATCCTCCTCCTCCTCCTCCTCCTCCTCCTCCAGTGGGGTTCGGCTGGGCGTGCCGTCTTTAATATCCTTCCACTTCGCGCAGTGCTCGCAGCACAGAAGCGGCAGCAGGTCCATCGCTCCCCTGTGCCCTGTGCCCTGGCGGAAGCAGGGACACGACGTGAGGCCACTGGCCACGGAACCGTGAGCAGGAACCGAGAGCCGCGGAGCGGCGGCCGATGGCTCTTCGTTGCGGGGTTTTGGCCCTCCTGCGGCCCATCTCCCCCCCATATGCCTCAGATGCCGCCCCGGGCCAGTGTCAACCCTCAGTGTCAACCCTCAGTGTCAACCCTCAGTGTCAACCAGGACAGGAGCGAAGTCGCACAGAAACACCGACCCCGACTCGCCCCCTCCCGCCCCTCCTGTCCGCTGAACCTCCATGGCCTGATCAGGACATCGGACTGCCCCAGTACGTGGAGCGGATGAGGAGCCAGGAGGTGACGCCGCTGGTGCTGGCGGCCATGAAGGAGCGCGAGCTGGAGGTGGGTGTGTGGATCGGGGGGCAGGGCAGGGCAGGGCAGGGGTGCGTGTGACCTTATGCCGCGGGATGCGTCTGTATGTCATTCGGGGGGCAGGGCAGGGCAGGGGTGTGTGGTATGCCATGGACATGATAGGGCCCAACGGTTGCACATATGCGTACGTAATGTACCCAATATACGCGACCCGTAAGGGAAAAGTTGCGTGTGGGGTTGAAAAGGAAAACAGCGTGTGGGGAAGAGGTGTGTGTGGGGTGTGTAGGAGGGGTTTCGCGTCTTGAGCGTCTGCCAGTCTGCCAGTCAGCACAGACGGCCAACGACTGTCACCGTCACCCGCAGCGCCCTTAAACCTAAACCCCGTTAATCAGGAATCCCCCTAAACCCTAGGACCCCATCCCCAGGCGCACTCCCGTCTTTCCCCCGGGTCCTGGGCTTGGTGGGTTTCCTCCCTTTTTCAACCTCCCTTCCCCCTCCTGCCGTCCCTCCCCGAATACGCTCCGCCCACAATCTATGCCTTCGAGACTCTCCCTTGCTTTGTCGTGAACTCATAGCCTATCGTACGGACCGCCGGTATCAACCTGTTGTTATTAAAGATGTTACAGCGTACCCCGCGGGTCATCGGTCAACCCCTTTGTACCAACCCCTTTGTACCAACCACCGCCCCCTCTGTATCATATCATCCGCCGCCTCTGTGTCCTCCTCCCCTCCCCCTGCCCCCCTGTATTGACCCCCCTCCAGGCCCTGGGGGTGGACACCGTGGGAGCCCGGCGGCGAATCATGGAGGCCGCCAAGCAATACGCGGCCAAGGTCAAGAGCACCGCTCGAATGGTGGCGCTGTACAGGTGTGAGGTTGGGCGGGTGGTGGTGGCTCTGTATGTGTGCTTGTGTGTGGCGACCGGTGGCAACTGCGCTTGCACCTCCAAGGGCATTAGAGACTGATGAAACCGAACTGTCGGGAGGGAGGGCACGAGGTGGGACTGCTCCGGAACCACCCGGAGAGCCCACCCGAGGAGCCGGTCAGGGATTGGAGAGCGCGACACCCCTGGACCGCCCCTGGACCCCGTGGGTGTGCCCGGGTTCCTGTGCCCTGGGTTTGGGTTTCCTATCCGCCCTTGGGCCCTCGCCGACCCTGGGCCCTTCCCTGGACCCTGAACCCCGACCACAGGGATGGCCAGACGATGTCGCCCACCACCATCCCCGGCTTGTCGGCCCAGCTGTCTCACCCCGTCGTGACGGTCGCGGCCGCGGCGGCGGCGGCCGCCGCCGCGGCCGCGGCCGCGGCCGCGGCGGCGGCCCCCGGCCAGTCCGCCGCCTCCCCGCTGGGCGCGCTCTCGCCCGAGGACGCCAGCCACGCCGGCACCGCCGCCGGTGCGACCGCCAGCGGGCTCTCGAGCAGCGCTGCGGGCACGACCCCCCCCGGCCTGCTGGCGCCTTGAGCGATGCGGACACGACCCTCTGTCTGGCCGCTGCTGGGGTCTCGGGAGGGGGGGGGACATGCGGTCTCGCTGTCTTTATTGACAAAAAGGGGGGACCTGCGGCGCCTACGGAGGTCGAAAAAACGCCCACGCCGACGGGCCAGGGCAGGGCAGGGGGATTGATTACCACGTGCGTAGGGACGCACGGTGTGTGGGTGTGGGTGTGGGTGTGGGTATAAGATTACTGGGCCGCGAGACGAGGGTGTGTCAGATGGAGGTGTGGGGGTCTGGGGTTTTGCGGGTGTGTTACCTATCCTTGTACCTTGTTACATATCTCGCGGAGCGTGACGCGGGCCGGGGCACCTACCCCCTGCCCATCGGGGAGACCGTCGAAGCACGCCGCTCCAATTCCAGAGCGGGCGCACTACTGAATCGTGGGTGTGTGCATTGGAGAACTGTTTGGGCGTGGGTGTGGGGTGTGGGTGGGCGTGGTCGACAGCCCTGTGGGCAAGGAAAGGGTGTCCGAAAGGGTTGCTTCAGGGATGAGTGTAGAGATCAGGGTACTGGAGATTTGAGGAAGGAGACATGGCTCCAGGAAGGTGGAGGATGGGATGGGTGTACGGCTTGAGTACCGTAAGAGGCGCTGCCCGGCAGCACCCAACGTCGTAAAGGTCCGGCAGTACGGCTATGCGTGTTTGCTTGTGTGCATCTGTGTGTGCATACGTGCCGGCTCGTCTCCACATCCGGAGAAACGAGCCGCCTCCCTGGACCCCCCCTGGACCCCTCCCTGGACCCCTCCCTGGACCTGGTCTCCTCTGGGTGATGTGGCCATGAGGTGGCTGTCAGCAGCTTGCTGCGGGGGGATGTGGCCGAAAATACCGACCAACAGACAAACAGACAAACCGACCGACCGACCGACCGACCTGCGTGAGGTACGGATTGGAGTTGAGGGGCCGCAAGCTGAGACGGCCCGGCTGGTGGGTCAGGGTGGGGTACGTCCCGGCCGCCGGCACGAATGAGCGGTTGGGGGTTGGTGGTTGGTGGTTTGGGTCACCCTGGGCTTACACACGCTTTATGGGCGGGGAAGGGTGGGGGCATGGACTTTCCGTCATGGGCTGTACAGGTTGGGATTGATATTCATCCATCCGTCTCTGTTGGATGTGATACGGTACGACATTTTACGACGTAGATGTGGCTCAGCACCCGGACAGCATGACGAGTGGCGGCGTATCGGCCCCGCATGTGAACAACAGCCTAACCGTCAACCGACAGGCGCACGGTGCGCGCGTGTTCTGCTGCCCTCGTGCGCGTGTGTGCTGATGATGGTTGATGGCGCAGTACGGCCCCGTTGTGCTGAGGCACGGAGGGAAGGGGGAGAGGGAGGGAGGGAAGGGGGGGAGGGAGATTCCATAACCTGGGTCGTCACCTGTCGACAAGGGTCTGGTTTCGGAGTGTGAGGTCCGTCCTGTCCTAGAGGTACCGAACGGGAGCACGCTCCGTAACTCAGCCGAGGGGTATTCGGTGCTCATTTTTGTGCCTTGGGAGGCGAGGGGGTTTCCAGTTCCATGGAGTTCTGGATGTGTGTGTGTGTGTGTGTGTGTGTGAGCGCGACTGTGCGCGACTGCCCATGTAAAGGGAAAGGGAAAATTGAAAAGAGAAAACGGCAGGGGTGTTGTGAGGGTTCTGGTCGCCCAGCAAGGATGGATGGATGGGTGGATGGGTGTGTGGATGGGTGTGTGGATGGGTGTGGGGTTGGGGTTGGGGTTGGGGTTGGGGTTGGGTGCGCTATTGGTGAGCTGAGCTGTGTGCGTGCGCTTCGGTGATGTGGGAACGTGCGCGCATGTGGTTGGAGGAGAGACCCGCCCCACTCGCCCCACCCTCCCCACTCGCCCGACGTGCATGTCGTACGACGTGTACGTCGTGTCTGTGGGTACGGCTGCGCGCGGCGGCTGGTGTAGCCCTCGACGGGGTACAGGGTGGGTGGGTGCGGCATGATTGGGGGGCGGTAGGACGATAACGCGGAAGCTTTGTATGGTTGTGTGTGATGGAGAAATGCAGTCGCGAGGTGCGGAGGTCTGTGCGGGTCGATGTGCTACCATCGGGTGGATGTGTCGCTGTTGCCGGTGTGTTGCGTGGGAAACCCGAACGACTCAAACTAGCTTTACCAATATTTTTACCCCGGTGGGAGCGTGTAACGGAGCTTGTGGAGGCTGAGATCTACCGCGTGCGGTTCCGTTCCGCCGCGCCTGCCCCGTGCTGAGGAACGCGCCGCGCCGCAGGCTGGCACTTCCCTTGCGCTGTGCAGGGAAGTCGGAACAACACTGATGATGGCATCCGGGAAATTGACGCGGCCATATGAAATCGGATGGCGCGCGATCGATACAGAATTTGGAGCTGCGGTGCAGGAACTGGGTGCCGGAGGTCGGCACGTGTGCATATGTGTGTATGACTGTACGACAAGTGTCGTATTGTCGTATTGTCGCGCATGCGCACCCTGCAAAATTGCTTGCTGCGGGTGCAGGTCAAACAGATAGAACAAGTCGATCTGCTTTTTATTTTTAATACCAGGCGCACACACACGCGCGTCTCTTGCAGCGTGTGCCCGCGCAGGGGCTTGTGCACGTGCGGCTTGTCCGGGGGCGGGACGCCATGTTTTCCGGCGCTGTGTGTTTTGCTGGTCTCGGAGCTTGCTAGCGGGCTCAGTGCGGCGCGCCTGCCTCGGGCACGGTAGCTCTGATGCGGCCTTGATGCGTTGATCTAGGCGACCCAAATGTATTTATTTTCATAATATGATTTCTTACGGCGCCCATGGCGATGTCGTTGGGCTTGTTGGCTGCCGAGTTCAGAACGGCGGTGCGGTACCGTACGTACCGTACGTACCGCCATCTCTCGTCCAATCATCCTTTTTTGGTTTTCCTTTTGCATCCCATCGATCCCCCAACTTCCCCCTCCAGTAGCGCGCATTAATTAAATCCGGTAGGCTCCCCGGTGTCACAAAATGGAGGAAGAGGAGGACGAGGTGCACGTGCACAAACACGGCATATCCCCCTCCGCCTCGCCCGCATGCGTGCGTTCGCTTAGCAAAGAACCCGGTGCCGAACCGACCCCCGTGCACATGTGTGTTGTGTGTGTGTGTGTGTGTGTGTGTGTGTGTGTGTGTGTGTGTGTGTGTGTGTGTGTGTGTGTGTGTGTGTGTGTGTGTGTGTGTGTTATTAGGCAGGCAGAATGTATGTATGTGCATGTGGTCGGGTGTGGCGTCTCCCCCTCACGTGCACTGTCTTTCCCGAAACTGCTTCGCCGCTTTCATTCATGCGATGGAGTTGGGTCGAACGGCATGGGATGGAATGGGGTGGAATGCAAGCTGACGGCGCGTGCGATTATCATCTCGCAAACACTGTGTGGGGCTGCCAGCGCGCGTATATGTCTGTACGCATGGCGGGGTTATGGCCAGTACGGCAAATCCCTTTTTGAGAGTATGTATTATGTCGTACATGTCGTGCACGGTCGACACTGTCTACACGGTCATACACTGCACAGCGTTTGGTTCCGCCCAGGGGGCGCGATGGTTAGGGCGGCTGAGAATGCGAGCGGAAGCCACGGCCACGGCGGCGCCGGCGCGCTTGCGCTCTCGTGCGTCGTCGTACATCGGCCATCACTGTACGGAAGTCTCCACCTGCTTTTAAACTGGTGTTTGCGTATCCGTGGGCGGTCGTCTCATGCGGGGGGGCAGTGGGACAAGCCTGGGCGAGCATTTTGCTCTCCTAAGTTTCATGGGGACTTTGACAGCACTTTGTGGTCACTCTCTAGGTCCGTGGTGATGAGCTGTGGCGGCGGCGGTGGTGACGATGGTGTTGCTGCGCGAACGTTCGGGAGAAACCCTTGCATATAGTTTATGTTTTCTCTGCGATGCCATTGTCTGGATGCGAGTGGCCTGAGGCGGGTGCGTGCCAGCTGTGGGTAAGCGCGCGGTGCTTGTACATGTGCGCAGCTGTGCTGTGCTGCGCTGTGCTGTGCGAGAAACCCGTGTGTTTAACAAGAAGCCCGTGTGTGTGTGCCGTATGGCATGTCGTACATGTCCCGGTTTCCCACCGTTGCCGGGTCGGTTCAAGTCCGGTAACCGACGGGCTCGGTTCCGGGCCGGTAGCTGCCCGGTTTGTGTGTGGGGGGAAGGGAGGGAGGAAGTAGGAGGCGGTCGCGGGGCCAGGCGGAAGGGTACACGTTTTCTTGCGATGGAACCCTGGGAGGGGCGGCTGTGGAGGGTCTCCTCTGCAGAGGGCATGTGCGGTCGATGGGGGGTAACCTTGGCCGCGCAATTCGATCCTTCACAACCGCCTCCCAACACCCAGCCCCGTCCTAGCTCCCGCTGCGCCGTCGGCTAAAGGGTTGCTGATATAAATCTTTCTCGAGTGGGAACACCGGGGGCTCAGATCAAATATTTTCAACTGTAGGGCTTCATCGGCACTCCGGTTGGTTTCGGGGCGGCGACCGGCGGATGGGACCGCAGCCTCGGGACGGGATGGGACGGCTGCAGCTCCCCATTACCCTCCCCCCCGGGTGGTTATGGGGTTTCCGCGAGCCCGCGGACAGAAAGTGGCGGGAAGGTTTCGTGGACTTGGAAAGCACCAGAGTGGCCAGGATCACGCAGCAGGGTCGGATGTGATTGGCTTAATTTGGAGAAACATCAGGTGGCTTTTGTGGCTTTTTGTATTGTGTGCATGATCCTGCACCTCTCCACGGATAGCAGACTTCCTAGGGCGCTTTGTACGCTTTGTGGTTTTGCACAAGGTGTGTGATGACCCTGTGAGCCGCACCCGTTGTCAGCGGATGAGCATAAGATGATGATAATTGAGATGATAATGATGATGATGATGATGATGATGGTGATGACGACCATAGATATGCGCGTGCCGTGCCGTACAGCGCATCCGCTGGACGCATCGTGGTTACCGCAATGGGTTTGAAAATATGCTAGTTTTGGATTTGAATGCGCGCGTGTAAAATGTGAAGGCTGTTACGCCGCTTCGAGCATTCGTCGCTGCCCATTCGCCCCTTCCTGCCTGCGGTCACTAGGATGACCGCCGCACTGCCGCACCTACTTCCCGCCGCCACCACCACTACCACCACGACAAGCGCAATGGACCTCCAGCACACAGCACTGGGGCATTGATACCGCCACACCCATGCACTCATGCATGTCCTTATGCAGGAATGGATGCGCGTGGTGACGCATCCCCGCACAACTGCCTCACCACTGCACCACCCGGCGTCAGGGCCCAGCGAGCCCCCGCGATGTAGATTAGATCTGGGGCGCCTGATTCAAACGGCGGCGTGGCGCCGCCGCTCCCGCAGTCGCTGCCGCCATACCTGTGCTCCTACCCTACCTCATTACTAATGGCACTGTCCGGGTGATGATGATGTCGTGTGAATGGTTCCAACACACACAACCTCCCGGACCTAAACGACCAACCGCCAACCGATCCCGCGTGGTCCGCGTGGCAATCTAGCCCGACCCCACGACTCGGGTCTGGAGCCCATTGGCATCGCTGCCGGCGCCTATCTATCCCCCGCATCTGTGTGCCATTTAAGCCTGCGGCCCGGCCCCCGGCTGAGGAGCAGCCTGGCTCTCAAAGTACTTTCGAAGCGTCCCGTTGTTGTCCTCCACCAACATGCCGCCCTTCCAGCAACCGGTGGCCTCACCGATCGCCTTGTTTCGCGCGTACTCCTGCTCCACCATTTCGCGACTGCCCTTCCAGCCCACGTAGCGCACCAAACTCTGTGAGCCCAGCAGCCGCGCCGCGTGCATTCGGATCTGCTGGTCGTCCCACTTGCCGCCTCGGAGGAAGTCGGACGAGATTTCGCGCCATTTGCCCACGCCATGGACCTCCAAGCCCTTGTACAGCGCGTCTCGCTGCGGCTTACCCCACTTGCACCGCGGCTGCAGGACCACGATGCGCTTTGGTTTGAAGAAGTCCTGGTTGATGCTGCCGTCGGGGTTGAGCATGCCGGCTGGGCTGAACCGGCGTCTCATGTCGATGACGTATTGCAGGCGGTCCGTCGGGGGTCCATGCACGTATGATGTCGACGGAACATGAGTTTCAACTTCACAATCCATTATACCGAGTTTGTGTCTTGCACAACATGCAAATGATGTTATGACAGTCGCAGCTGTTTGGTGACCAGCAGGACCTCGTCGCTTCGTGTACACTTTGGAAAATATCAATTTTTAATCGAACATCGCTTGATGTTCTCACTTTGAAATGGCGTAGCGAGGTGTTAGGTCGTTGTTTTAAGTGTTCGTACGACGGATTCGGCGCCAGCATAGAAGTTCCGTTTAACACAAAACTCCGGCCGTCCGGCGTGCTAACCGCAGGGCTAAAATCCATCATTGCAATACCGCGGAGTCTGTGCTCGGGTGCAACTCATAGTCATTCACACGCATGACTTCTCTAATCGAGGAATGAGCATAGAGAGTCAGTTTCTGGGAATAAACGTGTGTGGAAGCAGTCCACATACGCATGCAACTGTACGGCACGGTACGGAACCGATTTGGCCGTGGGATGGCATTACAGCGTTTGAAGTTGGCAGCCTGCCGATTGCTTGCGCATCAACGGTACTAGGCTATCTGCCAGGAGCCGAATGATCTGCTGAAGTACTTCCTCTCTACGTTGTCAAGCCTTACCTAGGAGTCAACGCAACCTGCCCAATGCAAAATTGGGCCGCTGCCCAAATCGCCGCCTGCGACAGATGTCAAGCCACCCACCAACCCACGTCTGAGGGAACCCGGTGCGGGGAAGGGAAATCTTCGTGAGAGCTGCCAGGGAGTCGGGTGTCTTGACAGCTGGCCGCCTGCCAGGGCCACCAATGGTTGCAACTTCGTCCTGGAACTAGCGCTCGGTGTCATGCGCGCTCTGTGCCCGCTGGCGATACCATTCAAACGCTACCACGGTTGTCACCGTTAGTACATGTACCTGAAACCGGCAAGGTCGTTCCGGCCGATGGGCCCACTCAGGAGGCGCCCAGTCCTCTCCAGAAAACATTATTGATGCAAGACCGCGAAGCGTCTTCACGCGGATGGGAGTGCGGTGCTACCGTTAAGCTGTTCACCTCGATCGCCCCAACTGGTAACCGCTTCCCGTGAACCCCCGGGTACATTGTTGCGATGTCAAGTTGCCAACGATGCGGGCCTGCAGCTGAGCGTCAGCGCACGTTTTCTTCACAAAAGGGTGATATGATTGGGTGTGCGCTGATGCAAGGGACATAGGATCGCTGAACCGGGCCAGGGGGTCCCGACCTTTGGGTTTGCATCCAATGTGGATTGTGTTCAACATCTTGACAATATATTTGTCGTCCTGCTAGCGCATTTCACGATCCTTGATGTCCTGGCTCCGGAACTATCTCTGAAGGTATTGCTGATATACTGAATCCAACGACGATCCCATCAAGAAATTCAAACTTTCATCATACGGGCCGTGTAATCGTGGTCTGGATGTCAGGAAGCGGCCATGACGACCTCTAAGAAGCTGCTCAACAGCCCGGACACAGCGGTCGTGGAGGCTCTCAAGGGCCTCACGCTCACTTATGGCCATCTTCAGCGACTGGAAGGATCGCCTCAGGTGCGTTCTGAGTACCCGGGACCGGCGATGACCCATTTTACTTGCGGCCCCGGACGACAGCCTCGTCACTGGGTCGCTTACTGCGTCCGAGTGCTCCTCTTCGCCGTTCTTACCGGGCTTTTGCGGACCGCTGTCACCTGCCGTCATCACCGAGAATCGCATAGCAAGAATATAAAAAATTGGGCGTCGGTTGACGAACGGAAGTAAGTACGAGCGACGTGTCCCAAGATAGCCTCTCGTCGGTGTCGCGGGGCGTTGCGCCCGCAGATCAAGGTCGTCATCAACCGCAACCATGACAAGGAGAAGGTCGCAGTGATCTCCGGTGGGTGAGGTGCCTGTTAGGGGCCCGGTACGCAGGTCCGTCGGAGTGGGAGAAAGGCGGATCTGGGTCGCAACGTCCGGATGCCGTTTCACGCGCCGCTCACGGCTCCTCCGTCCAATCACTAAAGCAGCCCTCGGCCTTGCGCTGATGCAGGCGCGTTCCGCCGCACAGGACTCTGTACGGCATACTGCATCCACCTTTTATTGCTTGCTTGCCCCCCCCTCCTCCCCACTCGCCGGCGCCGCCCCGCCCCGGCGCCGCCCCGCTGGGGCCTGCTAGGGCGCGGCCAGATTCCCGCCGCATGCGGGCCTGCGGCGGCGACCCAGTCCGCGAGACAACCAACCTCTACTTTGACCTTGTGCTTTTTTACTGAGGGGATGGTTACGCAGAGTGATAGAGGGGAGGAAGAGGGAGTTAGAGGCATTCTGCCTGCAAGCAACGGCTGCCCAACAGAATATCAGCCGCCGCCCTTCCCGCCCTATCCCCGGCTCTTGCAGGCGGCGGCAGCGGCCACGAGCCAGCCCACGCGGGCTACGTGGGGGACGGCATGCTGGCTGCGGCGGTGTGCGGCGACATCTTCGCGGTGAGTGACCCACATTGCCTACCTGCCTCCCTCCCTCCCTACGTCCCTCCCTCCCTGCCTACGTCCCTCCCTCCCTACTTCCTTACTTCCCTACATCCTTACATCGCTCCCTCCCGACTTCCCTATCTCCCTCCCTCCCTACTTCCCTACTCCCCTTATCCCTCTGCCCAAATCTCCTGCTTCAAATGCACCGAACCCACATCCCACGCCACGGTCGCGGCTCTGCGCTTATCCTCCCCCGGCTCCACCCCCCACCCCCCTGTCGCAGTCCCCCTCCACGGAGGCGGTTCTGGCGGCCATCCGGTCGGTCATTGGCCCGGCGGGCTGCCTTCTCATCGCCAAGAACTACACGGGTGGGGTGGGGTGGGTGTGGAGTGGGGTGTGTGCACTTGGGTCTGAAGGGGGGTCTGAAGGTGGCAGGAGGGTGTTGGCCAGTGAGTGGTCGAGTGATGGGGGCATCCTTGGGTCGCGCTAACAGCCGGAGCTTAGGTAGGTAGGTAGGGAGGGAGGGACAGGGAAGGGAAGGGGCAGGCGGGCAGGCTGCCTAGGTAAGGCGGCAGAGAGCTCCCTCACCGGGGGAACTGCGGCGGCCTTCAGAACACCACCTTGGGACACCGGTCCCTGCCCGGGCACGTGCCGCAAACCCGGACTCGAACCCGAACCCGGACCCGTGCTGTGGGCCTCCAGGGGACAGGCTCAACTTCGGCCAGGCGGCTGAGCAGGCGCTGTCTGAGGGGCTGGCGGTGGAGATGGTGGTTGTGGGGGAGGACACCGCCATCGAGCAGCCCTCGCCGCTGACGGGCCGCCGAGGTCTCGCGGGCACAGTGCTGGTGCACAAGGTGGAGCGGGGCGGCGGCGGCGGCGGGGAGGGGGGGAGAGCTGGTCAACGTCCTCGAGTCCTTGCAGCACCCAGACCCCGTTCCGCAGCAACTCGGAGGCGCGGCCCTGTCGGGACGGTGAAGCTAGCCTGGTCCCGCGTCCCAACCTAATCGTACTAGCTAAGGTTGCACCGTCCGGCAGGCCTGCCCGCCCAGCTGAGCCAGAGCGAGGCGTCTCGCACGCGTTAGGCCTTGCTGGGTCCGGGTATGCAGTCGGGCGCTCCATGATGGGGCTATGGTTCGCACAAGGCAGCACATCACCACGTAAGCATCCCTGTCGTACACCCCTTCCCGTGTGTGTGTGCGTGTGTCTACCGTGGCGCCATACAACGTCCTGTCTCGTCCATCATGTGACACCCACACACCAGAAACCCCTCTCCGGTCAAGGCCCCATCCCCCGGATTGCAGAGGCCCAAACGGGTCAAGGTGCGCTCGCGTCTCCCGTCCCTTGCAGCTCCGAGTGCGCTCCGAGGTTGGCCTCATGGCCCCTGGACCCGGCCGCCTAACGCCCCTGGCCCCGAACACCCCTGCCCCTTCTGTCCCCGCCCCTACCGCAGGCCGCCGGGGCCGCCGCGGCGCGCGGGCTGCCGCTGTCGGAGGTTGCGGCTGTGGCGGCCCGTGTGGCGGGCGCCGTGGCGACGCTGGGGTGGGGCTGACGGTGTGCACCCTGCCCGGTAAACCCACATCAGACAGGTGGGCGGGGGGGGAGACGTCGTCCCTCCCTGGAGAGGGCGGGCGGGCGGGCAAGGAAGGAGGTAGATTCCCCCGCGCCAAGGCTCTGCGCGGCCTTCAATGCCGTACACAGTAACCCTACCTGTACCAGCCAGCCGTGGGACTCCCTGGTCTCAGAGGTCCCCTCTTCGCTGCTTCACCGGGGGGGGGGGCGCAGTCGAGTCCGCCCCCGCCCCGCCCCCCGCAGCGCCGGGCCCCGAGATGGGACAGCCCCTCAGCCCGCCCCGAAACCACACCTTAACGAACCAGAGTCGCCGTACATTACGCAACACGTGCACAGACGGGATACCGATATGCCCACACCTCCGGTCTCGCCGCCTTGCGTCGTCCCCTCGGCGTGCTCCTATGGCCTGACGGACGGACGAGCTGACGGCAGTTCCTGAAGGGTCCAACGCCCTACCCAGCTTGTCCTTCTCTTCAAGTCGGTACCTTAATTTATCAGTCAGGCGCCTGCACGGAACCTATTCCACTGTGCCGTACATGTACGACGGGTTCCTTGACCTCCCAGGCTGGGTCCCGACGAGGTGGAGCTGGGGCTGGGGATACATGGCGAGCCCGGCCGTACAAAGGTGGCGCCGCCGCCGCCCGCCGGCGACCTCGTACGGCGCATGCTCGGCCAGCTGACAGCGGGGCCCTTCTTCCGGCTCAAGGCCGAGCCGCATGTCGTATTGCTCGTCAACAACCTCGGTGCCACGCCGCCCCTGGAGCTCAGCGTCGTGACGGCGGAGGCGCTGGCAGCGCTGCGGCGGGACTATCGAGCCGCCGTCGACAGACTGTACGTCGGGCCGTACATGACGTCACTGGACATGGCGGGCGCATCACTGACGCTGTTGTCGTACGATCTCGAGGACGGGCAGGACCGCGGCAGTTGGGAAGCGCTGCTGGAGCTCCTGGATACGCCCACCAACGCCCCGGGATGGATCGGCGGTGGCGGCCGTACTGCCGTACCAGGGCCGTACGATCCGGAGACGTACGAGGATCTCCCGGCACCGCTGCCGCCCGGCGGGGACGGCATCGAAGTGCCGCCGCCACCGCCGGAGGAGGAGGAGCCACCGCGGCCACCACCCCCGCCCCCGCCGCCGCAGCGTCGGGAGTCTTCGTCTTCGTCTTCATCGTCGTCTGATGACGAGGAGGAGGCGCCTCCGCCGCCTCCGCCGCCGCCTCCGCCGCCCCAGCCGCCGAAGCCCAAGCCCGGGGAGGTGCTGGGTCGCGCGCTGAGGGCGGCGGCGGAGGCTCTGATTGCCGCCGCCCCGGAACTCGACGCGATGGACGCCAGGGTGGGTACGGCAGTCAAGGCAATGGAGCGCGTACGGAATATCCTGTCGTACGCGGTCCCGGTGACTCCTTCACACAAGCCAAGACACCGCGTCCAGCTCTGCCGGATGCTTATATTCCGCATCGCACAGCTTCCTAACCCTCAGCATCTTGCGGTTCCCCTCAAACCTTGCAGTAAAGTGTGAACCCGCAACTGACCAACCAGACCAACCAACAACCAACCGACCAATAACTAATCATCCGCGCCCCGCGCGCTCCTCCGCTTCCCAGGTGGGCGACGGCGACTGCGGTGCCACGGTCTTCTCCGCCGCCTCTGCCATCGTACGGCAACTGGACGAGGGTGGCATGGCGCTGTACGCCCCCGCGACGGCGGCTCAGCAGGTGGGCCCAGCACGCCCGGCCCAGCTGCCTGTCTGCACTCAATGACCCGCCCCGAATGGCTGGCGCGGGTTGGCTGGCTGGCCGGCCGGCCGGTGGGGGTCTCACCCGGCTGCCCCGAGCTGGGGTTAGGGCGCAACTCCCGCCGTCCAGCGCACTAGCAATGAAGGAGAGACACGTACGGCAGCCTCGTGCGTCGTATCCCCGTGCATCATCGCCGTTGTTAGGTCGGACCCCCCGCCCCTACCTCACCGCCAGCCGACGTCGCTGCTCCCACTGCCCGTTGCGCAGCTTGCCCGCTGCGTCCGCGGGGCTGTTGGCGGCAGCAGCGGCGTGCTGTACGACATCTTGCTGACGGCGGCGGCGCGGCAGCTCAAGGTGGGGGTTGCGCCGGCGTCTCCATCCCGCGAGGGGGGGATACAGGGTTAGGGTTGTACGTATATTGTATACACTATTCAATGGGCCGCCGTCCCCCGACTTGAACTGGTGACGGAAATGACACGCAATCGCACAAGGAAATGCCGGCCCCGATCAGAAGGGAACCCAACCTGCCCCCTTCCCCCTATCGCGGCCGACCATTCCCTGCCGCCGCTGCGGACCCGTCCTGTGCTGCCTGGTGCTGTACGGCAACCTTCCAGTCGGCGCCTGTGTACGACGTCTCCCCCAAGGACTACATCGAGGCGCTCTCCGCGGGACTGGCGGCGGTACAGAAGTACGGCCGCGCGGACGTGGGCTGCCGTACAATGCTTGACGCGCTGCTGCCTGCGCGTGACGCGCTGGTGGCCGGGCTGGAGACCGGTAGGTCGCTGGGGGGCCGGCGGAGGGGCGGGGCGCGGGTGTACGACTGGTAGGGTGCATGCATTGTGCTGGCAGGCGGCCAACAGTCAGCGGTCATCAAATCGACTCCACACTGCACCGCACCGCACCGCACTGCACCGCACCGCACTGCAGCGAAGCGAAGCGACCGTGAAGGCGAGGCCCTCAACAAACAACGCATGGATGAGGGACATCCGGTGTTGACATCGCGGCAAGCGAAACACGATGCCTCCTGAAGCCAAAGACGTTTGCCTTGTTTCCGCTGTCTACACGCGCCTTCCGTCAGCTCCAGCCCCGCCCCCAATGCACGCAGGCGCCGATGCCGCAGACGCGGCGGCGGCGGCCGCCGCGGCGGCGGAGGCGGGCGCGGAGGCGACGCGCGGCATGGCGGCGACGGCGGGCCGAGCGTCGTACGTGCCCGCGGAGGTCCTGGCGGAGGTTGCAGACCCTGGAGCGCGCGCGGCGGCGGTTTGGGTTCGGGCGGTGTCGGAGGCGCTGCGCCGTCAGGACTGAACGACTGGTCCGACCCGTGATGGCGCCGTGAGGCGGTGATTCTGCCGGAGGGAGGCCGCTGCTGAGCGCGGGGCCCAGCGCCGGAGTCCGCGGGTGCCGATACGGGTTTGGTGAAGCACGCTGCCATGTCGGTTCAGTCCGGAGCTGGGATGTCGGGGGAAACACGTCGAGGTCGACTGAGACGGAGGCGTGTGACGGAGCAGAGGTTATGTAACAATTGTAATATAGGGGGGAGACATCATGCGGGCAGGCCGACAGGCAGCAAGGGGAGGACGAGTGAACCGACATGCAGCGGCGGTGGGCGGGGCGGGGACGCGCGGCTTTTCGGTGTGGCGTGGCTGTCGGGGCTCGGTGTGGCCAACTGTTGTGCAACGACCGCACATCAGTTGGCCGACAGGCCCACATCAGGGGAGCGCGGCAAGGGCCTGGATGAAGGCAGTCGCCGTTGGGGCTTTCGCATTGTATCGTCCATCTGTGTTACCGGACGAGCAATGAGGAAGAGGCAGAGCAAAGAGCAAGGAAACCGGGTCCACCTTGTAACGGTTACATTAATTACAAGGAAAGAGGACGCGCACAAGTTGTTGCGCGTTTAGATGAAAGGACATGGGCTGCTGCCTTGTCTTGCGGGATGGGGAGGAAGTGGGTTGGGATTATGAAACCCTGGACCAGCCCATCCCGCTGCGCCGCAGAATGGGATGGGGTGGCGACGACGTTAAGGGCTCCAGGGGCGCGCCTCCCAACCCCTCGGCGCACGAGGGTCAGCACAGTGCCGCGAAGCTGGAAGGTGTGCATCGTCTGTCTCACTGCCAACGGCCCTACCCAAATAAGACCGCGTGCGTGGTCCTGTTTGTTGATGAACAAATCGGGCCATGATTGTTTCTGCGGTGAAGGGAAAGGTGTGCCCGCCTTTTCATTCCAGCGATACACGTCCCGCAGGATGCTGCAGGATGTAACCAATGGTTGATATCTGAGGACTTGGTGTGAAGGAGACTCCGACTTTTGATAACACGGTACTTTTAATAGCTGTAGTAGGTGAGGAGCAGGGAGGCGAGGGGAGGCGCAGGTGGAAGGAGGTGGGCCCCAACCGCTGCCAGCAGTTCTGGCTTGCACGGGATAAGACTTTCTGGCCGCCGTAAAGTTTACAATTTTTTTCTGACAAGCCCTGACAAGTGCACTTCCTGCAAGGCGTGCACTGCCTCCACCGTCAGGCACTGACAAGAGCACGCGACAGGCATGACAAACGTGCCGTGCTGTACCATGTACTTCAGACCCAAATGCATGAAAGGTACAATAATTCACGCAAAATCCAGATTACAAATTGCAGGTACACGAAACAGTGCTATTTAGGCTTGGGGCGCCGGATGCGCACGGGACCGCTCTGAGCGAAGGTGCCGGGTAGCCATAGACTTAGTGGAAGACGACCGTTAATTGGGTTTATAATACGGGCATTACCTAACGGAATTTCATAACGAAAAGGATATAAATTATGCGTTGCGAGCAGTTCCTTAAATCCCTTATACCGAGCCGTTGCTGTCCTCCCGTGTGATAGGGTGAGTGATATGTAGTTTCGACAGCTCGACATGTCGCAAACATTATAAAAGATCAAAATATCGTACTTCGGTGCCGCGCACAATGTGCACTTGTGCACTCCGGAAATAGCATTTGTATATCGGAACTTCCCTGCGCCCTGCACCGCTCCCTGCAGCCACACACAAGCGCTTCTCGTGGGAATATTTGGCTGCCATGATGCGGTTTGGCGCCCGAGGTCTGGTGGTCCTGGCCGTCGTCGTCTGCGCCCTATCGCGCCATGTCGGGGCCTCCCATGGTCGCTCCTTGAAGGCCGCCTGTGACACATTCTGCAGCGGCCGCGACGGCGGCCTGTATGCCAATCCGTGCGACTCCACTTGCACAAAATTCATCCAGTGCGCGAACGGCGTGACGAACATTCAGTCATGCCCCGACTCGTTGCGCTTCAACCCGGAACTCCAAGTCTGCGACTGGCCCCAGAATGTCCGTTGCGGCGCCACCTTCAACCCTCCACCCCCGGCCAAGAAGTCTAAGCCGCCCCCCCCGCCCAAAAAGTCCAAGTCGCCGCCGCCCTCCCCGCCAACTGGGAAGCCCCCGACGCCCAGCGGTGAGTGAGCACCATCCAGTGCGCCATCCAGTGGCCCACCCTAGGGTCCAGGGGAGGGCCGCGGGGCGGGGCGGGATATGGTGTGGTGATCCGGAGGGCGGGGCGCATACCCGCCCGTGCACAGCCCGTTCCCTTGAAGTCCTTTTTGAGGGTCGGCCGGCGCTGTCAGGGACATCTCAAGAGCTCGTCAGCTGGTACCCATGCCCGGGTGCACATTGCCCGGGCCGAAAACACGCTGACGCCCGGCATGCATGCCACATTGCGCCCGTGCCTGCTCTGCATGTCCGGCTGCTGCTGCTGCTGCTGCTGCTGCTGTGTCAGGTGCCTTCGCTTTCAGCCCCTACAAGGACGTCACCATCAACATGGACTGGAACACCAACGTCATCAGCACCTCCATCACCGGCAGCCGTACGGCAGTCACCAAGGTGATGCCCAGCAAGAACAAGGTGCTGACCTGGGCCTTCGCCACCGGCGAGTGCGGCAGCGAGAACTGGGCTGGCGTTACTCCCAGCGCACTCGTCTCGGCCAACGTCAATGCCTTCGTGTCTACCGGGAAACAGTACATCATTTCCACGGGCGGCGCCGCCGGCAAATTCACCTGCGGCAGCGACTCCGGCTTCAGCACGTTTCTAAAGCGGTACGACTCGGCGGCCTTCATTGGTGTTGACTTCGACATCGAGACTGGCCAGTCGCAGTCCGAGATTGAGGCCCTGGTGGCGCGTGTGCGCACCGCCCGTTCGGGTGCCTTCAACAAGCTGCGCTACAGTTTTACGGTGGCGACTCTGGGCAGCAGCAGCGGCAACCAGCTCAACCCTACGGGCACCGCGGTCCTGAACGCCATCAAGGCCTCGAAGGTAGGTTGACCCGTGCATGCAAGCGCCTCGAACCACAAGGCGACACCGGGACAATGCGGTACGCACCGCGAATCGTGCCCGTGCAACATAATTAGTTGGATTCGCTCGCGAGGGCACGAGGGGTTGTGTTCTCCGGGAAGTCCGATACGAGACTGGTGTAACCTTAACATTTTTGACGCAATTCTTGATGGGCAAGTAATTTTGATGGGCAATTACTTTGGAAAATCATGTTTATTTCCCGCGGCCCTGATATTATCTGCGAAAACCAATACATTAAATGGCAACCTGTTTCAAAGTGCCGGAGTCCAACCTGCCTGACACCGTACGTATACTCAAAGCTTCAGGCGCAGGGAAGGTTCGTTCCTGCAGCCCACACCTTATGTGCATCGAATACACGCTTATGCCGTGTCCCTGCCGCCTGCCCATGTTTGTCCTCGACGCCACGATGTAGCAAACCGGCTGAGCTGTGTGATTCTTGGCAACATTGTTACCTATTGTAGTTGCTGTGGTAGGAAAGGCCCCGCCGCTACATTTCCCGCATGGATATTTCCCGGCCTGCCTAAATTGGGTATTACGTGCCTGGCACCTGATAATTAGGGCCACATAATCTGCCCTGCCACAATGTTTTTGGCTGCTGGCGACATGCCGGAAACCTGCGGAATCCTATTGCTCGCTCACGAAGATTGCAATGAAATCCAACACTGCTGCCATATTACGATCTGTGCAATACACTCAAATATTCTCCTCGATGCCCGTCTGCTGCGGTCTGGCATGTCTGCCTCGCAACCCCGGCCTCGCCCAGATGAGCTGGGCCAACCTGTACATCAACCTCATGGTCATGGACTACGGCGGCGCCTGCACCGTGTTCAAGGCCGGTACCTGCGACATGGGCCAGTCCGCCATCAACGCCGCCATCGCGCTCAACAGCTTCTGGGGGGTGCCGTACTCGAGCATCGAGCTGACCCCCATGATCGGCGGCAACGACAGCCCGGGCCAGACCTTCACGCTGGCGGATGTGGACACGGTGTCGGCGTTTGTACGGCAGAAGGGGCTGGGCGGGGTTCACTATTGGTCGCTGGACCGCGACGTCGACTGCCCGCCAGGCGCCGCCAGTGCCACGTGCAACTCGTACGGCAAGGCGGGCGTCCTGGGCTTCACCAACCGATTCACTTCTTCTCTAGGGCTGTAGGGGAAGCAGGGGAGGGCAATGTAGTGATGTATCGTTCTTCACATGATCAGGTCGTCCCATGCATAGCCGGGGGCCCTTCCCTACTGTGCGCAGCGTGCACAGTGCACAGTGCACGCTGCGCACATCCTGGCGCCAGCGCTGCAAGGCTGTGATCGGGGCCGGACGTCCACGTGACCCTGTGTCGGCTGGAGCGAGCGAGCAAGCTTATGGTGGTACGGAGTGGAGACGAACTATTCATCCGCCTTCGCTTCAGCGCGTGCGGGTGTCGGGATCAAGCCGATCAACGTTATTTATGACGTGGGTCGTTGTGCTCCGTGGCTGGCGACTACGGCCGGACCTGAGGCGTCCGCGCCGTGTACAGTCATCCATACATGAAGCATGCCGGATACCGCACGTGGTGTATATAACGCTTCCTTGGCATACACGCGGAGCGTTGGGCAAACGTTGTTGCTTCTGGCGAAGGCGGAGGTGGGGTGAAGCAGCCGGCAGAGTGCTGCGTTTGCAGCATGTGGAGCATACATGTGGGTTCAAATGCGAGGAATGGACGGATGGATGGATGGATGGGCTTGAAGGAACGCGGCAGCAGCTGTATAACGTGCTGCGGCGCAACTCGTAGCTAGCCACAGCGCACCCATAGCCGTAACGCGAATTGCAGGCGGCAACTGATCATGGAGTGCTGCGTACATATGGCTGTCAAGTGATAAATAATCTAACTGCTTGTTGACAAGCGGAAGCGCGTCGTGTCGTGTTGAGATACCGTAGGTGCCATCATTGCACATACAATGCCGCGGGGAGCGTGGCTACGTGCATTGTGCGCCTTGCGCCCCGCCCATCCGCAAGTACATTCGTTTTGTCTGGTGGATCGGCGAATGGCGGTTTGCCACGTCCGTTGTGGATTTTAAGCCTGCCAGTGATGAAGGCATGTTGGTATGGCATGATGGTATACATGTGGTACATTCTGACCAGGACAACGTCCGATCGTGTCCGTACATGTTCGTACACATTCGTACAATTGACCCTCACCCGAGCCGCTGCTTGGTTGGTCTGAGGAGCGGCTTTGCGTCAAACCATCAAATCTGTGCCTTGTTCGTTTTCGTACAGCTAAATATGCTTGTGGATGTTGTAACATAAGATAACGCGTCCGGATTACTGTAGTGCTGTGCCGTGCACAACTTGTTTTGCCGCCCCTTGCTGCTGCCGTCTGCTGCCACGGTCTGACTCGTACACCTGACGATAACAACACAGCTGCCAAGGACCTTCATCAAATCACAACCAACACGGTCAGCCTGGTTGTTGCAAGAGGTGATAGAAGCAGACTTCAGGAAGGGCATGTAGCTGCGTTAATGCCAGTGGTCGCAGTGACCGCGGAGGCTTACCGGAATAGAAATTAAATTTTGATCATGGCGCCTTCCAGGTGCTGCAACGTCGGAAAATGAAAATGAAGCTGCAACGTCGGAAAATGAAGCTTTTTTAAATGTCTGTCATCCTTCCAGCATGACAAATCGTGACAAATGTACAGTAATCTACCCGCCAAGATGACTAAATGCACGAAACGGTTCCACATTTACGTAATATACGAGTTATATATTGCACTTACACGTAGCAGTGCTGGTTGGGCTCGGGGCGTGCACATGGCCTTTCGCAGCGAGTAGCCGCTGTAAACTAAGTGGAAGCTCACGGCACAATGAGACTTGTAACATGGATATTACAAGAAAATAAATATATATTTGCAGTGTATGAAAATGGTAAAGATACTGCGCGCCTTGAAGTCCCCAATAACGAACGGTCCTGTTCTCGCGCGGTCGACACTGGGTTGACAGACGTGTCCGACAGCTTGACGTGTCGCAAATCAGCACAAAGCTGTTGTAGAATCGCAAAATTTGACGCTGCGCACAACATGTTTATCACTTGCTCATTCCTAACTTCTCGTGTATTGGCATTGCCCTGAGCCCTAACCTGCCCTACCCCGCTCCCTGCCACGCACAAACGCTTCTCGTGCGAGGGAATATTTGGCGGCCATGATGCGGATTGGCGCCCGAGGCCTGATGGCCCTGGCGGTCGTCGTCTGCGCCCTCTCGCGCTATGTCGGGGCCTCTCGAGGTCGCTCTTTGAAGGCCGCCTGTGACACGTTCTGCTGCGGTCGCGCCGCCGGCCTGTATGCAAATCCGTGCGACTCCACTTGCACAACCTTCATGAACTGCGCGAACGGCGTGACGAACATTCAGTCATGCCCCGACTCGCTGCGCTTCAACCCCACAACAAAAAACTGCGACTGGGCAGCGAATGTTCCTTGCGGCTGCGGCTCCGACCCCAGCCCTCCACCCCCGGCCAAGACGTCTATGCCACCGCCCCCGGCCCAAAAGCCCAAGTCGCCGCCGCCCTCCCCGCCGCCTGGCAGGCAGCCTCCCACGCCCAGCGGTGAGTGAGCGTTATCCATTGCGCCATCCAGGTCCGGGCCGGAGGGGCCAGTGGGTGGCTGCAGGGCGCGTTTGTTGGTTGACCCGGAGGGCCGAGGGGCCGGGCGCATACGGTGGCCGTCATCGTAAAAGCCGTCATTTTGAGGCTCGTAGCGCTGTTGGATCTGTAAAACAGCTCGACAGCTGGTGCCCGTGCCCGGGTGCACGTTGCCCGGGCCAAAAACACGCTGACGCCCAGCATGCATGCCACATTGCGCCCGTGCCTACCCTCCTATGACCTGCATGTCCTGCTGCTGCTGTTGCTGCTGCTGCTGCTGCTGTGTCAGGTGCCTTCGCCTTCAGCCCCTACAAGGACGTCACCATCAACATGGACTGGAACACCAACGTCATCAGCACCTCCATCACCGGCAGTCGTACGGCAGTCAACAAGGTGATGCCCAGCAAGAACAAGGTGCTGACCTGGGCCTTCGCAACCGGCACTTGCGGCAGCGAGAACTGGGGCGGGGTGGCCCCAGCTGCCCTCGTCTCGGCCAACGTCAATGCTTTCCTGGCCGCCGGCAAGCAGTACATCATTTCCACGGGCGGCGCCGCCGGTGTCTTCCGCTGCCCGACCGACTCCGGCTTCAGCACATTCCTGCAGCGGTACGACTCGGCGGGTTTCATCGGTGTTGACTTTGACATCGAGGGTGGCCAGTCGCAGTCCGACATTGAGGCGCTGGTGGCGCGTGTGCGCACCGCCCGTTCGGGTGCCTTCAGCAAGCTGCGCTACAGCTTCACGCTGGCGACTCTGGGCGGCAGCAGCGGCAACCAGCTCAACCAGCTGGGCACCTGGGCCCTCAACGCAATCAAGGCATCGGGGGTAGGCTGACGAGTGGTGTCTGGTGTTCATCGTCTCCCCGGAAGCCCGAATGCAACAAGTGTGTGTGGTTAATATCATTAATGAACCTCTCGGTTGTGTCAAGTCCCCTGGAGTCTGCAACAGGACTGCCGTACTTCTGCAATTATTACATTGATGTACCCGTTCAGTGGAGGGCGGAACATTTAGAGAGCAATGTACCCTCATTGACCCGCCAAAGATCTGCCCCTTGCATAAGCATTTAGGGTTCATCGGTGACAGGCCGGTGGAAACCTGCTGGGTCTGCAACACTGCTGCCATAGTTTCTGTGCAATTTCATCAGTTGATGCCGTACTCAGATCTCTGCATTGCAATAATTATACATGCACTCCTCGGTACCCGTTTGCAGCTCTCTGAAACATGACCCCCAAACTCCTCGCCCAGATGAGCTGGTCCAACCTGTACATCAACCTCATGGTCATGGACTACGGCGGCGCCTGCACCGTGTTCAAGGACGGCACCTGCGACATGGGCCAGTCCGCCATCAACGCCGCCATCGCGCTCAACAGCTTCTGGGGGGTGCCGTACTCGAGCATCGAGCTGACCCCCATGATCGGCGGCAACGACAGCCCGGGCCAGACCTTCACTCTGGCGGATGTGGACACGGTGTCGGCGTTTGTACGGCAGAAGGGGCTGGGCGGGGTTCACCATTGGTCGCTGGACCGCGACGTCGACTGCCCGCCAGGCGCCGCCAGCCCCACGTGCAACTCGTACGGCAAGGCGGGCGTCCTGGGCTTCACCAACCGATTCATATCTTCGTTGGCGCTGTAAGAGAGGAACTTTTCAAAGCGGGCACTCTTCAGTTCGGTTCACTAACCGATTCATATCTTCGTTGGGTCTGTAGGGGAAGCTGGGGACGGCAGCGCGGTGATGCATCGTTCTTCACGTGATCATGTCGCCCCATGCACAGCCCGGGGCCGTCCCTACATACTGTGCACGTTGCGCACATCCTGGCTTTAGTGCTGCCAAGCTGTGATCCTGGCGTCAGTGCTGCTCAACTGTGGGGCCGGACGTCCACGTGACCCTGTGTCGTCGGCTGGAGCGAGCGAGCAAGCTCAACTCGGAGTGGAGTCGGTTCGTCCGCCTCCAGCCCCCGTACTTCGCGACCAACAACAAGACTGCTTCATGAATGAATGAATGAACGTTACAGCGGACCCCAAGACTGCTTCATGTGTTCCGGTCCTTCCTGCCACGGTCCGACGTGTGGCCGCACTATCTCTTAGCTACCGATGTGCACACATATACACGGCAGCGGACGGTTGTTTCGGTTCGGAGTCGTAAACCAACTTCAAGCAATCTGGGGATAGGAGTTCGTTGAAAGGTCGGGCTGGAGAGCGGAGAGCTTTGGACACCCTGCCGCAAGGCGTTCAGAGCTCCGCAAATGCGGAGACGTCCGGATGGACCAGGTGCTCTGGTCTGGAGTGTCGCGTTTGCAGCACGTGGAAGACATGTGCATCGGTAGGAAATGCGTGGATGCTGGATGGCGTTAAGGAACCCGGCAGCAGCTGTGGAACGTGCTGCAGCGCAGTCGGAGCTGCAGCGCAAGCTAGCTGCAGGCGACAACAGACGAACCGAGTGCTGAATGTGTACGGCTGACAAGTGATACATTTCGACTGCTTGTTGTAAACTAAAGTGTGTCATGTTCGGATGCCCTGCTCATGTCGCATGCACACAGCTGGATGCTTGGCTGCGCCCTGCTGCGCACGTCGTGCGCGTCTCGCCCAGCCGCTCTACACTTGCACACATTCCGATTTTTTCACCGATTTCCACGATACTCGCCGCGCTCTGTCGTTCATAACTTGCGGACCCGTCCGTGACTTGAAGCATGGGGATGATCGGGTTCGTTTTTGGATGCGTTTGTTCGTTTGGCTGGTGGACGAAGGCTTGGCCTCTTCCGTTCCGTCGTCCGGCCGGACGAACGGGCCCTCGGCCGAACGGTCCTTCGGGTCGCCCGAATCCGGACGTGGAAGATGCGAACCCTGGACCCAACTCCAATCATGGTGTTACATCAGCAATGGTGCGGCGAAACTCTGCAGCAGCCTACAAGACGGCGCGGTGGATGGGGTGGTGCCCATCGGGCGGGTTGGTTGCACGGTTGCCCAACCCAACCCGGACAATCCGGACAAATTTTTGGTAACTTAGGTCTCTATACTCAATACATTTTAAACTGTGAATGTTTGTTTGAAGGTGGCCCATGGAAGGACTCTGGCAGCCGTAAAGCGGGGCAGGCTATCCGGCGCTGTGGAAACAAATGAATACTGGGGACATTTATATAATGATATATTTAATGGGTTTTTATCCGTTTGTCACAGGAGGTCACACAAGCGCGGGGGTTCGGAGCTCATTTGGCTGCTCGACCGGCCCTTACCGGCGGCGCTGTCGCGCAGCCAGCTTCTACCCAGTCACACCAGTTTGCAAAGTGAAAGGGTGCATATGATAATGCTTCATTGACGAACCTGTTACTGGGAGACTGGGAACAAGATTGAGGTCCGCGGCGTAGGGCCGCGTCACGAGGCGTCGCAGGTGGCGCATTATCGCACGTGATTGTTAATCACTTTGACTTAATTCAAAGATTGTTTTACAGAAATATCTTTACATACACGAAGATGGATTACCTTTATTATGACGCTATACGCAAACAATCGACCGGTGTGCCTGGCAGTGACCTACGTTTGAGGTAGCCATGGATTAAGGGGCGTATTTAATCAGATTTACGTTTATGTGTGGGCTTGGAGAAGTAAGGGAGAAGTGCTGACTCGGGTTTTGATTAAACCGCAACATCAACACTACGAACACTCCATATTTTTGTAAATGTATAAAGGTTTTAAAAACACAGATCATGATGCAGTTGAGCACTTGATAACAGTCCCTAACCGTTGGATGACTCACGCACGACAACCTACAAAACTGCGGCCGCATTGGGGACATTTGACAAAATTAACGACAAGAATAAGCTACATGACAAAGACTGAAGGTAGCGATGTTACGCCCCTAAAAGTGTAACTTTGAAGGTGTGCGGTAGGCAGCGGCAGGCAGCGGTAAGGTGGAATAAGCGAAGATGCAGGCTCACCGAAACTTTCCCGGTAAATTTGAACAGTTTATAAAAGTCGTTCCTACTTAATGCCACATCGTGACCGGTTCCAGATGTATACTATAGATATGGCAGACGCGTAACAAATATATGACCAACAGAGTTCTATGCAAAGCTTAATCCGTGATACTGTGCACTTGTATTAAACTGAAGGTGTATCTATAAAAAAGAGTGAAGCTATTTATCGTCTGCCTGTTGCACAGTGTCAGACATGTTGAGGCTTGTGGTCGCCATCATGATTGCCGGCTTGCTCGGCAAGCCTGCGGGGGTCGCCGGCGGCAGCCACCGGCGCTCCTTGAAGGGCGCCTGTGACACCTTCTGCGGCAACCAGGCCGACGGGCTGTACGCCAACCCTTGCGACTCCACGTGCGCCTCCTTCATCCAGTGCGCGAACCGCGTCACCTACGTGCAAGCCTGCGCAGCCGGCACCGTCTTCAACCCCGTTGCAAGGTACTGCGACTGGCCCACCAACGTGAAGTGCGGGAGCTTCTCTCCCAGTCCCTCTCCCAGCCCTAGCCCCAGCTATAGCCCCAGCCCCAGCCCCAGCCCGAGCCCAAGCCCGAGCCCAAGCCCGAGCCCAAGCCCGAGCCCAAGCCCGAGCCCAAGCCCGAGCCCAAGCCCGAGCCCAAGCCCGAGCCCAAGCCCGAGCCCAAGCCCGAGCCCAAGCCCCTCTCCCCTCCGTAGTCCAAGCCCGTCACCCAGCCCAGCTGGCAACTGCGACACCTTCTGCACTGCCCTGGTTGACGGTCTCTACGGGAACACATGCGACTCCACCTGTGCCACGTACATCCAGTGCTGGAACCACGCCACCTATATCAAGAGGTGCGCGTCTGGGACGCTGTTCAACCCCGTCGCCCAGTACTGCGATTGGCCAGCCAATGTGAATTGCGGAGGCACCTCTCCCAGCCCCCCATCCTCACCCTCCCCAAGTCCCAGCCCAAGCTTAAGCCCGAATCAAAGCCCAAGCCCTGCGCAATCTCCGAGTCCCAGCCCAACCCCAAACCCAAGCCCAAGCCCAAGCCCAAGCCCAAGCCCAAGCCTAAGCCCGTCACCCAGCCAGCAAACCCCGAGCTTCACCTTCAGCCCCTACAAGGACGTCACCATCAACATGGACTGGAACACCAACGTCATCAGCACCTCCATCACCGGCAGCCGTACGGCAGTCACCAAGGTGATGCCCAGCAAGAACAAGGTGCTGACCTGGGCCTTCGCCACCGGCGAGTGCGGCAGCGAGAACTGGGCTGGCGTTACTCCCAGCGCACTCGTCTCCGCCAACGTCAATCCCTTCCTGGCCGCCGGCAAGCAGTACATCATTTCCACGGGCGGCGCCGCCGGTGTTTTCCGCTGCCCGACCGACTCCGGCTTCAGCACGTTCCTGCAGCGATATGACTCGGCGGGTTTCATCGGTGTTGACTTTGACATCGAGGGTGGCCAGTCGCAGTCCGACATTGAGGCGCTGGTGGCGCGTGTGCGCACCGCCCGTTCGGGTGCCTTCAACAAGCTGCGCTACAGCTTCACGCTGGCGACTCTGGGCGGCAGCAGCGGCAACCAGCTCAACCAGCTGGGCACCTGGGCCCTCAACGCAATCAAGGCATCGGGGGTAAGCAGCGAAGGATGGCAAGTTACATTGCTAATGACGCGCGCGGTTGCATGTTGCAACGCAAGAGCCTGGCCATACTTCAGATTAGCCTGGCCATACGCGATTCACTATCACCATCACAATTGCACGAACCAACCAAGCGAGTAACCGCCGCAACCTGCTTGTTATTCTCCATCTGCGGTCCCTGCAGATGAGCTGGGCCAACCTGTACATCAACCTCATGGTCATGGACTACGGCGGCGCCTGCACCGTGTTCAAGGACGGCACCTGCGACATGGGCCAGTCCGCCATCAACGCCGCCATCGCGCTCAACAGCTTCTGGGGGGTACCGTACTCGAGCATCGAGCTGACCCCCATGATCGGCGGCAACGACAGCCCGGGCCAGACCTTCACGCTGACGGATGTGGACACGGTGTCGGCGTTTGTACGGCAGAAGGGGCTGGGCGGGGTTCACTATTGGTCGCTGGACCGCGACGTCGACTGCCCGCCAGGCGCCGCCAGTGCCACGTGCAACTCGTACGGCGTGGCGGGCGTCCTCGGCTTCACCTACAGGTTTATGTCAGCACTGAGCCTTTAGCAGCAAAGTGATTACACATGGCGGCATCACTTGCCGCCGTGCATGCCTGTGTTGCGGATCGTACATGAGTAAGGTGTCTCCGTACAGGACGAGGGTATCGTCTACTTTGACCAGGAAGTGACTTATATATGCAATATATCTGCATGATACAGGGCATGAATGAACGTTACAGCGGATCCCCAAAAGGGATCGACGGTGTATACCAGGGGATGTCGAGGTGTGGTGAATCTGTCGGGGGGTGTCTGCAGCGTAGAGGTACCAGCGCCTGATGGCTGCAAGGTAGGGCCTGTGGGCCGTCACGACATATGCCCAGTAGTAATGTACTACACTGCACACTATTATTAAGGATGTTACAGTGGACCCGCAGGTCATCGGTGACAGCCAAAGCTTCCTCACCACTGCACAGACAGGACTATGAGCCCGGGTATATAACACCATGTGTACATATCGAATCCATGTGTCGTAGTTATGCACTGTTATTTATTAATGTTGTTACAGTGGAGACCTGGAGAGTGGACCTCGCGCGCGGGTCATCAGAGATTCGCGGTTCAAATCCCGGCCCCCTCCCCTCCATGTGATTCGACGGGTCGGGCGCGGTTTCCAGGAGAGGCAGTCCTGGCGCGCTGGTAACCTGGTGTGCAAGCCGGTATGGCTGCACGACCCCCCCGCCCGGGTGATGGAGGATGGGTGCGCAGTCTTTGGTAGGGTTGATGAGATGAGGCGCCTACGAGCTATCTATCTGGGCTCGTTGGAACACCCGGTCGGGACTCGGGTCCACCTTGAAACGGTTACATTAAGATGCTGATCATCAGTCACACGCATCGGCGGATCGGCTGTACACACCGTATATCGGGTTGGAAGCATCGATGGACGAGAAGTTCACGGCAGGTGTGTAGGGGATGATGCGGCGTGGCGATGATGTCGTACTGCATCCGAACTAAAGCGCTGCTGCTGCGAACGAGCAAGGCTGCGTACACATGCATATCGCTCGGGCGCAGAGAGTAGTTACTCCGTCGAGGCCGCGCACGCTCACCCACCGTGCAACTTCAGTTCCGTGCGGACGACCGCGTCTGTCCGCCACTCACTGCTGCTGCGTTTGTGTGCTAGCGGTGGTTCACCGCTGACGGCTGCGCGGCACGGTGATTTGCTGTGCGGTGATCTGCTAGCTGTGTTAGCAAAGAGAAAAGCTGAGCCGCGAATAAGCAGAACCGTGTCCAGCAATGCAACCGACGACTGAGACCGAGACCCGAGTTACCAATATGCCAGGGCGAAGTATGTCGACCATAAGTAGTCCCAAGGTGGTGTAGTCCGTGATGCTGCAGCGCCCCGTATCGTTGTCGAGCGCCGGTGGGCGCCGTGACGCCAGCAGAAGTAGCGGCTATGACGTCGTAGGCTAATGCAGACGAAACCCTACTAAACTACCTACTGATTCCAAGGTGCAGCAAAAGCAAGGGCGTATGCGTCAACAGCGCGTGCAATGCCGACAGCAAGCAAGTGCCCGGCACAACCGTCCCAGCCCGTGCAGAAGGAAAAGATACTGACCTGAAACCAGGAAAAGAAAAAACGTTGGGTGAGCGCCGGCGAGGTTAAGGACGAGCGGCTTGCTGGCTGATTGACTTGCTGCTCCACCCACAATGGCAGCGAAACGCCGTCGGCCCAGAGCGAGCTGCTGCGAGCTGCTGCTAGCTGTGTGTGTGGGGGGGGGGACCGCAGGTTTGGACGACGCGGGTGATCTGCTGTGTGCTCGGTAGCCCGCTCGTCCAGCTGTGGACGGACAGCTAGATGAGTATCGGTGGCAGCCTCCGCCTAGGAGTAATATTAATAATTATCATGATGCGACAGCGAACCCCGCGCCCTCACCGTATCAGCGGACCACTACCACGGCCAGAACTGGCTGGCGTCTCCGGCAGTGGCCCGTAGTCTAGGAAGTCGACGGGGGCACCATCAGGGGTCAGTCCGGAATGGAATGCCGCCAAGGGCCAAAGGACCTCCCAGACCCAACAAGGGTCCTGTGCTCCTGTCGTGGCATTGTCGTCCCATCCCTCCGCGGGCACCGTTGAGGCCACTGCTGGTGCCCGGGAGCCCGGCTAGTCATCCTGCCCGGGTGGCAGAGGGGCACTGCTGCACACCAGGCAGTTATCTCGTACCTTGAACATGGGGTGTGACCTCCCCGCAGTGTTGCTATCTTAAATAAAAAGAATATTTACGGGCAAAAAAGCCGGAAATTTTCTATTTCCCGGACCCCCAAGAAACCTGCGAGATTTCATTTATTTGACGCTGTGGAGAGCCGGAAATCTGCCCTGCCAACTATTTTCCAGACTACCAGGAAGGCCTGGAAATCTGCAGGCGCAGGGAAAAATCCTGCATCGTACACCTGTCGACCGCCAAAACACACTCGAATGCCGTGTCCCCAACTCCTGGTTACCCTCCCATATGCATCCGCGACGCAAGGAAAGCGCGCTTCAGGCCTCCATGGACTTAGAATCCCTGTCGTCGCTGTGGTAACAGTGGCCCTGCTGTCGAAACACGCAGAAATATTTCCACCCTGCCTCGGAGGTTTTTATTTCCTGGCACCTAGGAAGCCCCCAAAAATCTGCCCTGCCAAAGGTTTTTTGGCTACTGGCGACAGGCCGGAAACCTGCGGAATTCTATTCCCCCGTTTTGGAAGATAGCAACACTGCCTCCCCGCCCCTCCCCGCACCGCCCCGCATCATAGTTCGGCGGGTCTGGTGCGGTTTCCAGGAGAGGCAATCTTGGCGCGCTAGTAACCTGGTGTGGTGGCCGGCCGGTATGGCTGCATAATTTCCCCCCCGCGGGTGATGTTGTAACGTCGGGTCACAGTATAAGTCCCTACAACATCTCGAGAAGCTTTTGGCCGCGCCGTGTACAGATGGTGGATGGGTGCGCAGTCCTTGGTAGGGGTTGATGAGCTGAGGCGCCTACGAACTACATGGGCCCGTTGGAACGCCCAGTCGGGACTAAGGGTCCACCTTGTAACGGTTACAATGGGGCGTGCCCTCCCCACCGCCGACATCTCCTCCCCAGGACGATGTCGTAATGTACGGGGCGGGCGGGCGGATTAGCGCGATGACCGTCGGCGACCCCCCTATGACCTCTCGGTGCCTACAGTCTTAGCAACGTGTTGATTTCGCAGCAGTTTGCGCTGAGAGTAGCTTCGGTCGATGACCCACGTGGTCCGCTGTTTGAACGTTACACAGGACCCCAACAGGGATCAACGGATCGCAGTATGTTAAAAAGGGTTAAACCGATTCGTTCATACTTTGATCGAATTTCCACGCTTATCCACGAATGAAGGCATACTCCATTGCTGCTGGAGCCTGCCTCGCATACATGTTATGTGCGAAGGCCTTTGGGAATGTCTAAGATCTGCAAGCAAGCACTGATAATTTGGTACAGACTCAGAAGTAGTGCGATGGACCCAGATGGACAGTTTGCAAGGAAAGCCTCCCCGCACTTATGATCAGAGTTGTGCATTAGGTGAATTGGAGATCAGTTTACTTTGAAATTTACTTTGACAGTTACTTTGAAATCAAGATATCGACCAAACTTCCTGGTGGGAGTTAAATTGATGACATTCCGCAACGGCAGTTGCACCGATGCTGACACCGCCCATTTCCCTGTGTTTCCTGTTACTCTTCCTTAGTGAGACTTAATCTGACCTCTGTTTCTTACGATTACAGTTTACCTGATTTTCAAATGCTGCGCATGTATCAAACGGCCGATTATCAACAATATCCTCATCCTCGTCCTCAACATCATTATTATCACCATCATCACCATGGTCACCATGGTCACCATGGTCATCACCATCATTTTATTTATTTAAAAAATAATTGAGATTCTCAAATGCCTACAGCGTTATACGAACTCCGTCGTGGATGATTAGTCACTGTCGGCCGGACTGAAGCTGCCCGTGAACGGAACATAGCTAACATTTCTAGTTAGGTATGGCAAAACTTCAAGCTTCTGTATACATACACGTATGGCATGAACCCGTAACACAACAACCGAGCTCAGTAATTTTGGACTTCCCCATCAGTACTGCACCCAGGGCATTATAAATACCTTCGAAGAAGCTTTGCATGACTGACATGTGGCGATCCGCGATCATCATACTTTTGCAAACAAATTTACGCTATCAAAACGGTTTAAGGAGGCGCACGCAAGTCACTATCACACACTTCGAGTTTCGAGGATCAGTCTGACGTGCTTGTTGCGCAATCGCTGCAAACGAGCTCGCCCATGTCCAAGATGGTTTTCTTGGCTGCGGTCCTGGCGGCAGTGGTCCTGGTCAGCAGCGCCACAGCGGCGGACGTCGCCGCAGCAGCCGGCGGCAGCCACAGGCGCTCCTTGAAGGGCGCCTGTGACACCTTCTGCGGCAACCAGGCCGACGGGCTGTACGCCAACCCTTGCGACTCCACGTGCGCCTCCTTCATCCAGTGCGCGAACCGCGTCACCTACGTGCAAGCCTGCGCAGCCGGCACCGTCTTCAACCCCGCAATCAAGGTCTGTGACTGGCCCTACAACGTCAAGTGTGGAGGGGGCTCCTCACCCAGCCCCAAACCTAGTCCCAGCCCCAGTTCCAGCCCCAAACCTAGCCCAAGCCCAAGCCCAAGCCCAAGCCCAAGCCCCAAACCAAGCCCCAAACCAAGCCCCAGCCCCAGCCCCAGCCCCAAACCTAGCCCCAGCCCCAGCCCCAAACCAAGCCCCAGCCCCTCACCGTCTCCCTCCCCGAAGCCCAGTCCGAGCCCGGTTCCAACACCAGGTGCGGCCTTATGTTCGCCCATTGAGACCCTCGGGGGGGGGCCGTGGTGCGGTGGTGGTGGGGCCTGGTGGTGGTTCGGTGGCCTTCGTTGTAACGGATAGAAAACAGGAGACCCAGAACGAACGAACGATCTCTCTCGGACGCAGCCGGCACGTGGCTGGTGAGGATGATTGTGTGCGGGTGGTGGTCGTCCTCTGGATGGTGTATGTGGCGCCGTCGGTTCGTCAGGACAGCTGAGGCACCTGCTTGTCAAACTGATGTCGGGGATCCGCGGCTCACGACCGGGCGCTCATTCACTGACGACCTCGTCCTGCGTTACCGGCGCAGCATCATTTCTATATTTCCGGTGCAGCATTTCTTGGTCCATGCACGTCATGCCGCCTGCCGGCAATGCCTGCCGGAGCAGGGGGCCAGGGGCTCACTGCTGGGACATACCGAGATACGGCATTGCCCGGGCACGCACATTCGACCTGCCCCGTGACCACTGCACTCTAACCGCCTAACCGTCCCAGCGACCACCAACTGGCTCTGATGGAATCTGGATCTGGATCCTGGAACCTGGATCCTGAGTTCATGACCATGCCCGCGCCTTACCATCCCCTCTCAGGCTTCGCCTTCAGCCCCTACAAGGACGTCACCATCAACATGGACTGGAACACCAACGTCATCAGCACCTCCATCACCGGCAGCCGTACGGCAGTCACCAAGGTGATGCCCAGCAAGAACAAGGTGCTGACCTGGGCCTTCGCCACCGGCGAGTGCGGCAGCGAGAACTGGGCTGGCGTTACTCCCAGCGCACTCGTCTCCGCCAACGTCAATGCCTTCCTGGCCGCCGGCAAGCAGTACATCATTTCCACGGGCGGCGCCGCCGGTGTTTTCCGCTGCCCGACCGACTCCGGCTTCAGCACGTTCCTGCAGCGGTATGACTCGGCGGGTTTCATCGGTATCGACTTTGACATCGAGGGTGGCCAGTCGCAGTCCGACATCGAGGCCCTGGTGGCACGTGTGCGCACCGCCCGTTCGGGTGCCTTCAGCAAGCTGCGCTACAGCTTCACGCTGGCGACTCTGGGCGGCAGCAGCGGCAACCAGCTCAACCAGCTGGGCACCTGGGCCCTCAACGCAATCAAGGCATCGGGGGTAAGCAGCGAAGGATGGCAAGCGACATTGCTAATGACGCGCGCGGTTGCATGTTGCAACGCAAGAGCCTGGCCATACTTCAGATTAGCCTGGCCATACGCGATTCACTATCACCATCACAATTGCACGATCCAACCAAGCGAGTAACCGCCGCTCCCTGCTTGTGTTTGTGTGTGTGTGTGTGTGTGTGTGTGTGTGTGTGTGTGTGTGTGTGTGTGTGTGTGTGTGTGTGTGTGTGTGTGTGTGTGTGTGTGTGTGTGTGTGTGTGTGTGTGTGTGTGTGTGTGTGTGTGTGTGTGTGTTATACATGGTTGGGGGTGCGTAACCCCATACCTGCACATACCCATACGAGCCGGAGGCCCAAGGGCAAACAAAACGCCCAAAAGCACTGGTTTGCAATACCGCATTAACAGGAGTCGACGAGACTAGCGCCCAGAGGCACGATAGAATTACGGTGAGCCCACATGCGCTCCAACATCTTTGCCAAACGAGCCGGATCCCAGGCAATCGCCTCCCTCATCGTATTAGGGCGGTGAAACCCTTCCTCAGCGCGTATTGCATCGTAAGCCGGGCAGTCGAGTAGAACATGCTTCTCATCTTCAATCTGGTCCCTGCTTGTTATTCTCCATCTGCGGTCCCTGCAGATGAGCTGGTCCAACCTGTACATCAACCTCATGGTCATGGACTACGGCGGCGCCTGCACCGTGTTCAAGGACGGCACCTGCGACATGGGCCAGTCCGCCATCAACGCCGCCATCGCGCTCAACAGCTTCTGGGGGGTGCCGTACTCGAGCATCGAGCTGACCCCCATGATCGGCGGCAACGACAGCCCGGGCCAGACCTTCACGCTGGCGGATGTGGACACGGTGTCGGCGTTTGTACGGCAGAAGGGGTTGGGCGGGGTTCACCACTGGTCGCTGGACCGCGACGTCGACTGCCCGCCAGGCGCCGCCAGTGCCACGTGCAACTCGTACGGCAAGGCGGGCGTCCTGGGCTTCACCAACCGATTCATATCTTCTTTGGGGCTGTAGTACTTCTGAGAGAAGAAGTTTCACAGCACTGGAGAGGCGCGACGTTGGCAGGGTTCTATTTGTTTTGGTGATGCCCCCTGGCGTGGCTCACCCTCTGGTTGGTCGCCCCTCTGGCTGGTGCCGTACACTGGACAAGGGTAGTTTCCTCCGCGCGCGCGCGTCATCTTCAGCAGCTCGCGCTAAGACGCGCGCGTCATCGTCAGCTTGGATTTCATTCATGTCGTGCAAGGACGCTGTCATGTATACAAGCACTCCAGGGCTCCCCCGGCGAGCAGTCCAAGGCTGGCAGTGATGCGGACTTACTTCCCCAGGCAGCGTTGCTGTTTTAGATGTTTCAAATAAAACATAATGTTTACGGGCCAAATATATTTTCCGGACCCTCAAAAAACCTGCAAGGTTTGTTTTATTCGACGCTGTCGAGAGCCGGAAGTCTGCCCCGCCAACTATTTTCCGGACTACGATGCGCGCCTGGAAATCTGCAGGCGCACGCAGGAGCGCTTCCTGCAACGTACACCTGTCCACCGCCATTGGCTTCCATCCCATATGCATCCGCGACGCCAGGGAAGCGTGTGCTTTAGGAACAAGACTGACCTGTCAGACTCTTGGCACCGGTGATGGTGCCCACGAATCCCGGTCGTGGTTACTGTAGCAGGGGCCCCGCTGCTGTCGAAAATGACCGAAGCACTCAGAATTATGCCTACGTGCGTACGTTACATCGTCGGGCCTGTGAGATGACCAGGAGGGTCCCGGTGGAAGCGCTAGGGGTTAGCCCTGCGTGTGCCTGCGCTACTGGATGGGGTCAAGGGCGTGCGTCCGTACACTGGTGGGCTGCTTCTGACTGCACAACTGGAACCTGGACCTGCAGTAGGCTTGCAGGCGCCGGAGGAAAGCCTCGCATGCGCAATTGCTGTGTGGGGCTGGTTGGGTTGCTTGGGCGCCTGGGGCGGGGCTGGTGTGTGGGGCTGGTTGGGTTGCTTGGGCGCCCCACCAGCCCAGCCGGGCGCGCGCCGCCTCACGCATGAGAGACCGCGGGCGCAGGGGGTTGCGATCGGGGGCGCGGGTGTGCGGGCGGTGCGGCGGGTGGTGGGGGACGGTGGGGCACGGGGCGTTGACGGGGAGGGGTGGGTGGGTGGGGGTGGGGGCGGGGGGTTGAATGTGCCAGGTGTAGTAGGTGGTGAGAGCTGGCAAAGGCTTCTCGAGATGCTTTATGGGACAGTGCTTCGCACTGTATTTGAGGTGTATGTACGGCCGAACATTGTACGACACCTACTACTGCACCTGGGCCCTGGCGGGTACGTATGCGGTGTCGGCCGGTCAGCAGCCTTTTAATGCCTTTTATTCTGTCACTTATGTCACTTACCGGTATGTTAAATGTTATACGCACCCGTTTGGTCCAGATGTGAAATGGGCCGAATGGCTGGGGAGCGAGATGACAGGTTGCGGTCAAGGAGGGCAGGCGGGCGGAGCCACGGAGTGTATGTGGCCACGCGCAACGAAGCATATATGCATCAAAGTGCGGTACCTCAGTACGGCCGTTGTAAGTGCCTGGTCCAAATGGTGACCCAAATGGTGACCCAAATGGAGTCCGTAGTCTCGGTGGTTCGTTGGTGGTCCGTTGGTTAGCTGAATCATTGGTTTAAAAACATCTTTGCATGGCTCCCACACCGTCCTTCATAAGGGGGCCGGTCGGCACAAGCGAAAGTGATTGTCCGCACCGCTGCACTGTCCTCATGTACGGCCGCCGTAAGCGTGCACATCCCGAAAACACACACCGTACACATGCCGCATATTATTGGTCACCAAGCACATACACACAGGCATACACGTGGCGCCATCGGCAGGCGCCCTGACCTGTGCAGACATGTGTGAGATCATCTTGAGATCCCCCGAACCTCGTCATCGAATCGATCACGGCTGTTCCGGTCCGGACTAAGGGTCCACCTTGTAACGGGGTTATAGACAGCTGTTATAGCGATGAGGGCGGCGAATTCGAACATCTACATCAAGTCAGTCAACCGCGCGCGGATCTAGTCGAGCACCGCTGCTATACACAGTCATGACGGCGGGCATGGCCACCGCCCTGCGACGCCCCAGCACGCAGCCACTCTCACTCCGCGGGCGGCAGCTGCGCCAGCTCCGGCCCCAGAAGCACCCGCTCCAGCGTGAACCCCTCAGCCGCTGCCGCGCTCGCCAGCGCCTCCGCCTGCGGCTCCCCCCTGGGACAGAACACCACCACAGCGCCGCCGCTGCCCGTGTAGTTCACGCCGGCGCCCACCGACCTGCGGGGCAGACAACGAGGTTATCACAGAATTACACATGAAGAAGTACGGCAGCGGGTATCAAGGATCAAGAGACCGGCAGGGTGTAAGACATAAAGCAAGATGTCCGGCGCTCAGGAAGGAGACATTGGTCCAAGGGCGATGCTGAGCCCCGAGCCCGCAGGCTACGGGGGAAGGTGCCGGGTAGGTCACGGTGGCGGTGCTTGGCGGAGGCCTGCTGATCTGGGGAGCGCGGCACCGCCGAGCGGGTTGACAAGGAAAGGAAAGAAAACCCCAACCCAGAAACAAAACCCAGAAACACCCCGCGGGGTGCAATGGTCGATTGAGAGGGAGCCTAGTCCGCCACCACGCAACTCCCAGTTGCCGCCTCACTTCTAGGCAGCTCGCTCACATCTCACTCGCGCTGGAGCGGCCCTGAACCATGCCTGCCTCCATGCGGTGCCGTACATACACGCACCAGGACACACACACATACAGCAGCGGGTGGCCAGTTTTGCAGATCTGGGCCGACCGAGACGGGGATGGGAGGGGGTGGGACCGGACCACCCAATCCTATCGGTGGTGGACGGCCGGATCCGCAGCGTGCAGCCAGTAGACGTAGACTCTTGAAGGATAGATAGCAGCGCGAGACGCGAGGGTGTAGGGATTGGGACAAGGGAAGCCCACTTTCGGGCACGATGGGGATCGTGGGTGCCCGAGGAGGGTCGGGCCAGACCAGTGGGAGTTGGCAGCGGGACTTGTAGGCGAGAGCCGCTTGCGACGGGAAGGGGTGTACTGCCTTCTGCAGCTTACGTGGTGATGTGCTGCCTTCTGCAAACCATAGCCCCATCATGGAGCGCCCGACTGCATACCCGGACCCAGCAAGGCCTGACGTGTGCGACGTCGCTCTGGCTCAGCTGGGCGGGCAAGCCTGCCGGATGGTGCAACCTTAGCTAGTACGATTAGGTTGGGACGCGGGACCAGGCTAGTTTTTACCGCACCGGGCGGGGGCGCGCCTCCGAATTGCTGAGGATGGGTGCTGCAAGGACTTGAGGAGGTTGAACAGCGGACTGCAAGGCGCAGACCGCCCGGGATGGGCCTTCGCCCAATCCCTTGAGGGGACACAGCTGTCACCGATCCTCGGGGATCGGGCGCGCGTCCCTGGTTGAGAACGAGGGAACAGAGGCCCCTTACGCCCCTCTCCCCCGTACCCGGGGGAGAGTGCTTCGGCGGTCTTCCGTATGGGGCGGGTTAGCGCCCCCGGCCAGCGTCGGCCCGGCAGATATGTAACGATACACACACACACACACGGCCGCGGTCCCCGATTCCCAAACACCCGAAGCAGGGCCCCCCCCGTCGCTCCCGACGCGGAGCCCCGCCGCCGCCGCCTCCTCACTTGGCCAGCTCCACCATTCGGATGTTCCGCTGCCCGAGCACGTCGTCACCGAAGAGCGCCCGCCTGCGGGGCGGCACCACCCGGAGGCGGTTTGGCGGTGTGGCGGTAAGAACAAATGTGTGTGTACAGTATCTTGCGTACATACGTTCACGGCAACAGCACTCGCTGTAGGGAGAGGAGCGGCGGATTCCGATCAGGCCGTGGATGGAGATGCCCCGTCAGGTCCTGGCCCGGGTAGGTGCATTTAGGTTCCAGGTGCAGGTTGCGCCTCTTACCTGACACGTAGCAACCACCCCAACCGCAACCCCAACCCCAGCCCTGCGCCTGCTCCCCCCCCACATACACACGACCCATCCGACAATGTCACCTTACCTGAGGTCTGCGTTCCGGTTCATGAGCTCCACCAGCGCCTGGTCGCGGCTACTGCCTGAGCTGCTACTGCCGGCGGGGCCTGCCGGCTGTAGCAGCAGCAGCCGCAGACCCTCGTCGCCGCACTCCGTGACGCCGCTCATCAAGGACCGCACCTGATGAGGCAACGAACCGCAATTAAACACCTACCGCCACAGAAATCACCGCGGTAACCACTACAATGTTCCCACTTGAGTCGCCACAGCCCACGCATGCACCAAATACCGTAAACTCCCCCTCCCTCCCGCAGCTCGGTACTCCGCCAGCTGCGTGCCCTTACCCGGGGGTCGCCTGCCAGCCACTTCTCCTTGACCCCACTGTGCACCTGAGAGAGGCGCACCGGGAGGGGGGGAGAAGGGAAGACAGTGCGCCAGGGGACTGCGCCTCGCTCGGATGCATGAGTACTGTAATATCCACGTACTCTGACCGTACTCTGGCCTTACTCTGGTGGTAACAGATTGAACGTGGGTTTGGCTGGGCGGCCAATGTCCGGGTGGGCATTCGGCAGTCCCCGCGGGGGCAGACGGGGAGCCGTCGGGCCGTTGCCCAGCTGGGCTGGAGAGCGCGCGGGGGCGAGCGGGGTCCCAGCCACAGTCAAGCTGGGCCACGGAATCCGGTGCAGGGCGCACCCCCCGCTTTCTTCGCAGGGTGCATCCCCCTCTGGCCTCCACACGTGACCTCCCCTCCTTCCCTCCCTCCCTCCCACCTTGCCGCTCTCGCTCGGGTTCTGCGAGTACAGCAGGTAGAGCGGCTGCGGCAGCGCTGACTGCGGGATGCGGCTCCAGCGACCCGCACCAAAGTCCATGAACACGGCACCGCCGTACACCTGGGCACGATGGCATGGCAGAGGCGTGCCGCGGAGGACGTGACGGCGGGAAGGCGGCGCAGCGGCGGGCGGTGCATCGCTCTGATCTGATCTAATTTTGCTTGGCACATACCCGAGCAGGGGCACCCGGCCCGTACGGCGAGTACGGCAACCACTAAGCGTGCCGCACGCCCTACAACGCGCCTTGGGCTTGCGCTCGCCTTATGCAGCCAGGCTGCGGCGAAGTCAGGCTGCAGCGCTGTCAGACTTTGGCACTCGCCACACAAGCGTATCACAATACCACACACAATACACACGCGTGAAGCCGTTCGTCACCCGCACACTGCAAAACCCAGGAGCCACCCCACCTGCACCACTCGGTCCTGCAACCCCGCCGCGATCCCCAGCTCCCCAGACTCCACGGACAGCACCAGCTGAGGGTGCGCCGAGTACGGCAGTACGGTCTCGTCCACGCCGTACCACTCCATGAGGCACTTGATCGCTGCACGGACGCGCGGGGACCACATCGCATCGGGGGGTGGCCCGGGGCGCCGTCTGCGGAGTGCCGCTGACGGACGGACGGGTGCGTCTGTGGATCCTAAGATTTTGCAGATCCTGGGATCACGTGTTTTTGAATTTGGCGGATCCTAGAACACCGCGGATCCTAGAATCATGCTATAATAACACCAACGGCGCTTGTGGGGCCTCTGGTACGTAGATGGGCGCCACCTCAATGAGGAGGCGGTTGGGTCCTTTACGTGTACGGCAATACCCTCCTCCAGCGATCAAGCCATCTCCTAGGAAGACTGCGGGAGCGGGGTTGGGCCCCCTGGACACACCCACCCGAGTAGATGATGGCGGACGAGCCCGCAAGGCCCGTCTGACGCGGCACGTTGGTGTCGTACGACAGCGTGAAGCCGCCGCCGTTGTCCCGGACGCGCAGCGGGATGCCGGCGCCGTCGCAGTGCTGCGTGAAACGCTTGACGGCCGCCTGTATGTGCCGTACAGAGGACGCGTGGCACGTGGGGGACGTGGGGGAGGTGAGGCACGCTGGGGAGATGGGGACATGGGGAGGTGGGCCGGCGCGCGGCCGCTACGTCACGACGGTGGCCCCGCGCAATGTGCCCGGCAGTTGACACGTGGTGACGTCACTCGGCTTGACTGCGTTATGGGCGGATCGGGAAGGGGAAGGAGATGTGGATGATGGTGTGCCGGTTCGTCAGTTGGTGGGGTACAGGGATGGGGATGGGGAATTGGGGATGTCGATGGAGGTGTGGATGGGGCCCCTAGGGTGCCAGTGCTCGCCGGACCGAGGGGTGGCACCCGGAGACAGGAGGGGTGGCACCCGGAGACAGGAGGGGAGCCCGCGGGAGGGCTGACAGAACCACGCGCCGGCGCGCGCGCCCACCGTCAGCAGCCGTACACCGCCGTACAGTCCCTCGCTGGAGGTCTTGCCCACCAGCTCCCGCAACGACCCGTAATCCGTACTGTCGTACACGGGGTGCGGCTGGATCCGGATGGCGGTGGAGGGGGCGGGGGCGGGGGTGAGGGTCACCTGCAGGGGGGCCCGGTGGCGGTACAGGTCAGGTCAGGGCATGACAGGGCAGGGCAGGTCAGGGCATGACAGGGCAGGAAACGGAATCGTGGCAAGGGCTATGTATGGCAACGCGATGTGGGGCAGTCCTGCGGGGGCCATCTGGCCAAAGCCTCCCTTGGCGAACGTTGCTAATTTTTCAGCAGATCGTTATGTCAGCGAAAGGAGTGTGGCCGCAGCGATAGGGGTTTGTGCGCTAGCGGGAGGCGCCACGCGTTCGGGCGGCACTGGCGGGGATGCGCGCAGCGGAATCACTGTACGAACTGTTTGCCGGTCTCGACGCCGTACCTCAGCGTAGAAATTCTGCAACAGGAAACCGATTGTGCGGCCTCCGTACTGATCGCTGGGGTTTCCGAAAAGTCCGGAGCGCGCGAAGGTGCGATGCGTGATGCTCCGCGACGCAGTCGCGGCGTTCGAGGCCTGCCCATCCGGCATCACGTCCATTATGTTTGATAAATAATTAAGTTTTTACTGCACAGCATATGCAAAGATTGTTCAGTCACGAGCTGTTCAAAGTGTCGAAACTCAAAACGGCGGCAGCAATTTGATGTTAATTTTCCTGAATATACATTGTTTCCTCCATCTGGCAACATGCGTCACAAAATGTAAACTCGCGACGGATCGGAAGATGTATCATAACACGTTGAACGGCAACGGGCAACTGCCCCACTGCCAGACCTTGCCAATCATGCCATAGCAGATGTAAACCACGGAATCTTCAGTCGGGATACTCCCAGCTTCAATACGTGTTGCAAATCCATGTCTGCCGCCCGAAGCTTTCTGACAGCTGGTTTCAAAAACATCCAAAGGGGTGGAACGATGCCACACGGGTCGGGTGCTTCGGGTGTTGCACAGCGGCGCCACGCTGTGTTACCGCCAGGCCCTGTCAGGCTCTGTGCTTCTTTGCGGCAGCTCCTGTTTCACCGTCTGCACCGCCCGCTCCGCATTTACTCCCCGACCACTCCTGCCCAATTCATCCAACTGCCGCAAACCTGCACGGCGCTCGCTGCTGCAAACAAAATCAACGCGAAATAAGGGACCAGGGCAGCTCGACCAGGGTCCGCATTTACCCGATGCTTCCCGGACAGTCAGCACCAGCGGCCCGGCCTCGGCTGCAACCCGACCAAACCGCCTGCCCCTGACAAGAGGAGAAGAACAGGCACAGCCCCCACGGGAGCCCTCCGCTCCACCCCTATGGCGCCCCCGCGACGCTCTCCTCAGGCGTGGCATCGCCCCACTCCCTCAGGCTCTGGGCTACCGGCGACCGACTGGCCGGAAACCTGCGGAATTTTATTTCCCCGTTTTGGAAGACAGCAACACGGACCACGTCCCATCTTGATAATTATTTCTAAGGCGCGCCGGTGCGCCCCACGATCTGCGGGCACACCCCATGTGTGTGCACCGATGCGCGCCACGACCCCACCCACCCACCCACCCAGGCAGAGGCAGTTTGAGGCAGACGAGGCAGACACGGCAGACGAGGCAGACACGGCAGACGCGGCGACACGCCCCCTGCCCGGATGTCCTTCCCGGGATCTGCTGCCTCCGCGCTGATGTGCATCAATCGCTGGCTGCCACTTGAGAGCCCATCCGTCCCCACAGCGCGCCCACCAGGCCACATCGAGGCAACGGCGTGGAGGCGGGACCGGGGGCCTCCCCTGGAGTCCGCACTCCCCCGGGCCGGGTTGAGGTGTGCCCCGACTCGCTGCCCCCGCCTCGGATCTTGGTAGAGGAGGTGGAGCGCCCGCGAAGCAATCGGGCCCGCCCACCCTCTTCGGCCTCCTCCTCCTCGCCCTCCTCGTCGCCCTCCTCCTCGACCTCCTCCTCGTCGCCCTCCTCCTCGACCTCATCCTCGATTTCCTCCTCGTCGATTTCCTCCTCCTCGCCCTCCTCTTCAGCGGCAGACACGTCACCAGCCGGCCAGGGCCGCAGCCCCAGCTGCCCGGCAGCGGACAGAAAGAGGTGGTCCAGCTGACTGAGGGTGCGGCCGAAGCTGCCCGGACATACGCGCGCGCAGGGGGAGGGGGGAGGGGAGCGGGTTGCGGGTTGCGGGTTGCGGGCACAGAGGGAGTGACAGGGGAGAAGATCTCGGCGGTGATCGGTTTGGTGCTCTTTTGCGGTCGCGTTGTCTCTAATTGACACCAATTGAGGGGGAAGCTCGGGCGGGGGAGTTGGTCGGCTGGCGTGGGTCGTGATCGCCGGCTGTTGTACCGGTGCCGTACGGTATGCACAACCGGGGCTGCGTGGAGCTACGCGGCGCGTGCATGTACCGTATGTGGTGCAGCAGCTGGCCGGCGTGTGGAGCAGCGGCTATCTAGCCGTACATCCGCCGTACCTGTACCACCGCTGGTCGTACACTTGGCGCTTGAGGAGCGGCTCTATGTCCCCGAGGGGGCATTGGGTGAGGTTGAGCCCCGAGTGGCGGGCCAGGCGAGCCGAGGACCAGGCGTGGACCTGCGCCGGGGGTAGGGGGCAGGGGGTAGGGGCAGGGGGCAGGGGGCAGTATTCGTGAAGATGCACTTGAGGGGTACAGCGGACCTCACAGCGGAATCGTGGGGATCAATCGACAGAGGGCCCCGAATGCGTACGACAACGCATGGCGACCCTGACCGAGTGAACGGCGAGTGGACCTGGGGCGCTGCGGACTCCGCAGTTCCATCGGTGATGATGATAGTTCATCACACTCTCTCAAGAGAGAACTCGCGTTATTGTACAGCGGTTCTCCCAGGCCGGCCATGCCAGCTGGCCCCGCCTCACATCCGCGAGGGTGGTGTTCCAGCCCAGTCCCGACCGCATGAGCCGCTCCGCCGCCGCGTCCCCCCCCGCCAGATCCAGGATCAGATCGAACTGCGCCAGCAGCTGCTTGGCGACCGCCTCGTGGGCCTCCCCGATGTCGTACAGCGGCGTGTGGAAGCCGACCTCGCCCAGCAGCGTCCTGCGGGCATCACATCGTACACCGTCGAAGGAACATCGAACTCGGCTAAATTGGGGTTCCGTTCCCTCTCAACACCCGTTCCTGTGCAATGTGAATGGGCGTGTTGTCTTGAATGCTCCCCTGGACGTCGACTCTCCCCCTGCGTCCCCGCGTGGGTGATCTGACTCATGACCTGACTGTGTGCTACGTCATACACCCCGCCTTCTCGGCCGGGTCCGCTTCCGCGCGCGGTGTCCGTGCTGGACTTACTGAACTACGAGGGTTGTAGGGGTCCTCTGGTCCCGCCACCCTCGCGTTGGCGCTCGTGGTCTCGTAATCTTCTTTTTGTTTGGCTTGGTGCTGGTGGTCCCTGGATGAGTCATTGATTTATCCCGTACTCTGGTTCGGGATTGGCTGCATCGGTGCGTTGTGTCTTCCGGGCCAGGAGGTTGGCCCTGGTTCTGGGTGCTAAGTTGGCAGCCCTATGTGTCTTTCGGCTGGTTGTTCACCGCAGTTTGCTCCTGCCCTTCGGCAGCTCATCCTTTTGACGGCTTGGGTCCGGTGGTTCCTTGGCTTCTTTTCTTTGGCATGGCTCCTTGCTTCGTGCAGGGCATGTCCCTGGGGTAGGATGAACAGTCCGTCTACGCCTGTACGGCGAGCGATCAACTTGGTTGTTGGTCCCCCTTGTAACCGTGAATCCTAAATCGGGTGACCCACGGGACGCACCGAGACACCACACCCACACCAGGGTGGCTATCTTAAGATAAAAATATATATATTCGGCCCAAAATTGTGGAAATTGTAAGATACTTTTCCTCCTTGGAAAAAGTACGAAAAAGATACTTTGATGCCCAGCCGGGGTATGACATCTCCCCATTGACAGATACTCGGGCGGTCAGATAGGCAGTCCGAATCTCCCGCTCAGGGTCGAATTCCACCGGGTAAGGCCTGGAACAGAGGTTGCTTAGTGCTAATAGGTCCGTAGTAGGTGGTCACACCCCTTCGTGTACCCGGGTATACAGATCTCTGTAGATACTTTGAGGCGTTTCCAGCCGGGAATACCTCTCTATTGACAGATACTTTCAGCGATTCTAAGCCGCGTATATCTCTGGCCGTAGATACTCCCAAAAATAAGATAGCCACCCTGACCCACACACAGACAGCTTGGGCACCCGGCGGTGGGGGGATTCGGCGCGCTGCCGCTGCGGGAACATATCCGAGCGCGCTGGGCCTCAACAGCGCTGCGGTACATGAGGAGGATCCGCCACCAGCGGGCCGCCCCCTGGCAACGTGTCGTGGACACGATCCTAGCGGACGCCTCAGCGGCATGGAAGCCGCGCATGGTGCTCACGGCAACGGCCGACAGTCCATGGAGAGGGATCCGAAGGCTAGAACCCGAGGTACAGCGGGTCGCGACAGCCCTAGCCGCCCTGCCGAGAGTGGTGGACATCGCCGACCACCCGCTCTCGCCGGGGACGTGGTGCTGGAACGCACCACTGTGGGGAAACCCACTACTCCCGGAGGAACTGCCCGAGGGGGGCCGCCCCGGCCTCGAGCATGTGTTCCCGGACCTGGTGGACTACACCGGATTGCAAACGGTCGGACAACTAATCCGGGTGGGGGAGACGCTCCGGATGGTAACCGACGGCTGGGCAGAGCCAAACTACATAGACTCCGCCCGCATGGCACGATGCGCCGCACGGGCGTGGGCGACATTCGTACAAGATTGCCTGGGTATCCGCGCGGGGGCCGGGCGATGGGGTGATTGGCGGCAATGGGCCGAATTAGACCGGCGGCTGGTAGAACTTCAAGCAAGGCTACCAGCGGCCTGGGTGGCAGCAGCCCTAGCGGCACGAGCGAACGGGGTCCAGGGGGCGAATATGCCCACGGAGGAGGAGGTGACGGCCATGTTGCTCGATCGCATGGGTTGGAGGTTGAATAATGGGCTGAAGGTGGCCCTGAGCGAGTACTCTGTTCGAGTGGGGACAGCGATGCAACTAGCCGAGGTGGCGGAACGCCGCAGCGCGGCTCACTTGCTGTTTGCCTGTGAGGCGGTAGGACTGGGAGCCACCGACCCGATTTCTCAGGTGGCGGCCGCCCGGATCCAGGGGCTGCTGAGCCGCCTCTGGCTCAGTATCCGGTGGGAAAATGAGCATAAGGAGGCCTTTTGGCGCCTTACAGTCGATGGCGTCCCGTTGTTGGGCAATCCCCATATGCGACACGCGAGGGTGACGCGGTGTGGATGCGGGGGATACCCAGCGGAAGGGGGGGGGTCAGAGACACCCCGACAGCACCATTTCTGGTCATGCCGAGTGGCCCAGGCGGTGGTGGGTCAGTTGGAAGCGCGCCTAGGGGCACGGATACGGAGGCCGCAGGTCTGGCTGGCGGAACCCCCGCCACCCGTGGAGCAAGTTGTTTGTGATGTGGTGGTGTTGGCCGCGATCGCGGCCATGGAGACTGGTCGCCGATTCATGGCGGCCACCCTGCGTCGGTCAGCACCTGGTCAGGGTCAGACGATCCGGCCGGGACCGATATTGGCAGAACAAGGGGAGCGGCGCGCAATCGCTGACTTTTGGGGGCGCCTTCACGGGTTCGCCCAGTTGGGGCTCCCGAGACGGGGTTGGAGCTCAGTGGGCCCTTTCCACCCTTTCTTGAAAGTGGCGGGGGGAGTCCTGCGATGTGCGGGACCTGCTCCTGAAGAAGGATGAGGCGCGGGTTCCCCGCCCTCTGTCTGTTTATCGTCGGGCTCTCCGAACCGGGGTTCAAGTTGGGGACCGGGCCTACCCTCAGATTGGGGCGGAGGCTGGGCTCCCGTTGGCATTTTGGTGTTTCGGCCAAGTTATTTCTTATGATGCGGGTTACCCCACTAGCGGTCGCTGGTCAGTGTCACAAGCCAGGCGTGGGCCTTCCAAGACCTCGAGAGGGTGCTTCGTTGGGTGCCTCAAGAGGTGGTGGTAGCTGGGTAATGGGGTGCCTGTGTGGGCGACCTCCCCTGTGCTTGGCTTTATCCACTTCTGGGGATTATGCCCGCTGCTGTGCCTATCCCTTTGGTAGTGTTGCCCCGCTGCGCGCCTCTGCTTGCTTCGGTGTCTGACTGGTTGGGGTTATGGCCCGGTGTGTTTTCTTTGGGTGCGGCGTTGTGGTGTGGAGGTGACCTGCCGCCTTGGCGGTGGGGCCTACTGGGGCTTGCTCTGGTATACACCGATGATCCCGTTGGGGTCCGCTGTAACATTCATTCATTCACACAGACACACACACACACACACACACACACACACACACACACACACACACACACACACACACACACACACACACACACACACACACACACACACACACACACATGTAAGCATTGACCCATGGATCAGGCGGTATCAGCCAGGTAGGTCGTCAAACCCAACTCAGCCAATTTCAAAACTCGGCGCATCGTGTCACGCACCCGTCCATCCCCAAGGGCCCACCACACGGGCAAGGGTGCGAAGTTCAAGTAATCGAACCACAACCCCTCCCACACTACAACCCCTCCCACACTACAACCCCTCCCACACTACTACCCCTCCCACACTACTACCCCTCCCACACTACTACCCCGCCCACACAAGCACGCGGGCAGACGGCCTCACACCCCACCCCTGCAGTAACCCGCCACCAGCGCCCACCGTATGTTGTAGTTGTCTGCCACGGGCGGCGCCAGCGCCTCCCAGATCCGGGCCGGGGCGCCGCAGAGGAGCCTGGGGAACAGCGCGGCGGTCTCCGGGTTCTTGTTGAACAGCACCGAGTGCAGCCTCAGCAGCATGTACTGCAGGTTGCTGCGCAGTCGGGAGACGGGTTCCCTGCGAGGCGGGCGCCAGGCGGGCGCCAGGCGGGCGCCAGGCGGGCGCCAGGCGGGCGCCAGGCGGGCCGGGCAGAGAGCGGGTGAAGGAAAAGTCGGGAGAGGGGGTTGTGTCGCAGGGAGAGGGTGAGAGCGGATCATACGGGTGTGGCGTTGAGAGAGAGGCGTGCAGCAGAAAGAGCGGGGCGCGCGCGACGAAGGTGATCTGGCAAGCGCTACCACGGCCCCATCCAGTCACAGGTCCAAGCACCCATCCGCCGATTCATCCAACCGGCCCTTCTTGGCCGCGGCAGCAGCAGCACCACCACCACTACCACCACCACCACCACCATTGCCATTGACGGGCAGGTACCCTGCCGTACATCCCCGAGGACGTGTGACCTCTTGGTATTTGCAGACCTTCAACCCCCCCCTGGAGGCCCCCGGACTGCAACGAACCCGCACCGTATGCTGATCACGTTGACGAACTGCGGGCAGATCTGCGTGCCGTACATGTCGTACCCTCCGCCCGTCAGCGTGTACTCGTTGGCCACGTACTGCAGTCCCCGCTCCCGGGCGAGCCGCAGCCGCGCCGTACAGTCCTGGATGGGCGTCATCCGCTCGACCACGTCGTACCGTGAGCACACCCTGGAGCGACGGGCGGCGGCATCGGTGGGGCTGTCGGTGCGGGTGCGGGTGCGGGCGCTGTCACGTGGGGGGACACCGTGTCGGGCGGCTGCGCGACACAGCCCGGTAAGTAGTACGCTGTGATGATGCCGGCCGCAGACGCCGCGCCGCATCCGCATCCCACAGCAGTGCAGGTGATGCAGCGCGAACAAGGATCCCACGGCTTCCCCACGCCCCGGCCCCTGCGCCTCGCGCCGCCGGAACCCGCAGGGCGCAGCCTTGCGTGTGGCGTACCAGGTGTTGGGTAACCCCCTAAGAACCACAGGCGCCCACTCAATGGCCAGCATTGCTTGATACTCGCGGAAGTAATGTCTTTTTGTGTCTCGCTGCAGTGAGCAATACGTTTATATGTTTCTTCAAAAGCCTTGGCGACATCTATCCTGGGGGCTCGCCTGCCGGATGTGTGTCGGTGTGCGCGAGCTGCCGCAGACCTAGGGACGCACCCGGCCCGACCCGTGGGTCCCTCGCTAGGGTTGTGTAGATAGACACCGACCCGTGGGTCCCTCGCTGGGGTTGTGTAGATAGACACCGACCCGTGGGTCCCTCGCTGGGGTTGTGTAGAGAAACACCGACCCGGAACCCCCCTTGGTGGGCGGGCTGGTACACCCCCGAGGCAGTTATACTGCAACCGTCACAACCGTCACAACCGTCACAGGGTGGCCCCCTAGTTCCGAGGCGGTTGGTAGCTGCTGCTGCCACCCACTGGTGCGTCCCTCCGGTCTGCTTCACGGGGATGCCCATCAGGCGCAGCAGGGTGCCGTTGATCCAGCGGCACTCGTCGTCGAAGTCGGCCACCTTGCCGGTGCGGGCCCGCGCGTTGGCGCAGTCGTTCAAATCTGGCGGCAGGGGGAGGGCCACCAGGACGGCAGGAGGAGGGCCACCAGGACGGCAGGCCAGGTCGGGGAGTCGGGGAGGACGTCGGGGAAGGGTAAGCTGCCGTGTGCGGTAGCACCGTACCTCTGTAACGGTTACAGTACCGTACCTCTGTAACGGTTACATTACCGTACCTCTGTAACGGTTACATTACCGTACCTCTGTAACGGTTACATTACCGTACCTCTGTAACGGTTACATTACCGTACCTCTGTAACGGTTACATTACCGTACCTCTGTAACGGTTACATTACCGTACCTCTGTAACAGTTACATTACCGTACCTCTGTAACGGTTACATTACCGTACCTCTGTAACGGTTACATTACCGTACCTCTGTAACGGTTACATTACCGTACCTCTGGGGAGTCGGGGTGTGCATGGAAACGCGGAAATGCATCCCAGACCGCCCAGACCGTGCACAGAGCGGGCCCTCACGAGGCAACCAACGCAGCGAAACCAACCGAAGACAAGTCAACGAATGGGTGGCGCGCATACATGACGCCCCAGCGCCCCCCTCTAGTCCCCCGCGCGCAGTCAGGCCTCTGGCCAGAGGCCACTCACTGGCGGCGGCGGCCCAGCTGGTCCCTCCCGCCTTGGAGATGTGGAAGTACTCCATAAGGCCCCGCTGGGCAACCGACTCCACATGGATCTCGTACAACTGCGTACGGCAGCAGGTACCCGGTCCTGAGGCTGACGCTCGTTGGGGCTTTTTTGTTTTCAGATTTTTTGTTTCCAGCAGGACAGCACCCAGGGACATGCTTGGTTCACATTAGTCAACGGGGTTGCTCCACTGCCAAGGCGACAACTGCTGGAAGAGATTCTGTACGAGCGGCTGCGGATCATATCAGCCGACACCGACGAAATAGATCCGAACATCCGCTGCATTCAATGCAAGGGCGCAAAGGCAAGCCCCACCAGGCCCTGCAATGCACTTTTCCCCCCGGGGTACGCGCGTCGCCCGCGGCACACAACACATTATATTCGCGCATCCCCGTTGTGCAGCCATCCTCGTACGGCGATGCCGTACCAATCGCCCTGAACCTGCCGTACCAGTGTGATGATCCGCAGGATCTCCCTCATCAATGACCGGGGAATCGCCGTCATATCGGACAGCGACCCATGGGTCCACCCCAGCAGCAGCTGCGCCAGCAGCGTCCGCCGTACCAACGGTAAACCACCGTACTGCAGCAGACCATCCGGCGCGTTGGCCGCGTCATCTCCATTTGCATTTGCGACCCCCCGGACGTCGCCCTTGCGCTGCCGATCCTTCCCGGACCGTCCGCCGCTGCCACCATCACCACCGTCGTCCTCATCGCCGCCGCCGGCTGGATCCGTGGTGCTCGTGAGGCCATTATTTTCCCTCGGCGTCCCCGTCGCCTGGTCGGAGCTCCCCTTGACACTGATTGAGCTGTCGCCACCACTTTCGATGCGCAAGCCACCGCTCCCGGCGGCGCTCGTACCGCTCCGCGCGCCGTCGCGCGCCGTTCCCTGCAGCATCCGCCGCGGCGCCCCGTCGTCCATCGCGCCCTGGCGGGACCGCTGGGGCTGGCTCCCCGACCTGGCGCTCCGAAACCTCCCTCTGAGATCCTCGTCCTTGTCCTCGTCCCGCTTGTCCTTGTCCTCGTCCTTGTCCTCGTGCTCGTCGCCGCCGCGGCGATTGCTGCCGCGCGTTTTTGTTGGTGCTGCCGCGGCGCCGCCGCCGCCGCCACCGATGTCATCTTGCTGCTCCGCGCCCGCGCCGCCTTGAGCTGCCGCACCGCCCTCCGCTGCATGACTCCCTGCTAGAAAGGGAAAGCCCCCGACCCTCATCCTCCAGCGCTGCTGCCCCTGGAGTCGGCGGTGTTTCTCCAGGAAGGTGGTGGCAGCTGCGGCCCAGTGGTGCAGGGCGTCCGGGCTGGTGGGGCCGCGGGGGTAGGTGTGGAGGAGGGAGGAAAGGAAGGCGGCCGTCCCGTCCTGGAGCAGCTCGGGCGCGGGTGCGTGACAGGCCGAGCCAGCCCCGCCTCTGGATCTGCTTCTTCTCTTCTCGCGAAGCTGCATTTTACTTCCATGCTGCTGCTGCTGCTGTTTGTTGGCGTTGCTGTCGCAGGTCCTGGGCTTTCGCAGCAGCGTTTGGGTCAGCTGGATGACGGCCTGAAGCTCGGTGAGGAGCGCCTGGCGAGCTGCGTCTTCCACGTCCTGGTGGAGAGCCCCTTCGGCGGTGCTGTACGTGATGTTCCAGTGCTGAGCTTCGTCTTTGTGGAGGACGATCAGGACGTCTGCCGCCGGGTGATTGCTCGTGCCTGAAGAGCCTATCGCTATCTCAGCCGAGCCATGCCGGTCGGGATGCGCGCTGACGCGCCGGAATTCACGTCTCAAGGCATCGAGGTCATGTGCAGGCTCCAAAGATGCAAGAGCGTTCGCGAAGAGCGCTGTAAATAGCAGCACGCGGAGCATTTCACGGTAATGCGTGACGGTGCGTGCCGGCTTGTACAGCCCTTCGTGCGGAAATGAATCCCTGATAACCTTGTACAACTGACAGAACGAAAAATGATCTTATACAGCACAAATACCGTGCGGCCTTCTCATGCTTTGCCTTTACTGCCGAGCCCGCCCTGGCGCCCATGACTACAATCAAAACCGAGTCGGGCGGCCGGAACGCGAAATACCCCAGCGCCCATGCATGCGGGTAATGGCTGCAAGTAAATAACATTTCCTTTCGATGTTTTATGCGCTGCGGGGCGAAATGCTTTGGCGGTATTTGGGCAACCGGTGGGCAATCATTCGTGCAAGCAGAGGCGCATGCAACCATGCGTGGATGCGTGCACGCGACCTCGTCGGTCGGTGGGCGCCATGCAAGAGCTGCCGAGCAACCCGCTGCGGGGATCCGCGCGCGGTCGTGTGCGCAGTCCGTGCCTGCTGGATCCCGCTTGGCCGGGATGGGAGGGATGACCCGAAACGCCGACGACCCAGTCCGTGAGCAGACTGAGCACAGACTGCAGGGTGTGCCAGGGCCGTTGCAAACTGCCGTTCGCCCTTCCCCCCGTCGCTGCTGTCCCGGAGGGACCGCCGGATGCCGCCGTGGTGGGTTATACACCGGGGCAGCGCGTGGCCACCCGCGCCCCTGCCTTCCCTAGTGCCCAAGCTCCCGCCTCCCTCCCTGCCTCCGTCTTCCGGCTGCTTCACTTTACGGCTGCTGCGGTACTATCGACGACTACCACTGCTCCCCCCACAGCTGACAGCCACCCTCTGCGTCCTCAGAGTTTGAATCCGGTATGTCCACCGATTCACTGCGCCACCCCACCCCCAACACCGCTCCATGCCCTCCACGCCCTCGGCCGGGCGAGCTCGCTCCATGGGCCGGCTGCCATGCGGCAGTCCACAGCAACATCGCATGCCGCAACAACAACGTGACGACGCGGGGAGCCAGGGAGTGTCGACACAGCCGCAATCCCCCACACAAACTTTGCCCCTGCCCCCGCCACCCGCCCCGCGCCGCAACAGCAGGTACTGCAGGCAGCAGCGATTGGGCCTATTCCTTCGGCGCCGCCGGCACGCCGGCACGCGGCCCCTTCCCGCATGCATTCCGACCTAGGCACATTGACCCCACTCCGACCCGGGCCCCGGACCAAATCTCCCCCCTCCGGAGCTGCAACGACAGCCCCGACCTAGGCCCCGGACTAGATCTCGCCGCCGAAGCCGCCACTGCCGAAAAAGTCCTTGTTGGCCCGGACCTTGGCCTTGTCCTCGGAGCGCAGCTTGGGGCAGTTGGTGACGCGGTGGCCCAGGCCGCCGCAGTAGCTGCAGCCCTTGATGCCGCTCTTCTCCTCCAGCTCCGCCTGAAAACAGCAACGGGGGGTAAGAGGGTTAAGGGGGGCCGCCACGTGAGGGAAGGCGGGAGCCGCGCCGGCGGGCGGACGCGACGTGTGCAGGCCGTAACCGCCAGAGAGGCACCCCCCCTCGCGCGCGAGACAGACGGGGGGCCTGGGCACACCGGGGCTGGCACGGGGCCTGGCGCTGGGGCTGTTGGAAGGCAGCGATGAAGCCCTAGAGAAACAAGCCGCGGGACAAACCGGAAGGCAGGGAGACAGGGAGGAGCTGCTCGACAGCTGAAGCCCGACCACGACAACAAACCCAAGCCGCAGTCCCCGCTACCGAACCTCCAGCGAGCCCCCAAGCGCCATCCCACCCACTCCTCACGCTCGCTCGCTCCCTCCCTCCCTCCCTCCCTCCGCGCGTTTCCCCCCTCCCCCCCCCACACCCCCCCCACACCCCCCACCCACACACACACACCCACACACCCACACACACCCCACCCACACACCCACCTGCGCCTCCAGCGGGTCGTCCAGCGCCAACAGGAAGTGGGGCACCCGCTGCTTGGCCTCCCTGGAGGGACACGGCGGTCGGCCGGTCGGTCGGTCGGTCGGTTAGGAACACCGAAACAGCGGGTGAGTCGAGTCCACCGCGTGCACCGCTGCTGCTGCTGCTGCTGCGGGTGTGTGTGCTTAGCGAGGAGCCCACCCAGAACCACCCAGAGCCACCCAGGTCCGGGTGTGTGTGTGTCTCATGATAAGCTCACCGATGACCGCCCGTGTGTGTGTGTTTAGAATTGCAACCCGCCCGGGTGTGTGTGTGTGTGTGGAGGGGGGTGGGGTGGAGTTGGGGGGGTGGGGTTGGGGGGGGGTGTTGGCAGGATGCGCGCGCACACGGGAGGGGGGTACGACACACGGCGACACCCGCGTGTCGGCGCCCCGCGCCTGCGCACGCCCCGCGCACCTGAGCAGGTGCTTGAGATCCAGCAAGATCGTTTCGGAGCACTGCTTGGTGTTGATGAAGGTCGTGGCCACACCCGTCTTACCGCAGCGACCCGTGCGGCCTGTGGCACGTGGCGGCGTGTGTGTTGCGGGGTGCGGCCCGGCGGAGGCACCAGGCAGAGAACGGCACTACCACCGTGGCTACCAACGGGGCCACAGATTTCCGTTACGCCAACCCACATGACCGCCAAGGGCTGCCCAGGTGGGTCACGGCGGCGGAGCCACAACCACAGTCCTCAGGATTCCAGACGTGCAGGATGCTGGGTACGGTATCCAGGATGCGGCGCCTAAACCCTGACCCTGGCTCTATAACCCCCCTAAGGAGTGTCGTCGAGCCCGGCCGCATGAAGAGCTCGTCGGCCGCATCCCCCCAACGGCCTCACTCCCGGTCGGTCGGTCGGTCGGTCGGTCGGTCGGTGGCCGCAGCGCGTCTCCGCCCCCTCACCGATTCTGTGCACGTAGTTCTCGATCTCCTCCGGCATGTCGTAGTTCACGACGTGCTGGATGTCCGGGAAGTCGAGACCCTGGCTTGACGGGTGACAGCGTGATGGATGAGAGTGGGTGGAGGTCGGGAGGGCAATGGGGAGGGGTCCGTTCGAGGCGCAGGGCAGGGAGTCGCGGCACCCCCCCCACCCCCACCCCCACCCCCACCATCACCCCCACCCCCACCCCCACCACCACCACCACCACCACCAACAACAACAACAACAACAACACACCACCAACAACACCGCTGTATGCGTCAGGCCAGTTCCCTGTCCCCCGGCAATTGAAGACATGCGCACACTTCAACCCCGTGCCCACACCCTAGATCCCTGCCCAAAAGGATTGCCCAACCAGCGCCCCTCCCCCCCTTCCCCCGTGAGGTACCTTGGACGCCACGTCAGTGGCCACCAGCACATCCTTCTGACCCGCCTTGAACTGCGCGATGCCGGCGTGCCGGTCCTCCTGGGCCTTATCTCCGTGGACAGCCACCGCCTCCACACCCTAAAGGGGGAGCAGAGCGGGGGGTGGGTGGGTGGGTGGGAGCGCGGGGGGCGGGTCAGGGCGGGAGTCGGGTTGCTCCGCTAGGCAGCCGGTCCAAAGTTCAAATAGATGATAAAGAAACACTCCTAGGACGCAAGCGGATCTTGGCGCATAGTGCATGCGCGGGTGTGTGTCGTGCCACACGGTTCATCGGTTCTGCGTGCTAACCGACTTTCATGTACTGCACCGTACCAGACCGTCAGTGGATAGGGTGGATAGGGTTTCCGGGCCCTGCCTTAGGGCTTATGCCTTGGGGCTCATATGCGCCCCGCCCTCAGCCTCCACATCCACCCCTGTGCTCGCGCCCCGAATATAGTCCTTGCCCGCTTCAGACCGCCCCGCCCTCCCCGCTCTTCCACACACACACACACCCATACACCCACACCCGTCCGCCCGCCCGCTACACACTCGCCCCCTACTCAACACCCGGCCCCCATTAACCCCCCACCTCAACACCCCCCCCCCGCCGCCCTCCCCTCACCTGCACCAGCAGGTACTCGTGGATGGCGTCCACATCCCGCTTGTTCTCCGCAAAGATGAGCACGGGCGGGGCGGTCTTCTGAAGGCACTCGAGCAGGTACGGCAGCTTGGCCTCCTCCTTGACGTACTCCACCTCCTGGATGACGTCCATGTTGGCCGCACCTGCGGGGGGTGGGGGCAGGGGGGGCAGTGCGTGTGTGTGTGTGTTTAAAAGAGGACTGAGCCGCGAGAAATGATGCGTGTGCGTGTGCGTGTCATGTGCAGGTGGCGGGGGAGTGAAGAGGGGAAGCAGGACATTGGTAGACATTGTGGAGCTGCGGCGCTGCTGCTGCTGCCAGACAACGGGCCGATTGGAATGCGGGGGGAAGAGGGGAGGCGAGCGGCACCCAGTCGAGGAGGGCGAGGGACAGGCGCCAACCCCAAGGGCCAACCCACCCCAGACCTCCATCCCCAAACCCCAAACCCTGCACAGCCACACATACGCGTCAAGAAGTGCGCATCTTCCCCCCGCCGCCGTGCACACCCAGCAGGCACTTCGACGAACCCGTCCGTTACGTCGGCGTCTTGGTCACACACTCCCTCCCGGCCGGGAGGCCCCTCCGCCTCCTCTGCCCCGCATCCAAGGCTGCAGGAAGGACCTTCTGACGGCCCGGCCCTTCCCACCACAGCTCCCACCCAAACCCCGACACGTGCCCACCGCCCTCCCTCCCCCCTCCTACTTCCTGTCCCCCCCCTCCCTCCCTCCCTCCCCGCCGTCCGTCCGACCGCTCACCCGCCCTGCCCACGTTGACCTCCACCGGGTCCACCAGCGCGCTCTCCGCAAAGGCCTTGATCTTGGCGGGCATGGTGGCGCTGAACATCAGCGTCTGGCGCTGACCGCGGAAGAACGACAGGATGTCGCGCACGTCGTCCTCGAAGCCCACCTGCGCGAGCCAGGGCGGCCAGGTGGCCAGGGCGGCAGCCAGCTCGTCATGCCACACCGGCACCGGCACACAATAGGGACTAGACGGCCCGGGTCAGCCCTGCCGCCCCCACTGGATCCGAGAAGGCCGCCGTACTACCCACCCGCCCACCCACCCGCCCGCCCGCCCACCCACCCGCCCGCCCGCCCGCCTACCCACCGGGCGCCCGCCCGCCCGCCCGCCAACCCACCTGGTCCACCATGCGGTCCGCTTCGTCCAGGCACAGGAAACGGCAAAGGTCCAGCGTCATGCGCCGCTTGTGGAGCAGGTCCTGAGGGGGGTGTGGGAGGTCGCCCAGTCCCCGGGGTGGTGGTGGTAGAGTGTGCAGTCCCCCGGGTGTGCAGGCGGGGCGGGGCGGGATGGCGCGGGTTGGGGTGAGGGCCCTCACAGCGAATAGGTCGGCAAAGGATGTCGCCAAGCTGGTCGGGTGCGTGATGCGCACATCTATCGGGATGGGCGTCACGGGCGGACGCGGCCCAAGCCGGACCAGATTGACCGGGGGCATGACTGGTGAGATTTGCAGTACACTGTGCCGCAGTACGACACGTGGGTGAGTTTTTATGTTGCCTCCCTTCCCGGCCCCCTTCCTTCCCGGCCCCCTTCCTTCCCGGCCCCAACCGCGCCTGCTGCTGCTGCTGCTGCCCGGCTGCCCCACCTTGAGCCGCCCCGGTGTGGCCACCACCGCATGGACCCCCCTCCGGATGGTCTCGTACATGGGCTTGGCGTCGATGCCGCCGATACACAGCATGGCGCGGACCTCGGGGTAGCGGTCCGCGGCCAGGGCCTGGGGGAGGCGGTTGGGAGGGAGGGAGGGAGAGGGGGTGCAGGCAGTTGGTAAACAAACTTCAAATGCATCTCTGGCGAGAGGGTGCAGGCAATGGCCGGAGTAAAATAAAAATGCATCGCCGGCGAGGCTGCGATAAGGATGCCGTAATGAGGGGCGCATGGCGGGTTGGTGGGCACATACACAAAGGCGCCGACTCCCGCGGGAGGCGACATACATTATCGCCGATTTCCGCCGGAGGATCAAGCAGCAGGAGGCGATGCGGTGTCGTGGAAGCTAGGATGAATGGACCTCACAGGCGGGGAGGGATGAAGGGGGCGCGTGACGTCCAGCAGAAACGTGCAGGGGGCCTGGCCTGCCGGGGGGCTGCCAGGGGCCAAGGAGGGCGGAGAGAGGGGGCTCCAGGGTGGCGCACCCACCCACCCACCCACCCACCCACCCACCCACCCATCCACCCACCTTGCAGTACATCTCAGCGATCTCGAAGGTCTGTGTGGCCAGCTCCCGGGAGGGGCAGATCACCATGCCGATGGGCCCCTCGTTCTGACCCAGGGGCATCCGCATCTCCTCCTGGCGGCCACATGTGTAGAGGGGGGCACATGCACGAACAGGCACGCGGCTGGTCTCTACCGGGCCTAGCTGCGCCCGCCGCCTGTCACGCACTCCTGGACTGCCTGCCTACGAACACACACGCAGCCGTTCTGCCGGTTACCGTAGCCCCCACTCCCCTCCCAGTTTGAATGTGTCTACCGATTTCCTATACCCCCCCTCCCCTCCCCTTCCCTCCCCACGGGCTCCAAACACCCCGTCGCGCTGGCGCCCCGCCCTCACCTGCAAAGAGATGAGCACCATCGGCAGCGCGAACACCAGCGTCTTGCCTGCGGCCCACCAGGCGGGGCAGTGCGGGGTTCGCACAGCAGCGCGGGTGCATACCGTCATCGGGGGGTTGACCGCCGCGCCATGCAGCGTTCTCCCCGGATTCTGGATAGTCGGCTGTCATACCACAGAGGATGCATCACACCAGGACTATCGCCATGACACCACCACCACCACCACCACCACCACCACCAACAACAAGAACACGAACAACAACAACAACCATAACGCGGTGAACTGCTCGCCCGCGCGCCCCTCGGTGGAGGCGGATGTCCAACCACACGCGAGGTTGTACAGCAAGCAGCACGGGGCCAGGTGGTCTCCGAGCGTCACGGAATCCCTCCCCTCGTCCCGCGTCCCGGCTCTTCCCTGGCAGCTCAGCCAGGGCTACTGTGCGTGTGCACCTAGTACTTCCTGAATGCCTTCAAATCAACTTCGCCGGGTCACAACAACCTCGGACCGCATTTCCAGACTATGTGACCCCCAGCCATGGCCCCCTGGGCGCCCTCGCCCTCCCCTCCCATGTTCAATCACAATGAAAACAACATTATTATTATTGTGTAACGAAAATAGTCCGATCCGGGCACCCACCCACCCACCTGATCCGGTGCTGGCGATGCCGATCATGTCCCGGCCGCTTAGCGCCACCGGCAGTCCCTGCATCTGGATCTGGGTGGGCTTCTTGATGCCCTTGCTGGCCAGCACCCGCAGCACCGCGGGGGGCAGCTTCATGTCTGGGTGCGGGCGGCAGGGAGGGAAGGGGGGAGGCAGGGAGGGAGGCAGGGGCTGTGGAGGGCGAGGGAGGGGGAGAGGGCCCGCGGTGCCGCTGTCTTGATTTACAGTACCAGTCGGAGGGTGTTTCACGCGGGCAAGTGAGGGATGGGTGTGTTATTCGTGTGAGGGTGTTATTCGTGTGACAAAGTGAGGGCCCGCCCACATAACCCTAGCTGCCGGCCTCCAGACAGGCACCACACCACACCACCCCACAAGCTGCCGTCATTCCGATACGCTCGCGCCCCCTTAGAGGCCCCCTGCCCACGTCACCCCTGGCCGCCTGTCCACAGCGCCTTGGCCCCTGCCCGCACCTGCGAAACTGGGGATGGGTGGCGGGATGTCCTTTCCGTCGCACACGATGCGCAGCGCGTCGCGGAGCTGCTGCTGCAAGTCCTGTGGGGGGAGTGGAGGGCCGGGGGGTGCTTGAGGAGTGAAGAGGGGGGAATCGGTTGGGGGAGACCCAGGCGGCAAAGACCAAGCCCAGAACGAGCCCGGGAACGCCCAGCACGGTTTGACGTGAGTGCGGTGGGGAAGGAGACCACATCGACACACAGACTCCAGGCTCCCCATCCCTTGCAACGTCCCTCCTTCCTCCTGTTCCTCCCTCCCCCCTTTCCTTGCCTGTCTCCTCCTCCTCTCCTCCTCCTCTCCCTCCTCCCTGCATCCTCCTCCTCACCCCCCTGCCCGGGAATCCTTCAGTGCGCCATCCCCCATATAGCCCCTACAGCCCCTGTACCCCCACCTGCGGCAGCCGGCGGTACCGCAGCGGCGGCTTCCAGCCCGTCTCCATGGCGCGGCTGTACGTCACGCCCTGGCGGTTGGCAGCAGTTGTGTCAGTTGGGGGAGGGATAGAGGAAATTGGTAGACAAATTCAGACTGCGCTGCTGCCAGAGCAAACGTCCGGAGGGGGAGGGAGGTTTGCAGGTCTCAGGTCTCAAGTCTCAGCCAGGCACTGCACTCCGCAGGGGCCGGTCTGCGGGGGCCGGTCCCCCACCAGCAAAGCGGCCTGGCGGTGCGATGTGATGCAAGGCGGGGTGAGGCCAGGGACTGGGGCCCGGAACTGGCGGTCACGGAGCCCAGCAGCGCCGGTTCTCATAAAGAAATAGTAGATCCCCACACATCCCATCGACGTAAAACCCCTATATCTCAAGTCTCAAGCACCCTGTTCGCAGGCACCCCGGACCCTCGCAGAGCCCCCACATGTCTACGTGTGGTGGGTCCATGCCCAAGCCCTCCGGCCCCTCCCCCTCGCCCCGGCCCCTCCCCCTCCCCCTCGCCCCGGCCCCTCCCCCTCGCCCCGGCCCTCCCCTCGCCCCGGCCCCTCCCCCTCGCCCCGGCCCTTCCCCCTCGCCCCGGCCCCTCCCCCTCGCCCCGGCCCCTCCCCCTCGCCCCGGCCCCTCCCCCTCGCCCCGGCCCTCCCCTCGCCCCGGCCCCTCCCCCTCGCCCCGGCCCCTCCCCCTCGCCCCGGCCCTCCCCCTCGCCCCACCGTGGCCAGCTCCTTCACCGCCTTGAGCGCCTGCTTCTGCAGCGCGTGCCGCATGATGTCCGCCTCCTCCTCGAGCAGCGCCTGGGCCTCGCTGTTGGGGGCGGTGTCCTTGCGGGTCCTGAAGGAGGGGGGCGGGGGTGGGGCGGGGCGGGTGGGGCGGGGCGGGTGGGGCGGCTTAAAATGAGAACAGCCCAGACACACCAGGCGTGGCGGCGACGGGTGGGGACGGGGCCACAAGGGGCAATGTGGCGGGAGACCCGGACTGCCTGCTGAACCCCAGGGAAGCACACGGCAGAGGAACTGGCCGCATCTCTGTTGAAATCATCCCCTTCCCTTCCCCCTGTCTTTTCCTCTCCTTCCCTAACCATTCTCAACCTTTCCCTCCCTTTCCCTTTCCCTCTTCTTCAGGCCGACCACCAACCCACCACCAACCCTCACCCTCCAACCCCACCGTGCTCCCCGCCCCTCCCCTCCCATCGCCCCACCTGGCGGTGATGACCAGCAGGCTCTCCTTGGGCCGATCCCCGCCCGGCGGCTCCGAGCCGGCACGCTCCGAGCTGCCCTCGCGGCCTCCCTGCGGGTGCGGGTCCGGGTGCAGGTCCAGGTGCGGGTGGGAATGCGGGCGGCATGCCACCGCCCGTCACCAGCAGTCGGAGCAGCCACAGGGAGGGGCAGCCACCCGCTTCACACGCCGCGCGGTGCGCGCGACAGCCCTCCGCAGACTCGTTTCGAGCGTCCCAAGTCCAAGGACGAGTTCTGGTGGGGCCCGGCCCGATGATGAGGCCCGCGGAGTCCCGGCCCACTGCATTGGAGTCCACGGGCTCGTAAACTCCCTTGCGATATGTCAATCAAGACAGCGAACCCGCGGAAAGTCATCGAATGGGGCAGCAGGAACCAATCCTCAGCCCGCAGCCCCCCTTCACACAAACCCAAACCAAGGCACGCGCGCGCGGCAGTCATCTAAAGGGCCCCTTCTCCTCCCCAGTGCTCCGCAGCCTTCAAACCTCCTGGCCGCAGTTGCCGTAACCTCTTCCCCCCCCCCGTGGCCGCCTTCCTGTCCGAGATGGATCCCGACAAACGGCCCCCGCAGCACACCAAGCAACACCACCCCCCCATAAGTCGGCCCCGACACCATGACGTCCGCCCTAAGCTGCCTGCGCTCAGCTGTGAAGGACGTCGGCCCTTCCTGTCCACGTGCGCTCACGTACCCAAACGATGCCGGAACAGGACCCCCTCTCCGAACCCCCACCCTACAGACCGCTCCCGGACCCAGGCCATCGCTGACCCTCTACCAGCCCACGCAGGCGCGCCCACCCGCAGCAGCCTGACGAGGCGGGATTCATCCTGCTCACGGCGCTTTCGGAGCGGCACGTACTCCTCGGCGCTGCGGGCAGGTGAGGGGCGGCAAGAGTGAGCGGATGGGTTGCGGAGGTGTGAGGCAAGCGCGCTTCTGGCAAACTGGAAGGCCTCTTGGGGGGCCTCTTTAGCCAGCTGAACGATTACTCACTCGTCGTCCCCCTCCTCAGAGACTAGAAGGTTCTCTTCCTCCTTGTCGAGCTCATCGCGCCGGTACCGCTTGACAGGTCGGCCCATCGCGGCCGCTTGCGCTGCAGTCTCATGGCCACCGCATTGCTCGACCGAATCCTGCTGATGGGCCTGCTGTTGCTCAGGTTGTCGTTCATCCTCTTGCGTCATACTTCCCAGCTGCCCGGAGGCCCCCGGGCAGCGAATGCCAAAGCAAATCCAAGTGTTAACTGTTTCAGATATCAAATTGCATATATGTTACTATGACTACTGCCCGTTTGCAAGGTTGTGAGTCTTTTTATTTATGGCCGCTGCAGTATCTGCGTAACTCCAGTACTAGATTAAAAATGCGATGCGAAATTGATCCAGCAGAACGTCAGCGCAAAACGGTTGACTCAGAATGTCGTCGTACAGTGCTCTTAAACGATTATGACTGAGCATGAACTCCTGCTGTTGTCCGCTTCATAATTATGTGTTTGAATATTTTTTGTTTCCGCCTACCTCAGCTTCTCGGGAGTCAGGGCCTCAGGGGCTCAGGGGTCAGGGCCTTTCACACTCTCGTTGTCAGTTAGCAGTTACCCCACGCTCACAGGCATCTGCCCATGGCCATCGAAACGCTGACAACCACGCAATGGAACATGTATCTGTGCCATGCAAGGGTACTTACCGCCGGCGGTGGTATGCGGTGATGGTGGCTGCGGGGGTGTGGTGCACAGTGATATCGCAAGCTGTGTGTTTACCTAAGCCACATGCTTAACGGGTTACGTGGAAGTCATTCACAGACGGCCGGCCGGCATCCAGGAGTGTGTCAACCATAACGAAAAATGACTCCCGCTAAGACCGCCCTTCCTGCCCGTCAACTGCCATTAATGTGGCGGTCGAACGCCATCTTCACGTACGACGGCGGCCACATTGCCCCCGCCGCCTCGTTTGCCACTGGACCTTTTGGACCGCGCGGTCCGGACTAAGGGTCCACCTCACAGCGATAACCTGGATGGTGCCATGGCCGCCATGCAATGGATTCCATGCCCAATATCACGCGCATTGCCCGGCGTGCCCCTTTCTTTCCATGCCTATGGCGGCGCAAGGGACCCGGCACCCGGGCATGCAGGCAGCAGCGCCACTGGGTGCACAGCTGCTGAGCAGTGGCCTGGGCGTCGCAGCAGGAGCAGCAGCAGGAGGCAGCGGCTGTCTCCGATGACCCGCCCGCGTGGTCCACTGTTGCGTGTCATCCATTATCCAAGCAGCGGGACGCCAAGGTATCTGCGTTCTGGCCCTTTGTGCTGAACGGCAGGGATGGGAGCTTAATGCGCGCGCGCCCAGCCCGCCGCTCTGACTTCTCTGTTTGTGCTAGAAAAAAATGGTCGTGCTGTGCTGTCAAGAGGCGACTCCGCATCGGCTGATACGATACCAGCTTGCCAGCGCAGTTGGTCAGGTCGTGTACACGCCACGTGATTCGGTGGGTCTGGTGCGGTTTCCAGGAGAGCCAATCCTGGCGCACTAGCAACCTGGTGTGGTGGCCGGCATGGCTGCAGAAAGTCCCCACCCCACCCCCCGCGGGTGATGAAGGACGTATGGGCGCGCAGTTCTTGGCAGGGGTTGATGAGCTGAGGCGCCTACGAGCTATCTATCTGGGCCCGTTGGAACGTCCGGTCGAGACTAAGGGTCCACCTGGTAAGTTACCAGGGTGGCTATCTTAAGATATGAATATTTATTCGGCAGCCGTTACCTCAATGGCATGTGTGCAAATGTCCTATGCCATCCGGCATATGAATGAATGAACGTTACAGCGGACCCCAAAGGGATCACCGGTGTACACCAGGGCAAGCCCCAGCAGGCCCCACCGCCAAGGCGACAGGATAGCTCCACACCTCAACGCCGCACCCAAAAACACACCGGGCCATGACCCCACCCAGCCAGACACCGAAGCAAGCAGAGGCGCGCAGCGGGGCAACACTACCAAAGGGATATATCGCACATATATCGCACATACATGTGCGGTACATGTGAACATGTGTGGGAGGCTTCCATGATCCTAGCTACCCGGGGAGGGCGCCTCCCGTTATGGGGCTCTCATGGGCTCCGATGGGGCCCCTGGGACCGCCAGCGTGCGTGTGTGTGTGTGTGTGTGTGTGTGTGTGTGTGTGTGTGTGTGTGTGTGTGTGTGTGTGTGTGTGTGTGTGTGTGTGTGTGTGTGTGTGTGTGTGTGTGTGTGTGTGTGTGTGTGTGTGTGTGTGTGTGTGTGTGTGTGTGTGTGTGTGTGTGTGTGTGTGTGTGTGTGTGTGTGTGTGTGTGTGTGTGTGTGTGTGTGTGTGTGTGTGTGTGTGTGTGTGTGTGTGTGTGTGTGTGTGTGTGTGTGTGTTGTGTGTGTGTGTGTGTGTGTGTGTGTGTGTGTGTGTGTGTGTGTGTTATTTAAGCAGGCAGAATAGGAGTGCGTGACATGCGAGGGGCCGAGTGGCGCCCGAAAGTTTGCCCGTATGCGTATAAAATGTACCCATTGCCCGACCCATATAATGAAAAAAAGGCTGCGGTGTCGGAGGAGCGCTGTCGATTTTTGGCGCGCTTTTGTTGCGGAATACTACCAGCTGGTGCGGGTCGGCTGCCTTGGCCACGCAGACTCACACCACAACGCTGTGCGTGCGTGCGATCCTCGCGTTGTTATCGCAATGTACACACCTGCAAGCAAAATGCCGTGTAGTCAGCACCGCCGAAGACGATCCGGAACGATGCGGAATAACGTAATGATGTGTGCGAGCGAAAAAGCGTGCATGCCAAGGCAGCAAAGGGGATAGAATGCGGCGTCAATGACGCATGTGTGTGTGTGTGTGTGTTACATGGTTGGGGGTGCGTAACCCCATACCTGCACATACCCATACGAGCCGGAGGCCCAAGGGCAAACAAAACGCCCAAAAGCACTGGTTTGCAATACCGCATTAACAGGAGTCGACGAGACTAGCGCCCAAAGGGCACGATAGAATTACGGTGAGCCCACATGCGCTCCAACATCTTTGCCAAACGAGCCGGATCCCAGGCAATCGCCTCCCTCATCGTATTAGGGCGGTGAAACCCTTCCTCAGCGCGTATTGCATCGTAAGCCGGGCAGTCGAGTAGAACATGCTTCTCATCTTCAATCTGGTCTTCAGAGCGGCAGCAATGGCAGACCCGTTGTCCTCTAGGGACATGGTGCCTACCCCTCCGCGCCCTGTTAGACTCAAGTGCCCAACAACAAAGCCTGCATTGCATTAGCTTGCGGTGCGCAGAACGGGGGATAAAAACTGTAGCATGGATGCATAAGTAGGGCGGCAAGAGTGTGTAGAAGAGAACTGTGTGTGTGTATGTGTGGGGGGTCGCTGTCTTTATCGACAAAAGGGGGGGCAGGGCTTGCACTTGGAAACAATCTCGGCGCCTATCGAGGCCCCGTGGCCAGCCTTGACTGTGTAACGCGCAAGGCTCGTTACACTTCCTTCTCCGTAATCGTATCGTTAGTCGTTAATCGTTCAATACGTTCTCATCGTTAAAAGGACTATCGGGACACTTTTCGTACACTGCCGTACTCGTTCGGTGGCCGCATTCGTTATGACGGCTCACACATCCTTAATCGGGGCTTTTTGGTCCCACCTAAATGGGACTAATTAGGACATTGTGTTTCAGACTGTGCGCCACTGCGGGGCAAGGGGATATCGGCCCATTCAGCGGCCCTGTGGCTACCTGCCCCGGACTCTTCTCTGCTCTTCGGCATCGGCTGGGCCCCGCGAATGGCGGGCGGGGTGGTTCGGGACGTCGGGTTTCCCGGTTATGCGAGTCTGGGCCGGGTCTGAGGCGAGCAGCAGCAGGAGGCAACGGTGCCGGACGCGTGGCGATCGGAAGATACCTGGTGGCGCGGCATGCCGTCTTTTCGCCTACAACTCAGTCGTCCAACCTTAGCCGCCATGGCGCTGTGGTTGGGCCCCCGGCTTGGGGTCCCCGGCACTTGACCGTGCGGAGGACATGAGCATGTACGAACAGGTACATGCACGGAAAGTCGCGCAGAGTGTCACATCCCATGAAGCTTTTCGCCCCCGACGTGCGAATGAGGTGTTTTGCCACTCAAGTTCGAGCGATTTTGCTGTATGGTTGTCAGGCTTGGGGCCCTTTTGCGTTGACAGAGGTTTTGAACAGGGTGGGGAGACGACGCGATGCGAACAACCTGGCAGAAGGACTTTTTGAGGCGTGCCTACACGATGATGCAGTCCAGCTGCAGATTGCGTTCATGCGACAAATTGTGGGGGCTGCTCGCCCAGCCCACCGCCTTCTTTTCGCAGAATTGGCCGAGCTTCCCCTGCATTACTATTTGGTGAAGCAAGTGGTTCGCTTTTGGAACCGCCTGCAGACGCAGAAGGGCACGGTCGCACACGCAGTCCTATGTCAGGAGGTTATCGATGCACTCACCGACCCTGAACGGGGCGGTTGGGGAGCCTCGTTCTTGCGTTTAATGTCGTACTTAGAGTGTGATATTTGGAGCGGGCTATCTCACGATGCAGAAGGTGTTGAACAGCGAGTTGAGTGGTTGCTGTCCAAACCTCTTCCCGAGGCTCAGATTGTGACGGCGATGAGGGAACGACTAATGAGCGGTTGGGAACATGTGCGCCTCGATGTCGAGCCAGACAATTACCCATCAGACGGGAAACAGCCGGGGATCCATATGTCGAAGTACAAGCATTGGATGGGCCTGTCGTTTATGGGTGCGGCGGCCGTTATGTGGCAACCGCACGCTACAGTTTTTATCCCCCGTTCTGCGCACCGGAAGCTAATGCAATTCAGGCTTTGTTGTTGGGCACTTGAGTCTAACAGGGCGCGGAGGGGTAGGCACCATGTCCCTAGAGGACAACGGGTCTGCCGTTGCTGCCGCTCTGAAGACCAGATTGAAGATGAGAAGCATGTTCTACTCGACTGCCCGGCTTACGATGCAATACGCGCTGAGGAAGGGTTTCACCGCCCTAATACGATGAGGGAGGCGATTGCCTGGGATCCGGCTCGTTTGGCAAAGATGTTGGAGCGCATGTGGGCTCACCGTAATTCTATCGTGCCCTTTGGGCGCTAGTCTCGTCGACTCCTGTTAATGCGGTATTGCAAACCAGTGCTTTTGGGCGTTTGGTTTGCCCTTGGGCCTCCGGCTCGTATGGGTATGTGCAGGTATGGGGTTACGCACCCCCAACCATGTAACACACACACACACATCCCATAGGATCAGCTCGGTGTCTCATTTGCCTTCAGCAGGACCCTCAAAATTATGCTTCCGTTCATACGGACTATCGAAGTGGACGGACAGCCCTGGACTGCGCACATCGGGGGGGGGGGAGGCATTTCAGAACAAGGGTTCGACCCGACTCGACAAGACGTTGGTCCTCAGTTCGACGCTTGCATTGAACGGAGCTTTTGCTTTTTTCTCATGTGCAGTATGTCATATGACAAGTTATGAAGTGAGGCGGAAGCTGTTGACGTGGAAGCTTGCCTTGCGAACTTAGAGCGCCTGCTAGCTGGGAAAGAATGAGGCATTTTGTGTGTCAGCCAGTTCAGCCGACAATAATGATAACAAATAATATTTAATAACTTCGACATTTGGAATGTCCTCGACAGCTCGCGCAAGATCAGGTTCACGAAGTTCAATCGATCGCCCCGGTTGACCGTCCGAGGGCAATGGCGGGCCACGGTATATGCTATACGCTGCATTGTCCATGCCATGATGTGTGCCTAATGTAAATACAAATTATAAAATCTCGCGGCCTGCGACTTGATTTCTTGGCTGTTGAATTTGTGCCACGGTTATATATGTTTTCGCAACCAGATGAACCCCACCGCGTGCCACATAAAATTGATATGAAATCAAGTATGTCGACAGAAATTATAAACGCAAGTACAATCATCTGCTCCCGCTGCGTGTATCAATTGTCAATGCGTGTCTAGGCGAGAGCCAGACTTGCAGCCGGCAGACGGTATCCTTTAGTGTTACATACATCTAACGGCACACGAAAACGACACACCTGTTAAAATTGGAGCTGGACGTTACGTCGACGATCTCTCTCTGCCAGGGAACCTGTGAGTTTCGGCGTTGCCGCAAATTCCACGCATTCGTCAGTCGTCACCTCGGAAGCTTCTCTCCACCGGCCGCCATAGCCTCCAGACATGCATGAACCATCATGTGCAGTTTTATGTCGCGTTGTTGTGTGGCGTCGACCAGGCTGTCAAATACCGGGGTTTCCTACGGACGTGCCGTCCGGCCGCTGCAGACTGCTGACGTACGTCTGCGGCAGATATTTGACGGACTGTCCGACCGTGCGGTTCCAGCCGCGCGTGCAACGGTGCAGACGGCTGCTCCTGTCCCTGACCAGATCGATGAGCGCTGACCGAGCCGTGGGTGTTTGTATTTGTGTGTGGGCGTAATTGCGCATGTGTTCGTGCGTGCGTTTGTGTCTCCGCTGCTGCTTGCAGGATCCACTCGAGGGCTGTGTGGCTGCCGGTTGCGCAGTGCTACGTGGCCGCGTCGGTGGTGGGCCCAGAAAGGTCGATGCGCCGCCGCTGCGGGATGTGGCAACATCCTGCGCGGCGGCGGCAACAGCACCCTTGCCCGTGGCAGCGGCGGACGCTGCTGCTGCGGGTGCGGTGGCGGCCGGCGGTGGGCACGCTGCTAGCCCTGGTGGCGTTGTGGCTCAGCTTGTCAGGGATCCCAGCAGCGGTTGCTCAAGGTGAGGCCACGGTAACAACTATCACTCAAGGTAAGAACACGGCGGCAACCCTCCATACCCCTACATGATTTGTGTGCGGGGTAGGGCAGTCTATAGTCATGTAGCGCGTCGTGGTGGAGCACTACATGTGTAATCGCGGATACATTTTTCCGCGGACGGACGTTCAATAAAAGGGGGGGCTAGACGGAAGTGACCCGGGGCGGGGAGGAAGCAGGACCCCCGCCGGGAGCTGCGAACCCCCAGACCACATGCACCCGCCCCTAGGGCAGCCCGTTCACCCTAGCTCCCAACACCTACGTAGAGTGCCACACCACTCCGCAAGGGCCCCGCAACTGGGACGACGGGCGAGCCGCAACCCCAAACCCTAAGCAAAAGCGGCAACGGCGGCGTAGCTGGAACATTGCGGGGGCGGGGGGAGGGGGCGGTACACCAGAGCATGCTCACTGAGTGCCGTTGGTGCGCAGGGCGAACACGGGGGTATGAATGCCAGCGGAATGGCGTGATACGGATCCGGGTTAGTGCTGATCTGTTTGTACCCTGCGGCGGCGGTTCGATAATGCAGTAGAGCTGAAGGGCACGGTGCCTGACTGCTTAATTTTATCGGGCAACACACAGGAGAGGCTGTCGCCGATGGCCGGCGGCTTCCACTGTCACGTACCGCATTCATAGGGGAGTGGCGATAGATTTTGTCACTGCGGCCACGCAAATTCCGGCCAAAGATAGATAGGACCGCGGATGGACGCGCAACGAACGCAGCTCAGCTCAGGCGTCGGGACCCCTTTGACCCAACAACAACTTTGGATGATCCCAGTGGGGAGATTGATGGTGCCGGGAAAGCGCGGGTCCGGGGGGGAGGGTGCGCTCCGGTGCGCTTGCAGAACTCGTCCGCTCCACCGCGCGGGGGTGCGCGGTGTCCTTACTGCTAAGAACTCGTCGATGTTGGGGCGGCGTGCGCGACATCCGATCATGCGAAGGGCGCGGCAGCGCCTGGCAAGACCCCATAAGCAACAGCCCGGGTGTATTCGCCAGGCTGCGCTGGGACGGGCCATTGTACCGCCGGCGGAATCGGTCGGTTTGCCAATGGCCATTTAATTGCGTTCATTATAAAAAATTGCCTGTTTATACATTTAAAGATATAATGTTTGTAACAATGTTGCCTAATACGGTAAAGAACTCTGTTTAAATGTCATGTACATTGTTAGACGCGTTCGTGTTAACCAAGATTGTTAACTATATTTTTTGATGAGATATATTTAAAAATATTAGCAAGGCTAGCTGGAGAGTAGGTCGTAATACGTATGGTAGCAGCGGCACTAAAAAGATAAAATTGTGGCTGCGCGGCTCAGGTACTGTACCTTCGCCTCCACCGCCACCGCCCGTCGGCGAGCTTGTCGCCAATGCTGCCATCAACAAGACCTACGCCTGGACATCGCAGCTGAACAACTTGGATCTGTACGGGCCCGCCATGGCAACGGACAACGACTTGAACACCTTCTTCAGCACCGACCCTGTCACCGAAACTTCCACAACTCCCTCGTTCGGATTGATCTTCAATGAGCTCGTGACAATCACGCAAGTGGTGTACACAAATCGGATGGACTGCTGCGGGAACCTGACCCGGACGCTGAATTTCTACTTTGGCAGCTCGGGTGTCAGAGACACGCGTTTCGGCCAGACTGCCGGCAATACGAACATCACGCTCCTCACCAATCCGACCCCGCCGCAAAACCCCTTCGCCACCGGCGGCACCTACACGATAATCCTCAATCCTCCGCTGACAGGTCGCGACCTGATTGTGCAGACGCTCCGGCCCAGCAGGAATGACACCACCATTGCGCTGCAGATTGCCGACCTCCGGGTGTACGGCACACCTGCAAGTGAGTACGGGAATGTGTGATCGGCTTATTCGTGATTTGCCTCCTTCGCACAAACTCGCACAAGCATTCTTAATCTTAGTAAAATGCGCCGGAAGCAATACAGCACAGGGGCCCGGAGAGCAGTGTTGCTATCTTCCAAAACGGGGAAATAGAATTCCGCAGGTTTCCGGCCTGTCGCCAGTAGCCAAAAAACCTTTGGCAGGGCAGATTTTGGGGGGCTTCCTAGGTGCCAGGAAATAAAAACCTCCGAGGCAGGGTGGAAATATTTCTGCGTGTTTCGACAGCAGGGCCACTGTTACCACAGCGACGACAGGGATTCTAAGTCCATGGAGGCCTGAAGTGCGCTTTCCTTGCATCGTGGATGCATATGGGAGGGTAACCAGGAGTTGGGACACGGCATTCGGGTGTGTTTTGGCGGTAGACAGGTGTACGATGCAGGATTTTTCCCTGCGCCTGCAGATTTCCAGGCCTTTTTGGTAGTCTGGAAAATAGTTGGCAGGGCAGATTTCCGGCTCTCCACAGCGTCAAATAAATGAAATCTCGCAGGTTTCTTGGGGGTCCGGGAAATAGAAAATTTCCGGCTTTTTTGCCCGTAAATATTCTTTTTATTTAAGATAGCAACACTGGCCCGGACTGATTGATCCGCCCGCATCTTGCCACTGCACATATCTACAGCATGCAGTTTGCAGATCTTGTACGGCGCCGCGTACGGCAGCGACAGCAGCCTGGTATCTTCCACAACCCAGGCCAGCGAGGGCGCCTGCTGCCAGGCCTGCTACACCACCGCCGCCTGTTTCTACTGGGACTACGATCGGAGCACGGGCCTCTGCCGCCTCAAACCGGACCAGCAGACCGGGCCCGCCCCGCCGTTCTGGCGCGATGCGGGCCGGGTGGTGGGCGCCAAGCGGGGTGAGTGCGTGGGCCAGATCGTCCACTTTCGATGGGATCCCAGCAACCCCGTAAACGAATCAGATATGTTACAGTCGTAGACTGGCTGGCTGGCTGGCTGGCTGGCTGGCTGGCTGGCTGGCTGGCTGGCTGGCTGGCTGACTGGCTGGCTGGCTGGCTGGCTGGCTGGCTGGCTGGCTGGCTGGGTCGCTGGCTGGCCGGATCGCTGGCACCGTAGGCAGGCAGGTGGAAATGCCTGCGATGGAACATCCATGCCAATACGGTAATATGTTGTTGCGGCTGTCACCGTTGACCCGTGGGGTCCGCTGTAACATCCTTACTAATGTTGCTGCACGAATACATCTGCTGGCTTAGTTTTCTCACCAACGGTCATTGTGACTTGGTTCGTTCCGCTCTTTCAGGTTCTAACCTGTACTTCTGGAACCGCACGAATATCCCCCTGCCGGAGGACCCCGACAGCCCTCTGATCTGGTCAACTGACACCGGGCGGTTCATCAACCAAAGGGCGGGCCGCTGGACGTACTTTGCCAGGACATTCACGCTTGCGGCACCAGTCATCAACGCAACTGTGTATCTGGGAACACAATCCGACGACACCGTACAGGTGTACCTGAACGGTGTGCAGGTCAGTGGAACGCTGACATTCACCCTTGGCGTCACGGTGGCGGTGCCGGTCGACCTTCCCGCGGGTCTGAACCTGATTGCCTTCCAACATTCGAACCTGGTCGCGAGCTTTTCTTGGCTGGCGGTGTCCATATTCGGCCCCGACGGCAGGCCGCTGCTGCGCCCCGACTACTCGTGGCTGTGGGCCGAAGCGCCCATACCGGCGCCGCCACCGCCGCCGAACCCTCCCCCCTCGCCGCGACCGCCAAGTCCGCAGCCGCCCTCACCGCCTCCCAGCCCACTGCCGCCCTCCCCACCGCCGTCTCCACCACCACCTTCTCCACCGCCACCCAGCCCCGTTCCGCCCTCGCCACCGCCAAGCCCACGGCCGCCCTCACCGCCCCCATCTCCTTCGCCGCCACCCCCAAGCCCCCTGCCACCCTCGCCGCCGCCCAGCCCATTGCCTCCCTCACCACCGCCGTCTCCTCTGTCCCCACCACCCAGCCCGCTGCCACCCTCACCCCCGCCCAGCCCCCAGCCGCCGCCACAACCACCTTCTCCTCCGCCGCGTCCGCCACAACCTCCACTACCACCACCAAGCAACCCCTCGGTACCTCTGCTGCCGTCTAGTCCACAACTACCTTCCCCACCTCAGCCTCCCGACCCGCCTAGCCCTCCGCCGCGTCCCCCGCTGCCTCCAGCACCCCCGCCCAGCCCGTCACCTCCACCCGCTCCGCCTGCGCCACCGTCGCCTCCACCGCCGCCGCCCGTCGCCGACCTGATCACCAATCCTGCCATCAACAAGACCTACGCCTGGACATCACAGCTGAATAACTCGGACCTGTACGCGCCCGCGATGGCGACGGACAACGACTTGAACACCTTCTTCAGCACCGATCCCCTCAGCGAGTATTCCACAACTCCCTCGTTCGGCGTGATCTTCAGCGAGCTCGTGACAATTACACAAGTGGTGTACACAAATCGGATGGACTGCTGCGGGAACCTGACCCGGGCGCTGAATTTCTTCTTTGGCAGCTCGGGTGTCAGAGACACGCGTTTCGGCCAGACTGCCGGAAACCCAAACATCACGCCCTTCACCAATGCGACCCCGCCGCAAAACCCCTTCACCACCGGCGGCACCTACACGATAGTCCTCAATCCCCCGCTGACAGGTCGCGACCTGATTGTGCAGACGCTCCGGCCCAGCAGGAATGACACCACCATTGCGCTGCAGATTGCCGACCTCCGGGTGTACGGCACACCTGCAAGTGAGTACGAAATGGAGAGTTGTCTATAGGGTCACGTTGGCCTCATGCTGAGCAAGGAACAAGTGACTAGGATTTAATGTTGCACGGTACGGCTTGAACATGTACGCCGTACAGGTCCTCATATGGGCCACGTGAGGGTTGCGCCACGTGATCTGATAAAATCCCATTCGGACACGACACCCTGTTATTGATTGGGTTTAGTAATGCAACAAGGTGGAACCTACAAGGTGGACCCTTCGTGGTTGTTTGTGAGGTGTCGTATGCATGGGAACGACTGCACACGGGAGATGAGCACGGTCGGTTGACGACTCAGCACGTCGCACTAGCGATCCCAAATATGGCCTTCCACCAAATTGTTGGATGCGTGCGTGTACAGGCACGCAGCTGTGTAGCTGTGTATGTATCTCCATCCATCTCTGAGCCGTTAGTCCAGTATGTGACATCGCAAGCAATACAGCACAGGGGCCCGGACTGATTGATCCGCCCGCATCTTGCCACTGCACATGTCTACAGCATGCAGTTTGCAGATCTTGTACGGCGCCGCGTACGGCAGCGACAGCAGCCTGGTATCTTCCACGACCCAGGCCAGCGAGGGCGCCTGCTGCCAGGCCTGCTACACCACCGCCGCCTGTTTCTACTGGGACTACGATCGGAGCACGGGCCTCTGCCGCCTCAAACCGGACCAGCAGACCGGGCCCGCCCCGCCGTTCTGGCGCGATGCGGGCCGGGTGGTGGGCGCCAAGCGGGGTGAGTGCGTGGGCCAAACGCCTGCATGGGCCAACCCCCTACATGGGGTGTTCAGACAGCTGCAGCGCGAGATGCCACTGACTGTCATAGACGACCCACCTGCGGCGGAAGGCGAGTGCACCACTGGGCGGTGCAGGGGCCCCTCGAGCTGCTGCGCACCGCCATTCCTGGGCTGGTATAATTGCGGCGGCCACCACCACCGTGGTACGGAGAGGGAGGACAGGTCCTGTTGTTTTTGCGAAGGGCTGGCAGCTCCAACAAGCAAGGTGTTAAGCATCCAAACACTCCCTCCCTCCCTCCCTAGCCTAGTTTGACCCGACACAAACACTAGCACAGCAAGTCGTGGCAATAGCTAGGGAGCATGCGCCTTTCTACCCGCGATTCTGTGGGTGTGGGTGCGGGTGTGGGTGCGGGTGTTGGTATGGGTGCTGGATCGCTATCGCTATCGCTTTAAATTAAATATAAATATAAAAATAAATATAAAAATAAAAATATAAAATACAAAATATAAATATAAGTATAAATATAAAATATAAATATAAAATAATATCAAAAATCAATTATTAGGATGTTACAGCGGACCCCGCGGGTCATCGGTAACAGCCCCGGCGACAGCCGAGGCTTCCTCACCGTACACTGACTAAACGAACTAACGCCACCATGGCGCTCCGGACAGGCTCCCCAAGTGCACCGAAACACTCCCCGGGCCCACACTACCAGGGAACCACCCCGTTCCTGAGAACCAACCATGGCAAGGGATAAAGCCCGCTCAGGGGGAGTTAGCCACCAGGGCGCCCCTATTAGCGAACCACCACCCCTACCAAGGCGGGGTCACTTCTCCAGCGGTGGCCTGTAGTCTTGGAGGGCCACGGGGGCTCGCGAGTCACCATCAGAGGCCTGCCCGTACGTCCCACCGGGCCGAAAAAAACCGCCCACACCTAGCGATAGCTCCACTGGGCGTCAGTGCCCTGTCCACCCGCGGTCTATTACGACAGAATACCTACAGGGCTTAAGAATCCTGGCCTGACGGAACCGGGCCTCGGCACACAAGACGACCGTCCTGCACTTTCAGGATGCGGTGTGTAGCCCCCACCGCTGCCCCCCCTTTCACTGGGACGCCCAGCTCAGCGAAGTCGTAGAGTCGGCTCCAAAAGTCTGCCACTGCCCGCCGGACGGCTATAGCCCTTCAGCGTCCCCTAAGGGCCGCGGGATCTCCTGGACGCGAAAAATCAATATCAAAAATCAATATCGATAATCAATATTAATAACCAATAATCAATATCAATGTCAATATCAATATCAATGTAAATATCAAAATCAATATACTCGCCCCGCAATCTGCTGCTTTTTCAGGTTCCAACTTATACTTCTGGAACCGCACCAAAATACCTCTGCCGGAGGACCCCGACAGCCCTCTGATCTGGTCAACTGACACCGGGCGGTTCATCAACCAAAGGGCGGGCCGCTGGACGTACTTCGCCAGGACGTTCACGCTTGCGGCACCAGTCATCAACGCAACTGTGTATCTCGGGTCACAATCAGACGACACCGTACAGGTGTACCTGAACGGTGTGCAGGTCAGTGGAACGCTGACATTCACCCTTGGCGTCACGGTGGCGGTGCCGATCGACCTTCCCGCGGGTCTCAACCTGATTGCCTTCCAACATTCGAACCTGGTCGTAAGTTTTTCTTGGCTGGCGGTGTCCATATTCGGCCCCGACGGCAGGCCGCTGCTGCGCCCCGACTACTCGTGGCTGTGGGCCGAAGCACTCATACCGGCGCCCCCACCACCGCCTACCCCTCCTTCCCCGCCGCCTCCACCTCCTCCCTCACCTAGACCGCCGGCGCCCCCACCGCCTCCAAGCCCACAGCCGCCCTCCCCACCACCGTCACCAGAGCCCCCATCTCCACCACCACCACCGCCCAGCCCGCTACCACCCTCACCGCCGCCCAGCCCACAGCCGCCCTCGCCACCACCGTCACCAGAGCCCCCATCTCCACCACCGCCACCTCCCAGCCCGTTACCACCCTCACCGCCACCCAGCCCACAGCCGCCCTCGCCACCACCGTCACCAGAGCCCCCATCTCCACCACCGCCACCTCCCAGCCCGTTACCACCCTCACCGCCGCCCAGCCCACAGCCGCCCTCGCCACCACCATCACCACAGCCCCCATCTCCACCACCGCCACCTCCCAGCCCATTACCACCCTCACCGCCACCCAGCCCACAGCCACCCTCGCCACCACCGTCACCACAGCCCCCATCTCCACCACCGCCACCTCCCAGCCCGTTACCACCCTCACCGCCACCCAGCCCACAGCCGCCCTCGCCACCACCATCACCACAGCCCCCATCTCCACCACCGCCACCTCCCAGCCCGTTACCACCCTCACCGCCACCCAGCCCACAGCCGTCCTCGCCCCCACCATCACCACAGCCCCCATCTCCACCACCGCCTCCGCCTAGCCAGCTGCCGCTGTCACCGCCGCCCAGCCCACAGCCACCCTCGCCACCACCATCACCACAGCCCCCATCTCCACCACCGCCACCTCCCAGCCCATTACCACCCTCACCGCCACCCAGCCCACAGCCACCCTCGCCACCACCGTCACCACAGCCCCCATCCCCACCACCGCCACCTCCCAGCCCATTGCCACCCTCACCGCCACCCAGCCCACAGCCGCCCTCGCCCCCACCATCACCACAGCCCCCATCTCCACCACCGCCACCTCCCAGCCCGTTACCACCCTCACCGCCACCCAGCCCACAGCCACCCTCGCCACCACCGTCACCAGAGCCCCCATACCCACCACCGCCACCTCCCAGCCCATTACCACCCTCACCGCCACCCAGCCCACAGCCGCCCTCGCCACCACCATCACCACAGCCCCCATCTCCACCACCGCCACCTCCCAGCCCATTACCACCCTCACCGCCACCCAGCCCACAGCCACCCTCGCCACCACCGTCACCACAGCCCCCATCTCCACCACCGCCACCTCCCAGCCCATTACCACCCTCACCGCCACCCAGCCCACAGCCACCCTCGCCACCACCGTCACCACAGCCCCCATCCCCACCACCGCCACCTCCCAGCCCATTGCCACCCTCACCGCCACCCAGCCCACAGCCGCCCTCGCCCCCACCATCACCACAGCCCCCATCCCCACCACCGCCACCTCCCAGCCCGTTACCACCCTCACCGCCACCCAGCCCACAGCCGTCCTCGCCCCCACCATCACCACAGCCCCCATCTCCACCACCGCCTCCGCCTAGCCAGCTGCCGCTGTCACCGCCGCCCAGCCCACAGCCACCCTCGCCACCACCATCACCACAGCCCCCATCTCCACCACCGCCACCTCCCAGCCCATTACCACCCTCACCGCCACCCAGCCCACAGCCGCCCTCCCCACCACCGTCACCACAGCCCCCATCCCCACCACCGCCACCGCCCAGCCCATTACCACCCTCACCGCCACCCAGCCCACAGCCGCCCTCGCCCCCACCACCGTCACCAGAGCCCCCATCTCCACCACCGCCACCTCCCAGCCCGTTACCACCCTCACCGCCACCCAGCCCACAGCCGTCCTCGCCCCCACCATCACCACAGCCCCCATCTCCACCACCGCCTCCGCCTAGCCAGCTGCCGCTGTCACCGCCGCCCAGCCCACAGCCACCCTCGCCACCACCATCACCACAGCCCCCATCTCCACCACCGCCACCTCCCAGCCCGCTCCCACCCTCACCGCCGCCCAGCCCACAGCCGCCCTCGCCACCACCGTCACCACAGCCCCCATCTCCACCACCGCCACCTCCCAGCCCGTTTCCACCCTCACCGCCACCCAGCCCACAGCCGCCCTCACCCCCACCATCACCACAGCCCCCATCTCCACCACCGCCTCCGCCTAGCCAGCTGCCGCTGTCACCGCCGCCCAGCCCACAGCCACCCTCGCCACCACCATCACCACAGCCCCCATCTCCACCACCGCTTCCGCCTAGCCAACCTCCACTGTCACCGCCGCCCAGCCCTCAAACACCCATGCTACCATTGTTTCCTCAGCCCCCATTCACATTTCCGCCAACACTACCCAGTCCCGTGCTCCCTTCACCGCCTCCAAGCCCTCAGACACCCCATCTGCCACAGGCTCCGCAGCTTCCGCTTCCGCCACTTTCGCCACCCAGCCCGCTCCCATCTCCACCGCCTTCAAATCCCCAGCTGCCACAGGCTCCACCATTTCCTCAGCCCCCATTCCCACCACCGCCACCTCCCAGCCCGCCGCCACCTTCGCCGCCGCCGAGCCCCCAGCCACGCTCAACCCCACCATCACCACAGCCACCATCTCCACCACCGCCACCTCCCAGCCCGCCGCCACCCTCACCGCCGCCCACCCCCCGGCCACGCTCACCCCCACCATCACCACAGCCCCCTCAAGGCACCCCCACCTCACCAATTATCGTGTCGACCGCGAAGCTCGCCTACGTGTCATCGGTCTCTGAGAACAAGTACTCTTTCTTCGGCTCGCAGTTCGCGATTGACGGAGCGATCCCCGACAACGGGACGTTCATCTTCCGCAGCGGCGCGGGAGACCCATCACCCTGGCTCGCCGTCGACCTCGGCGGGCTGTTCACATTGACCCGGATCACCTTTTACAACCGCCGTGACTGCTGCGGGGCCCGTTCAGCGGGCACGGAGTTCCGCGTCGGCGGAGCATTAGTCAGCAACAGCATGACCGTCGTACAAATCACGCTCAACCAACTGGTGCATAAGACGACCGCCCCCGGCTTCACAGGTGAAACCATTCAAATCGACCTCAGCAAAGCGCCCGTGACCGGGCAGTACGTCACCGTCCAGAGCTTCGGCAGCGCCCCTCTCCAGATCGCGGAGCTGCAGGTGTACGGCATGCCGGCGGGCATGGTACGGACGTCGTACACGCAGCAGTCCTGGTTCATGTTCCGGGCGTGGCGGGGCTGGAGCCGCAGCACTGGCGACCTGCGCAGCGCTGGCCTGCCCCCAGGTGACCCCCCGGCAGAGCGGCAATCCATATTTCATTATTATCATTACCTTCCTAATAAATACGTGTTAGGCCAGCCGCGCGTGTGGATCGGCACTACCTGGTCACGATGAACGTCCGCTCGGTTGGGGGGCGGGGGCAGCCGTGCCCTCGACCGACAGGACAGCCCTGGTATACCCCGTTGATCCATTTGTGGTCCGCTGTAACGTTCATCCATTCATTCATTCATGACAGGCGGTCAAAGGACGGAATGGGGTTAGCGACTCCAGCGAGCTAGCTAGCTAGCTCGCTGGCTGGGTGATGAGGCAGCCACTGGACGTACGAGTCGACTGGCAGTCAAGTCCTGCGGCAGCGGGCGGGCCCGCCTCTGCCGGCTCTGGGTCGGTGGGGCTGGGAGCCCACGCACCCTAACCCCCCTAACCTTACCGGTGAATAATAACATTTCCTAGAGTTAACAAGCACCCACGCTCGCCCCAACGCGCGCCTGTACACCCTCCGAACTTCCTTATATACTGCCGTACTTGCTGATGACCCGTCGTGCGTCCATTTCCTTATCGCTCGCCGCCGGGACATCCGTACACAGACTGCTCGCTGCGGATGTACGGCGCCGCGCTACACACCGGCGCCGCCGCCTCAGCCTCCCTGGAGCTGCTCTCCGCCGCCACCGCGCCCGACGAGGGCGCCTGCTGCCAGGCCTGCTTCTCCAACGCCGCGTGCGTCCACTGGGACTTCGCGCCCGGCGGCGGCGGCGGCGGCGGCGGCGGCACGTGCAGGCTGGTGCGCGATGCCTACCCCCTGGGCAGCTCCACGACCCCCTCGGCGGCCGCCAGCCCCAACATCAGCCTTGCCCTGATTGAGCTGGCCGACGACCACGTCATGGGCTCACGGAACGGTGCGTGCGTCTCGGCTCCGAAGCCATGCATGGGCTGATGAGTGACGACGGGCTACCGTAGTGGATTGCAGCTCTTGTGCCGTGTGTTATTTCAGCAGGCAGAACAGGAGTGCGTGACAGGCGAGGGGCCGAGTGGCGCCCAATACTGTGCCCGTATGCGTATATACTGCACCCATTGCCCGACCCATATAATGAATAGAGGGCTGCGGTGTCGGAAGAGCGCTGTCAATTTTTGGCGCGCTTTTGGCGCGGAACACCACCAGCTGGTCCCCAAAAGCCAGCTGGTGCGGGTCGGCTGCCTTGGCCACGCAGACCCACAACACAATGGATGAATGAACCTTACAGCGGACCCCAAAGGGATCGACGGTGTATACCACAATGCTGTGCGTGCGTGCGATCCTCGCGTTGTTATCGCAATGTACCCACCTGCAAGCAAAACGCCGTGTGCCGTGTGTGCATGCCCCAAGAGGTACCGCCGCGACACGCACCGCGAGGTGCATCTCAGGGCGGTGTGTATCTCTAGCGCTGATTGCCGCCCGCCCGCAGCAGTCAGCGGCGGACTGCTGCCGGCCACACGGCGCCGCCCGGGTGCATGCTTGGGTGGGGTTAGTCACCTTACTTCAGCACTGCACCACTGCTGCTGCTGCGTGGGGTGCCGGAACTCGAGTGAGCATCGTGCCGCCAATACTGCTATCTAGCTGGTGGCGGTGGTTGCTGGGCGCCAGCAGTGCGGCTTGGAGCTGTCGGGTGGGGCGCGCAATCGCAATATCGTGGGGTGGGGGTTACCGCATGCGCAGCTCTACACGTGGGTGCGCCCGCGCGCGCTACCCAGTACAGCAGGGAAGGGAAATCCCAATGAACCAGGGCTGCCACCGACGGCGTCAAAGAACGAGACCTAACAACACCCGCCCCACTCCCAAAACCCATTGCAACCAAGCAACCGACCAAGCAACCGACAAACCAACCAACTCAACCGACCCTGCCGGCGGCCTCGCTCCCTGCAGGCGTCAGCACCTACACCCGGCACCCTCGCTACCCCGGCAGCAGCACCGGCATCCTCGCCGACCCCAGCGCGCGCTGGCTGTCCTCGCGACCCACCGCCTTCGCGCTCGGACCCACGGGCGTCGTCACCTTCGTCGAAGTGACGACGGTGTTCTACAGAACCCTGCTGGCGCCGGCGGCATCAGCGGCCGCGGGCAACGCCACCCTGTCGCTGGTGGCCGACAACCAGGCGGTCGTCATCGTCAACGGCCAGGTGGTTGGCCAGACGACGGCGGCGCCCTTCCCCAAGCAGACGGTGCTGCGCTTCCCCATCCGGCCGGGTCGCAATCTGGTGCTGCTGCAGTGCAGCGCCCGGGGGCGGTTCCCCGTGGTGGCGGCCTCGCTGACGGCGGCGGACGGGCTCATGTTGGTGCGCACGGGCCACACGTGGCTGTGGCTGTAGACAGCTAGATAGATAGATAGACAGCTAGATAGACAGCTAGATAAACATCTGGATAGGCAGTCGATATAAAGAGGTAGCGGCGCAGGTAAAGAGATGGGTGGATAAGTAGGTAGATGGATAGGTTGGTAGGTAGATGGATAGATAGGAAGAACCTTGTGGTGTAGCCTGATGTGTGTGTGCGTGCACGTGCACGACGACCACCACCGGGTCTATTTAGTAATGTGACGCGTGGCTCGCTGTCCCGTGGCAGCGTAGCCACTGGAAGCTCGCCAGCCAGCCAAGATGTGTCTGGGTCGGAGCGATATGGAATGAATAACAAACGTTACAGCTGACACCCCCGCGGGGGCCGTAGCTAGATCATATGCGGGCGAGCGAGATGTACGACGGACGGACGAATGCCCCGGAGGCCCCCGTGTGTGTGTTTAGAATTGCAACCCGCCCGTGTGTGTGTGTGTGTCGTTACATATCTGCCGGGCCGATACTGGCCGGGGGCGCTAACCCGCCCCATACGGGAGACCGCCGAAGCACTCTCCCCCAGATACGGGGGAGAGGGGCGTAAGGGGCCTCTGTCCCCTCGCTCTCAACCAAGGGCGCGCGCCCGATCCCCGAGGATCGGTGACAGTTATGTATGTTGACACTGTGTGTTTATCATTAATGATGTTACAGCGGACCCCGCGGGTCATCGGTGACAGTCATCGGTGACAGCCATCGGCGACAGCCGAAGCTTCCTCACCATACACTGCATAAACGAACTTGCGCCACCATGTTGCGTGCCACGGATGGAGTGCATGCACCGCCGTCATGTTCGTACCTCGGGAACGACCTGCTGGCGTACGCATGCGTGTGATCGCAGTCGGCCCAACTACAACGACGGGGACTCCGTCTGTAGCGAGTCTTGGGGCCTATGGGCGCATTGCAAGGCCTCACTTCAATCATCGGGGGGGCACTAAAAAATGGGAACGTTGCCAACTACTAACGAACTAACTAACTAATGAACTAACGAATTGACAGTCGGTGAAGGGCGGAAGGCACGTTCGTCACGGTAGGAAGAGGGGAAGGTTAATTCGTACGGGGTCGGTGTGATAGGTTCCCCTAGTCAAGGGACCCCACAGGAGGTGGCGTAGGTGGTGCGTGGGGAATTGAGCCGCCTGCAGGGCGGCGCGGGGGCACCGCCGCACGTGGAGTGGTGGTGGGGGGGTGAAGACGTGTTGGGGGCACTGTCCACTGTCCAGCACTGATGTCACTTGCATACTGCATACCTGTCCATCATCGTGACGCATCGATTCTCCAATTCTCTTAATTTTTATTTTGAGATTTTTCGTCTGGTTGCTCGCCTGGTGGTATTGTACGGCCGCCTTACAGCGGTGGCTGGGTGTAGCAGTGCTGTAGCAGCTGCGCTGCCGACGGGACGTCCGGAGCTCCGAAGTCCGAACGGGCGCCGGATACCGCGGCAACAACATTGGTTATTTGCGTGACGGATGATGCACGCAGTACGACACCAACGGCCACCTTGAAGAAAGGGCGGTGCCAGCAGCTGCTCATTGGTCCAGTTATTTCTCATGGCACTCGTAAGCAGCCTCGCTTGCCTCGCTCGCCTTGTCGTTCGTCTTGGCATGCTGGCAGTCCTACGGTAGTCATGCCATCTGGTCGCAGTCATGCGTACGGCAGGAAAGGTCCGTATCCCTGCCGTACACGCTCGGTGAGGGTCGGGTCCGTAGCTCCGTGCCCATGCCCCCTGCCGTCGAAGAAGGGGTCGCGCCCAGCGGCCGTTCGGGGGACGAGTGCCGGCAAAGCGACTTAGCAAAATGAATGAACGTTACAGCGGACCCCAAAAAGGGATCAAAACGGTGTGTGCCAGGGCAAGCCCCAGCGGGCCCCCAGGAATGTCGGGGGATGCAACAGGGGACAAAAATCAAGGCCCGCAGATAGGCAGACGCTCATACCGTATTTTTGTAACCGTTACAAGGTGGACCCGTATGTCGCACCCTCGAGATCCGAGCCACCAACACGCTCCTTGCTATTGGCCTAGCTTGTGGCTGCTTGACATGTTACTTTGGAAGGCACATCTAGGTGACGGTTTACTTTTCTCGCAGTGTGTCGTGAGCAGGCTAGGGCAGGCTCTAGGCTTTATAGGGTTGGTAGAAGCAGTGGCACAAGGGGGACCGGCAAACAAGCTGCTCGCTCGCCGTACAGGCGCCGACGGGCCGTGCGTCCCACCCCGCGCAGGCTCATGCCGTGCACTGAGCGGGCAGCCATGCCACGTTGCCTACGGAAACAGACGGAAACGCAGCCAAGAACCACCAGCGCCTGGCCTTCGCAGTAGCAGAGGGACACAATCGATTCAAATGCAATCGAAAACAGCAATTCAAAGGAAGGGAAGCGACGATTCCAATCAGCCTTGACGAGCCCCGTACAGGGGCGGTATCCGGCTATCCGCCAACATAAATCACGTCAGTGCATGGGTCGGGAGATCCGGGCGGTGAGTCAACGTCCGGAGGCCGTGACGGGTGTCAGGGGACTGTTAGCGAGGACTGCTGTAACAGGCCTCGTACGATGACAGCAGGTTCCTGCAGGTTCCAGCCCGGACACTCAGGGTACTGTATCCGGTAGGCTCGTATCGTTTCGTATACATCCTTGATAAGTACAAATGAATACGTTCGCACGATTGCTGCACTGGTTCCGTTCGCCCGTCCGCCCTTTGACGGTTGCCCTGTGGTTGCCCGTCGTGCCCGTTTCATCATGGAACGGAGCGGAGGCCCTGTCGCAGAACTTCGTTCACTTTCTGCGCAAGCTCTGTCCCAGTTGTGTTATTGAGCGGGCGTAACCGGAACAATGTTATGGTATTGTTGTGGTAACCCAGCGCTGTGTCCGCAAGCCGAAGAGGCCGCTTTCGTATGAAAAGTGTAGGTCTCATCCGATGATTGGTTATGCATTCGTATATGTTCTTCTTAATTTCGAAAAAATGTTCAATGCGATTGAGAAATCCCAAAGCCCAAACCCCACTCCAACTTGATGATATCCCGACAGTACGCCTGCCGCGATATAGAAGTTAACAGCCGATGAACTTCATGTGTTCCTTAATGTTCTCGCGTCTCTCCATATGTATCGGTATGTATCTATTATACCTTTTGACTCCATCTGGAACGCTTCCTTGGCTTGGCTCGTTATTGAGAGTTTGAAATGCACACCGCCTTCGCATTTATGCTGATCATTAACTTCTTATTGCTGACGGATGCGAGAATCAGCGATGCTTCCTGCGTTCAGAACAGGCACCGAATCCGTTCGACAGCCGTGGTCGGTGCACGTCGCCTGGCCGAGCACCAGGCGTCTGACTCCGCGGCCACCCTGCAGAACTTGCTGGTCAACTCGTTTGGGGACTGGGAGAACGCATACAACCACGCGGCTGGGAACGACGACCGCACCCATGCCGACGACCAAAGTCCAGGGAATGTTGAACAGGAGGAGCTCATTGTGCAGCTGCAGCAACTGCTGACCATCGCCTCCAAGTTACTCCAAGCTGCAAAGCCATGTGAGGGTCCTGGTGTGGGCACTTATGGCCCGGTCGAGCCGTCAGTGGGCTGCCCCCTTCCCGCGCCTGAGCTGCTCCAGGGCGGGACGGCCGCTTTCCTTTCCTCCCTCCTCCACACCTACCCCCGCGGCCCCAACAGCCCGGACGCCCTGCTCGACTGGGCCGCAGCTGCCACCACCTTCCTGCGGGAACACCGCCGACTCCAGGGGCAGCAGCGCAGTGCCGCGGAGCGCGCAGCCGACGCGGCGGCGGTACGGCTGTCAGCGGCAAAAGCGGAGGCAGCAGCAGCATCCCGGGTGCCGGCCACGGCCATGGCAACAGCCTCTGCGGCGAGCCAGCCAATCGGGCCAGGCTCCGCCGCGGCGTCACCGGTTCCGCAGGCAGCGGTGGGCCGCATCCGCCCACCGGCAGTGGCCCGGCAAGCGGCAGGGGGCGACCCCGCCGCTCCGGATCGCCCGCCGCCGCCGGAGCAGCAGCAGCAGCAGCGGCGGGAGTTGTGGGAGGGCGCGCCGGGCGCGTGGCACAGCTGGTTGGACCGATTCCGCAGCTTGAGGAGGCTTCTGGGGACAAGCAGCCCTGGCGGCGACAGCGGCCGTGGTGACAGTGGCCGTGGTGACAGTGGCCGTGGTGACAGTGGCCGTGGTGACAGCGGCCGTGGTGGCAGTGGTCGTGGTGGCAGCGGAAGCAGGGGCCACGCCGCCGGGCCGGGTAGATCCCTCGGGGCTGATCCAGGCGAACGCGCGGCCGTGGATAGCGGCAGCGCAGCCGCTGCCGCTGCCGACGGCGGCGGCGCAGCGCCGCGGCAGTTCACGGCCTCGTTCGGCCCGTCCGACATTCCCTCGGGCGGGTTACCACTGGTGCGTCGCGTTCTGCTGGCGCAGCTGCTTCTGGCCTGGTTGACGGAGCTGCGGCAGCAGCTGCCGCCGGCGCCCGGGGTGGCTGATGCGCTGTCGCAGCTCTTCACCCAGGTGGGGTCATGGGTGAGCGGGTGGGTGGGCTGTGCGTGCCAGTCGGCGGGCCGGGGCAGTGGGGCCCGACGGCAGAGGACCGACGGGCGCCGGAAGCGGGCTGGACAGGACCGACTGACTGGGTGACTTGAGTGGGTGACTGACTGGGTGACTTGAGTGGGTGGAGGAATGAGCTGTCATGTGCTCATTTCAGCGCTACTGTGGCGGACCTCGGACTGGGGCGCTGAAGTGACCCTGGGTGATGCATGGGCCGTCAAGGTCATGAACGGTTCCGTCAAGGACCCGGGACGCAGGCTGCTGCCACCGGCGGCCACGGCAACGGCCCCACGAGGGGGTCCATGAGCTGCCGCGCACGTGGGCACGTGGACACGCTGGGACCTCGGGGCGCTCGCCCCTCTGGTGACGGACGCGTGAGGGGTCGGCGGGGTGTCGTCCATGCGCGGACGTCAGCGCGTGTCTGCCCGGATGTCGTTGTACTGCAGTTGTACTACATCCACGTGACATCCGTGGTGGACCGTGCCGCGGTCGAGTATTTCCACATCTCGAAGGCCAGCGGCACCAGCTGGGTGGCGGCAGCCAGTGAGTCCTCTGGGTCGGAAGTGAATGAGGGGTGCAGGGCAGGGGGTGCAGGTTAAGTCAAGGGGTGCAGAGAAAGGGGCGCAGGGCAGAGTCCAGGCCAGGGCAGCGTGGGTAAGAGCAGTCGAGAGCGACGCGCGCGGCAATCTGGGTGTGTCGGTGGGGTGGGGAGGCAGATGGAGCTGGCTGTAGTGATGGAGGGTGCGAGTCGCCTCGCAGACAGACCCGCCCGCTGAAGGCAGCGTGTCAAGAACCCGCAGGCCGACCGTCCCCCCCATGAGATCTCCTCGGGCGCCCCCATGAGATCTCCTCGGGCGTCCCAATGACGGCCGCCTCACCGCCTCCACACATGGCTCTTCAGGAGGTTGCAGATGCGGGGACGCCAGACACCGCACCCGGACCACGAAAAGGGGGCGACGGCCTCCATTGCTGCTTCCCTCGGGGGAAGTTCGCACTCGTCGCTGCAGTCACCTCCCTCCATCCTCCTCACGCACTGTAGGGACGCCCTCAACCCCCGCGACTGTTCCCCGAGCCCCACCGCAGAGGCCAACGGCTGCAACATCCCCCGGGCCCGTGCCTCCCGAGTGCTTGAGTTCGACGACGACTGCCGCTGGGTGGACCCCACGGTCTTGGAGGGCATGGGCCTGACACCGCTGCAGGCGTCGAGAGCCACGTAAGGGCCGCGGAAAGCGAGTGCTGGGGGCATGCGAGGCCTCGGCCCGTCTCCCCTGCCCGCCTGCCTGCGTGCCTGCCTGCCTACCCGGATGGTTTCTTGGCCGCTTTGCGGGCCGGCCGGCGGACCTGCCGGCCTGCCCTCCGGCCTGCTCGATCGTGTTTTGTGCTGAGGACGTCTCGCATATCGCACCTATCCCCGTCCTCGACGCGTGCCGGATCCGCCTCGCCGGCGCCTTACCGCCCCTCCCGCCCGCCATCGCTGTGCGCCCGCCCCGTCAGGATATGCCCCCGCTACGGCATCGTGGAGCGGCGGTCGTTCCTCCGCGATTGCGGCCACCGCATGGGCCACTACCGGGGCCGGGGGCTGCACCTCGCCAACAATGAGTACACGCTGCACGGCGGCGAGCACAGTATGTATGGCACCCACATCTGCCCCCAGTTCGTGACGGTGGCCACAATCCGGTGCGGGGCGAGGGTCAGGGCGGAGGGTTTATGTGTGCGTGTGTCTTTAGATAAGAGACCCGGTCGCTCGCGCGTGTGTGTTTGTGTGTGTGTGTGGCATGTGAGGCATGTGTGTTGGCAGCCGGTATGGGCGGGTAGAGGGGTGTGTGAACGTTGTAACCTGTAGCGGGCCCACAGCAAGGCCCGTTGCTACATAAACCGCACCATAACGCTGCGCATAGCGCGGGATCCTTCTTCTCACGCTCTGTCTCTGTACGACGCGGCACCGCCGCGGTATCGCCGTCGCCGTCGCCGCCGCCGCCGCCGCCGCTGGCAGGGAGCCGCTGAGCCGCCTGGTCAGCAACCTGCGCTACATGATGGTGCAGCTCAAGCGCGACGCGGTCATGTCGGAAAAGATGATCAGGCGGCACATCTGCAACCGGTCCGCGGCGGGCTGGGAGGCGGCCGCGCCCCCGCTGGTGGACAACTACAACATCCGGTGCGCGCAACGGTTGGGTGCTCGGAGAGAGTCGCGTCGGTCGGAGAGCTCGGCACCCCAAGTGCTGAAGGAGGGGCGTGCGGGGGGAGGGCGTTGGTTTGGGTTGGGCCCTGGACCGGGGCCGTGTGGCCCGCGCACGGAGCCGGCAGAGGGCTGTGCGCGGGAGGGGTGTGTGCGGGAGGGGTGTGCGCGGGAGGGGTGTGCGCAGTGCCAATGAGGCTTGACTGGGGGGGAGAGTGTACTGCATGACCTTGACGCGGTCGCCACTGCAACACACGATCCATTGCACATTCATATTCACATTCATGTTCATGTTCATGTACACACCGCAGCAGCGGGGTTGCTTCGCGGCCGATGACCTGAGTCCTCCAGTGCATGCCAGGCGGGGCCAGGCGGGGCCAGGCGGGGTCGCCCCGGGCGCGTACGAAGACCCGAGTGCCGACCCGTCTTCGTCTTCCTTCCCACTCCCGCGTTCGCACGCCTACATGTCGCCGCCACCCGCTGCGGTCGCGCGGACTTGTCGTGCGGCCGATGCACGGCAATGTACGGCAATGTACGGCAGGACGCTGCTGGGCGAGGTCGGCTTCCACACGCCGTTGTACGACATCGGGGACGCCCACGAGGCGGTCGCCAAGCAGCTGCTGGCGCAGTTCGATCTGATCCTGGATCTGGCTGGGGGGGACGCAGCGGCGGAGCGGCTCATGCGGTCGGGACTGGGCTGGAACACCACCCTCGCGGATGTGAGTAAAGGGCAGGGACGGTTGGGATTGGGCCTGCCATGCGACTTGAGTTATCCAGTAAGGATGGAACCGTAAGGCCGGGGGCGGAGGGCAACGGGATCGGGCCAGTGCGATGCTGCGGCTGCCGAACAGCAGTGCGACAGGGGCGCACGATGCGGGAGTCTCTTGCCTGCGCCCCCACATCGCGGCATGGCCGCCTTACGTGCATCCTCACGCCCTCCTGTCGTGTGCAGATCCACATCTGGTCCTGTGCCAACCTGGCCAAGAAGTTCAGTTTCGACTTTCACGCCTGCCCGCTGGGGGACCTGGAGCCGCTGATGACGCGGCAGGTGTACGACCAGCGGTGGTACAGGTACGGCACCACAAAGGCGGCAGAGCTCACGCCAGGCAAGGGATGGAATGTTGGATCCGGCGCTGAGCGTGGTCGCGTGAAAGAGGAAGGGGGGCTTCGGGGCAACGGCCGTGGACCACCATCTGACCACGTGCCATGAGGCGACATGTCAGCCATGACCCGCGGGGTCCACTGTAACTTGATCCATACATGTATGCATGTGCACCACGCAACTTAAGAATTCGGCATGTACCCTGTGTACTCGTCCGGGCCCGTCGTGTGCGCCGATCTCAAGCCCCTGCCCAGTGCGGCGTAGTCCCCCACCCGTCTCCAGGTTGACTCCGCGCAATGCTCCCGCGGAGCATGCAGTCGGTCGGCCGCCGCCGCCGCAGGAGCAGCGGCAGCAGCCGATGCTGCACTCTGTGACTTGCTCAACTGACATGCCAGTACCCATCCTCGAGGGGTGGTTTGTCCGCAGGGAGGAGGAGGTGCCCCCCTGTACCATCATGTCGGTTCGCCTGTGCCACGATGTCCCTGTGGCCCCGCTGCTGCCGCCTGCTGCCCCCTTGATACCGATACCGACCCACCTCGGCAGGCACACACACACACCAGTCTCATATCTAAACACACATGCTTGGGCGGGTTTATCATTAAACACGCGCACACACACACACACACACACACACACCGGCCGGCCTGCCGGCCTTTCCAACCCCACCCACAACGCTTGGACCGGTGCCCCGCATGCATACGGGCATCCCGTCCGTGACCGGGATCGGTGGGGAGCCAACCTTTCCTCTGGCCCGCTACCCGGATCACACCCGCATTGTCCGCACATTTGTCATTACCCCACCGGCCGCTGGTACACTGGCGTCCCTTCCGTACACTACCGTACGGCACCCATGCCGCGTTCGTACGCGTCCCTGCCTACAAATCCCTCCTTCCGCGCTTCTCATCCGTAGCCGCGCCACCACCATAGTAACCTGTTTGCTTTCATCCTGTTTGCTTTCACCTTGTTTAGTTACTGTATTTTGTCTTGCTCCCTTCCACTTTGCCTCACAACTTGCTTCCTTCCGCGTTCCCGCATGATGGACGACCGACGCTGCTTCCGTGGGGGCCGTCACCATACATTCGTCATACATTTCACAGGTCGGTAAATAATCCGTTTGCGTGCGTCGTGCGTCTCCGTATTTAGTATTTGCGGTATGATTTGCCTTGCGGTGGTGGCGCGGCTGCCTTGTCCGCGCGCCTGCATATGGTAAGTTGTTTCCTCGCAGGTTCTATGGTAAGTATATTGATACCTGGGATCGGGCGGGCGGGCGGGTTGCAATTCTAAACACACACACACACACACACACACACACACACACACACACACACACACACACACACACACACACACACACACACACACACACACACACACACACACACACACCTGCTTTTCCGGGCTTCACTCTGCCCCGTGCGTGTCACTCACTCCTGCCCTGCCTGCCTACGAACACACTCGCTGTCGTGGTGGTGTCGCCACCTCCCTCACCTCACCCACCTCCCTCACCTCACCCACCTCCCTCACCTCACCCACCTCCCTCCCAACCGCCGCCCAGGTTCGGTCAGGTCCTCAGCCACCTGGACCAGGTCTTCCTGGGGACGGCGGCGGGTCTGGGGCTGAAGCCCTGGCCGGACGACTGGGAGGCTCGCGGGCTGGGGCCGCCGCCGCAGGAGGCCTTTGTGGCGGCGGAGTGCGGCCTGGTGGGCCTTGTGCCACCGGTGCCGTACACGGTGGCCTCGGAGCCGCCGCCGCCGCCGCACCCGCCGGCCGCAAACTGGACTGCCCTGATGTTGGCGTGGAAAGCGCAGGAGCAGCAGAAGGAGCAGCAGAAGGAGCAGCAGAAGGAGCAGCAGAAGCACCGCCACCACCACCACCACCGGAATCAAAAACAGGAGCAGCAGCAGCAACAGCAGCACCGGAACCAGAAACAGGAGCGTCAGCGGCGGGAGCAGCGGCGGGAGGTATCAGGACGACATGCGGACTGATCAGCGGGAGGGTCAGCCAGCGGATGCAACGCCGCCCTCCGCCAACGTAACGTTACTCGCAGAGGAGCCCTAGCGCCCATACTCATTTATTGGCTGGTCCGGACTTTGGAAGCAGGTCTTATGAAGGTGTTGGGCAGCGGACGAGCGGCCGACATGGCGTGACGGAAGGGTGGCCGGCTGGCCGCCAGGCAGGCAGGCGGGATCCTCGGGGCCCAGCTTGAGCCGTCGACGCAGCTGCACATGTCCTGCGGCTGCATTCGGTGCCCCGGTGGGGGCAGGGATCCGGACACTGCAGATTGTGGACGGACCAGGCCAGGACGGACCAGGCCGCCGCCGAGCTGCACCGTACCCGCAGGCCACCGGCGGTAAGCGCACCACAAACACTGCACGTGGGGGGGCCGGCGCGGAGGCGGAGGCGGAGGCGGGGCCGGGCGCGTTGGCACGGTTGGTTGGTACCGGGGCTTTAGGGTTTGGCAGGAGCGCTGTGGCGGAGGACCGACCGACCGACCGACCGACGGACGTGCACTGCAAGGGTCACTGATCACACCTGGCCAAGAGCTGTTGGCGGCGCTGTCCGCGCTGCGCCTGTTGCCGTTGACACTAGATAGATGCGCCAGGCGGCCAGCAGGGAACTCTGGATCATATCAAGGGGGCCGGGGAGGGGGGGGTTGGGGAGGGGGGGGTCGGGGGGGGGGGAAGTGCTGCGCGCTCGTGTCTGTCACCGTACATTCTTCCTGCCGTACATGGTCACTGTCGTGCTGCACACGAGCGCACGCGCACGAGCGCACGTGCGTGTGTGTGGTGGTGGGGGGGGGCGGAGGGATGCACGTGCGATCGGTCGGACGTGGCGGCCGGAGGGAGCTGCGCAGCGGCCGCCAACCGAAACTGCCTATCACTGACCATTGCCGGCCAACAACACTGAACATTGGAAAGTACGGGGCGGCCGTGCCGTGTGGTGGCGCTGCCCCCGCGACACCGATCCCTTGCTGACTGACGAACCAAAGAGATGCGCGTGCTGTGGGTGAGCACACACCTGGTGGGTGAGCACACAATATTGGTCCTTGGTTTGGGTCTTCCGGGTCTCTTCTCTATACACACACACGTGCGCGCGCGCGCGCGCGGGGATGCACACAGAATCGACGATAGGCGAGTCGCAATCGAGACATTGTATTCGGGGGGGTTGCTCGCAGGTGGCTAGGCACTGATTTTGGTCTGTGGGATATGTGTCCCCGCGGGCCCCTCGGTACTGTTCGCTCGTTCTTCCTTCATGTTGCAGACTCGGGGGCACATTCGCCTGTGTAGGGTTTGGTCGGACGGCCGCGCGGCTGCCGGCAGCCAGCGCCCCTCTCGTGGTGAACTTCTGATGACTTCTTTCTCGGCCACCGGCGCCGCCCCTCCGCACCCGGCATCGAACCCTGAGCCCGCTGTACCCGATAACGTGCGGCGCGGCTGCCGGCTGCCAGCGGGGAGGCTGCCAGCGTTTGCCTACGCGGGGTGGGAGGCTGCTAGCGGGGCGTTCGGGGGAATCAGTACCGTATGTGACCGCAGTCGGCGATCGGGGAGGCGGGCCCCCGCGGCAGGGCATGTCTTTGGAGCATATGCCTATAGGCAGCAGTGGGACCCGGGGCAGGGTCCGCAGTGCCTCAGGGGTCGACCGGGAGACCACCGGGGCGCGGCTGCCGGTGCTGGCCAGGGGGGCCACCGTCAGGCGGTGCCACAGCATCCATTCTTTTGTTTTGTTTTTGAGGTGCGAGGGCCGAGGGCTGTTTGTCACGGTGACGTCGAAGCGGGGCAGGGCCGCGCGGACACCTGACCTGACCTGGCCGGGGGGTCCTGCGGGCGGGTGCTCCCCACTGGCGGGTGCGACCGCCAGATCCGCACCCAAAACCGCCGGGGCCGCACCCCGGCAGTCCCGGTGGCCCCGTGTGGATGTCGGCCGGCCCGGACGGCTTCCACCGGAAGTTGTCCAAGTTGCAGTTTTGGGGGAAGTTGCGCGAGTTGCAGTTTTGGGGGAAGTTGCCCAAGGGACCTGCGTCGCGTTGGCGAGCTGCGTTGCCACACGTGTTCAAGCATGTGCGGCGCGGGGTTCCCACAGCGCTCCCACAGCAGCCCACGGACCGGCCCAGGCCGCCTCAAGACCGGGCCCAGGCAGGCGGCTGGCAGGCAGGCAGGCCGGGCCGGGCCTGGGGTTGCGTCATCGGTCGATGTACCGCATGGCGTTGGCCTGTTTGTCGCTTGGGGACACACTACAACGGTTACATGACAGCGCCCACCCAGTGCTGACGTGGCATCAGTGGTCCGGGTTAGTTGGCGCGGCTCGCGGCCTCTCCACCGTCTCCACAGTGCACCTGTCACCGATGACCCGCCGGGTCCACTGTAACACCATCAGTAATAATTAGTGAAGAGCAGGTGTGAGGGGAGAAGCGCGGGGGCCCGGGGCAGTGCGAGGGGCCCGGGGGAACCCCGTTCGGAGCTCAAGGGGCTTGCCGGGCGAGGGACCCGGACACCATGCCCGCCCTGGAGGTAGGGCCCCGATGATCCGCGGCGGGTCCGCTGCAACGCGCCGTCGTCCTCCTCGGTTGGAGCGAGCGTCTGTTGATTGCCGCCGTGCAGTTCAGAAGATCTAAACCAAGCTCAGTGGATGGACTCGATATCTGCCCGCGAGCTACCGGTAGCTGCTTTGGAACGGGGCTCCTGTCTGACGTATTGCAGAGCGCGCAGGGGAAGGCGGAGGTTCATGGACGGTAAATGACCAGTCGTGCGGCCTGGTGGACCAGGATGGGTGGTGGGCGTCCTCTTGGCGGCTGCAGCTACCGGGTCTCCGCTCGGATGCATGCGTACCCGACAGACAAGCAGTGAAACGCGGCCTCGCCAGGTGGCCAGCACAGCATCGGTCTGACGCGCCTCTCATGAGAGGCGATCCTGGCGCTTCAGTAACCTGGTGTGGTGGCCGGTATGGCTGCATGACCCGTTGAGCGTTGACCCCCCCCCCGCGGGTGATGGTGGATGGGTGTGCGGTCCTTGGCAGAGATGAGGCGGCTTTGAAGCTATCTGGGCCCGTTGGATCGCTTAGGGGTCCAACTTGTAACGGTTAAATAATGCAAAGCAAGGCAGTGCGGAGGGCAGGTTGACGACATTGCCCGCGTACAGGTCGGGGCAAACCCAGGTAGCCCCCGGTGCGCCCCCGTCCACTGCCAAAAGATTCGTGACACATGCATTTACGCATCAAATTTACACATGAAAGACCTCACAATTATTAAATGTTGACTGCATTTCCTCAGGGAACTGCCAAGTCCAAGAGCTGTGCCCTGCTTCGTACTGTACCGGTATAGGTATATACCGCCATTCTCGAACGATGGAACCCACAGTTCCAGTTCCGAATTCATTTTTGTCCACTAAAAGTAATGCAGTTACCGGTCTACATTTCGGCAAGTGTGAAGCCTGCGCGAACGAGGCCGGAACGCACCAACCGACGGTCAGACATCGGAAATATCAGGAACCTCAACGCCCGCTGGTTACGCACGGTCGCAAACATACAAATTAAGAAGACCGCTTTTTTAACTTAGTGCAAATTGGTTTGCGCTCCCCTCATTATTACTTCTTGCTTGCACCCACTGTTCTTCACGCAGCGCGCTGTACTCATGTGCGATTATCCACGCAAACCACATCAGATATACTATTTAATACCCCTCATAAGTAATGCGGCGTGTCAGGCAGTACGCCAGGGTGAATCCTGATGCGCGATTGTCCCGCAACGAACCCAAACTGTGCTGCAATAAAATGCTCCATGATGACAGTTGAGGAGCACTTCTAAGTGAGTCAAGGGCGGGTACTCATAGATGACATGCGCCCATCGGCTCCCTCTGCTGCTCTTGGGCGTTTCTGGCTCCCTCTCAGCTCACAGGCATTTAACTTATATATCAGAAATGAGGCAGAGCTTCCTGCGTCGCAACCCGCAACCGCCCGTCACCAAGGTTTGGGAAGTAACCCCCCTTTACCCGTGTGCCCGCCCTAACTAACTGCCTCCACCACCGCACACACTACTGCCGTCCCCAGGCCTCACAGCCCTCGGCTGCTTCAACCGTCAACCGCCAACCTCTATCCCTCGACGTACGGCAACTGCAAGCAGCGAGAGAGAGGGAGAAACAACTCGTTTTGGCAGCCGGCGGGCCGAGTAGGCCGCAACGGCGGCGGCGGCGGTGGTTGAACGGCGCTGGGCGACCCGACGGTAGCAGCAGGTATGCTCCCGGGACAACCGCTACAGCCGTCCAGACCGGCGCAGGCGACACCTATCAGCGGACTCAGATACTCATCCCCGGCGGTGTCCGGGACCGGCGCAGTTGGCGGCGGCGGCAGTGGGGTGCCGTACGGGCCCAGCGGGGATCTCCGGGCGGCGGCGGCGGCGGCGGCGGCGGGGACGCCAACGACGCCGACGGCCGCGCCGGGCGGATTGACAGGAGTGCCCGGGGGCGGGCTGGAGGTTGCAGCTGGAGGGTGTGGGAGCCTGCAGGAGCTGCCCCTCCCCTCGCTCACCCCTCCCGGACCCACACGTGGGTTGGCCAACCGCGGAACGCACCTGGCACCCGATCAACAGCAGCAGCACCCACAAAAGCTGCAGTCCCCAACCCAGTCCCGCCTGCAGCTGCAGCTGCAGCAACCTCAGCCCGCGGGGCTGGCGGCGGCGGCGACGGCGGCGGCGGCGGCGCAGCAGCAGCAGCCGCCGGACAGGACCGCCAACCCGATCACGACTAGCCCTGGCGGCGGCGGCGGCGGCGCCGGCGCCGGCGCCGGCGCGAGCCGGCGGGCAATCTTGCTGAGCCCCGTGGCGGATGCGCTGCTAGACGTGGAGGCCTCTACTCTGGCGCGGCAGCTGGGTGTGGGGAACGAAGAGGACGACGACGATGATGACGGGGAGGAGGAAGGGGACGGCGACGGGGCGGGGCCGGCGGAGGAGGACAACGACGGCGACGACGAGGCGGAGGAGGGCACGGGTGGTAAGGGCGCCACCAGTTTCCTCACGGGCCATTCAGTGGGGCGCGGTAGGGGCAGCCCTGTGAGAGCAGCCTCGGCTGCGGGGCCAGCGGGCCTGGACGGCGGCGGCGGTACGACAATGGCATCAACGGCGGCAGCGGTGCCGGAGGGCGGGCGCTCCGTGAGGGCTAGGTCGGGAGGTGCGGAGCACGGTGCGGCAGCAGCGGCGGATGTGGGGAGGCCGGGCGCGGCAGCTGCGGCGGCGGCAGCGGCGGCGGCGGCGGCGGCGGCGGGAGCAGAGGGCCCGGCGGGCGCGCCGCCACGGCGGCGGCCGTACCCGGGCATCCCGCGACAGCCCCGGCCCGACGAAGTGGGGCGCACCGAGTACTTCACCGCATGTGCGTGCTCCGTGTGGGTGTGTGGGAAAGAGATTCTGAGCCGGGAGACGTGTAAGCCTGTCGTACACATAAGAGGTAATGTAGGAAACCTCCCAGTCACCCAGAGGGCAGAGCACATCTAGGTAAGTACACATGTACATTGGCAGCTGGTTAGGGTGGGGCGTGTTCCTTCGCTAAACACACACGGTTCCTGCCTGGTGCCTGCCGTACCGACACAACAGCACCCTGTACGTCATCACCCGTACCCTCCCCCCGTTCTCCACACACATCCACGCACAGGCCCCGCCCAGGGCTTGGAGTACCAGACCATCCTGCGCGTGCACCGGCGGGCCATATTGTGCGGTGCCGTACGCAAATGCTCCAGGGGGGCCGGCGGCGGCGGCCGAGCCGCCGCCGCGGACCCCTCCGTCCACCCCGGCCACGGCCGCGCTCCCGGGCACGGCCCCAGGGGGCCCTCCTGGCTGCTGCTGAGCGGCGGCGAGGACGGCTACGTGCTGTGGGACTTGGGGCGGGGCCGGCCGCTGCTGGTGTCGCTGGAGGAGGAGGAGGAGGGCGAGCGGGAGGGCGGGGCGCCCTCGCGGACGGGGTCCGGGCAGCAGCAGCCGCAGCAGCCGCAGCAGCAGCAGCAGCAGCAGCCAGGGCCCGGGGGACCTGTTGGGCCGGCGGGGGGACTGTCGGCGTCGGGGGAGGCGGAGGTGGAGAGCCGCGCGACGGTCAGGTGCGTGGGTTCAGAAGGGGGTTCAGAAGGGGGTTCAGAAACAAACCCAAACTTGTGGGGGGGGTGGACGCCGATGCGTGGGCGGGTGCGGGGTGGGTGGTTGGCTGGTGCTGGTGGGTGTGGGGTGTAAGGAGAAGTACGCCGCGAGGGGGGAGGTGTCGAGAGGGGGTTTGGGGTTGGGGGTGGCGGCGGCATTCGGAGTCTGCATCCCACCCTCTGTTGGGCCTTATCGACATGACGAGGACGGGCAAGATGGCCGCAGGCAGGCGGGCAGGCGCAGAGGCAGCAAATCAATCCGTAAGTCGGTCAGTCATTCAGTCAGTCGGTCAGTCAGTCAGTCAGTCAGTCAGTAAGTCAGTCAGTCAGTCAGTAAGTCAGTCAGTCAGCCAGTCAGTCAGTCAGCCAGCCATCGGTTGTCGTCTCTGGGCCCTATTCCCCAGAGACGGGAACGGAGATGCAGTCCATCTCATCACGGCCCGGAGATGCAGTCCATGCCGTCCACCGGACTTGGGATCTCACATCACAGGGCCCCCACAAGCCCAGCCCCAATCCTTACCACCCAGCGGGTGTATGCGGCCGGCTTGCTTCCGGGCTGGTCCCTGGTTTTCGCCACCGGCGCCCGCACCAGCATCCACACTCACGTACGAGTCCCTCCACGGCCTCCTCCGCGCGTTGAGTTGCATCCCATGCCGTCCCGAGTACTCCCAACCTCGCGCCCCTTTTTGCCGTACCTACCGCAGGGCCCTTCCCGCCCGCCCCCCTGGAGCCACCAACCTCACCGCCATCAAGCAGCTGCTGTCCTTCCAGCTGAGGGCGGGGGGATCCGACTCGGACCCGGACGGCGAGCGGGACGACGGCGGCGGCGAGGCGCGCGTCTCGCCCGGCCGCCGCCCCGGGGCCGGCGGTACGGCAACCGGTGACGGCAGTGACATGGACGAGCGTACTGCGGCGGCCTGGCAGGTGGGGGCCAGAGATGGGGGTGTGTACATGTCTCGTGCATGTTCTGGTTCCTCAGTTTCCTGAGGCCGCCGCGCGGCCCCCGGCCAGGCATCCTGCCACCGCGCGCGATGAAGATCCACCTGCGGCCTTTTCCGTCACAGCCATCGCCACCTTCGAACCTCCGCCTCACTTTGTTGGACTGGAGTTGCTCTGAGGTTACTCCTCTCATTTCATTGTGCCAGCCTTGCCGCTGACCCGACCCGACCCGCCGGCTCTCCCCTCCCCTCCTCCTCCCCTCTGCCCTCTCCCCTCCCCTCCTCCTGCCTGCCCCTCTCCTCCTCCCCTCCCCTCCTCCTGCCCGCCCCTCCCCTCTCCTCTCCCTTCCCCTCCTCCCTCCGCCCCTCGCCTCCTCCCTCCCTTCCCCCCAGGGCGCCTCCTACCGCAACATGATCACGGCGGTGGCCTTCGTGTCCGACCACCGGTGGGCCACGTGCCACCCAGGCGGGGCCATACGGGTGTGGGCGGCGGACGAGGTGAGCGCGGGGGGCCCGAGGGGGCCGAGGGGGCTGAGGCCCGGGAGGGGGATGAGGGAGCTGCGGCGAAGTTGGCGCGGAGGGATAGCTGGCTGTGCCGTGCTGTGCTGTGCCGTGCCGTGCTGTGCTGTGCTGTGCTGTGCTGTGCTGTGCTGTGCCGTGCCGTGCTATGCCCTATTCAGGGCGTTTTGGCTTTAACACCTAATTACCTTCTACCTACCTACCTACCTACCTACCTACCTACCTACCTACCTACCTACCTGCCTACCTACCTACCTACCTACCTACCTACCTACCTACCTACCTACCTACCTACCTACCTACCTACCTACCTACCTACCAGCCCTCCCGACGGCTCGGGCCCCCGGCATAACCGACGTGCACTTACATGTACGGCATGAACACGCACTGCCCCGCCCCCTAGACTTACTCCTCGGCCACCCTGGAGCGCACCCTGCACGGGCACGTGGGGTACATCAACAACATCGCGTCGTACGGTGGCGGGCGGTACGGCATCACGACGGGGCTCGACACCACCGCGCGCAACTGGGACCTGGTGGAGGGCCGCCAGCTGTCCCTCTTCGGCGAGCACGAAAACGAGGTGTGTGGGTGGAGAGCTGTAAACATTTACAGCGGTCACTCTGAAGGTTCGGTTCAACTGCTTCGCCGAGCGGGCAAGACGAAGGGTGTGCGCATTAGAGGGGACCGAGCCGCGAGGTTTGTGGGTGGCCCGTTGCAAGAGGTAGAAACGAGAGCACCACCCTCCGCCCCTCGGCCCGTCGCGCCGCAACACCGGCGCCACCTAACCCTGCAAACCCGCCCGCCCGCCCTCCCGCCCTCGCCGCAGGTCACGGCGGTGGCTGTGATGGAGAGCGGCCGCATGGCGTTCACGGCCGCGGAGGTGGTCCCCGAGGTGGCGTCCGCCATGCTGTGGGACCCTGCCTCGGGTGAGCGGGCGGGCAGGGGCAGCCGGGGCGGGGGGGATGGGAGGGACCCCAGCTGGGCCCGCGGCGCGCGCGTGTTTGAATGTTGAATGTAACCGTTCCGTCCGAGTTGGCATTCCCTCATAGCGCTTGCTGGGAGCTGCTGCGCGCAGTGTGTTTCGTCGTCTTCGCCATGTCTTCCGGCCTCCGAGGGAGGGAGGGCAGGCGGGCGGGCGGGGCTGGAGCCGGGGGTTGGCAGGAGTGAGGAAGACGTCCGCCCGCAGCGTGTGTTATCAAAGAGAAAAGCTGAGCCGCGAACAAGCAGACCCGTGTCCAGCAATGCAACCGACGACTGAGACCGAGACCAGAGTTACCAATATGCCAGGGCGAAATATGTCGTCCATAAGGAGTCCCAAGGTGGTGTAGGCCGTGATGCTGCAGCGCCCCGTATCGTTGTCGAGCGCCGGTGGGCGCCGGGACGCCAGCAGAAGCAGCGGCTATGACGTCGTAGGCTAATGCAGATGAAAACTCTACTAAGCTACCTACTGATCCTAAGGTGCAGCAAAAGCAAGGGCGTATGCGTCAACAGCGCGTGCAATGCCGACAGCAAGCAAGTGCCCGGCACAACCGTCCCAGCCCGTGCAGAAGGAAAAGATACGAGCTCCCCACTACGCCGGAAGCCCAAGCGCGCAAATGCATGCTGCGCGCCGGGGATGCAGTTGGGCGGCGGGTGGGGGGCAACCGGGGGCAATAACAGGCGCAGGGGCAGCGGGGGCAACCACCGGCGCAGGGGCAACAACAGACGCAAGGGCAAGAACAGGCGCCGGGGGCACGCGGGCGGGAGAAACCCAGGTGTGGCGCGTCCAAGAAAGACACCACGTAGACGACCCGCCACGGCGGCAGCGGGGACGCGAAAAGCTCGCGGTGGTCGACGGCTGACAAGAAGCTGGCGCGCTGCGCAAGGATGGCCGCCACGATGGGGTTGGGTGTCGGGTTGGCGGGGCTGATCACTCCCTGAACGCGCGTCGTAACACGCGCGCGTGGCTCCAGTGCCTCGGCGACCACCGTGGCGTTTAGCTCCGCCGCGCGCGCCTGGAAGGCTTCGAGTTCCTGCAGCCTGTGGGCCATGCGTGTGCACCTAACACGCGCCTAGGAGGACCCCCGCACCGCGACAAACCGGAAACCAGGAAAAGAAGAAACGTTGGGTGAGCGCCGGCGAGGTTAAGGACGAGCGGCTTGCTGGCTGATTGACTTGCTGCTCCACCCACAATGGCAGCGAAACGCCGTCGGCCCAGAGCGAGCTGCTGCTACCCGCAGCGTGTGTGTGTGCGTGTGTGTGCGTGTGCGTGCGCGCCGTCCGGCGCTCCTGTGCCGTACATGCCGTTGAGCGATTGGTTGTTTGGACAGTTGGAAGGTAATGATGAGGTATTTGTCCCCGACTGAGACCGTCTGGAATTTGACTCTCTCGTCGGGTCAAGTCGCTGCGGAGGGCGCATGATATGGCACAACCCACCCACCCACCCCCACGGATGTGCACACATATGCAATTATACACATACTTAGGCACCATCCGGGGGCTTTTGTATTTCTGAAAGGTTATTTGTCGGGAATCGACAGACGGTACGGTACCGTTTTGCCCAATGGTGGCTGAGGTGGAGTGGCGGAGGCGGGGCCGGAGGTGGCGGCGGTGGCGCCGCGGAGGCCGCAGTGGCGCCCCGGCGATGGTTGGAGCTCTCGTGTATGTCGTACAAGATGGCGACGTAGGGGTGATTTGAATTCGAATTTAGTCCAGTCGGACTGGACCTGTACTTCGTTCTAAGGCGGAGCTGCTTGGCTGCCGTGGCGCTATGCAAACACGCCAGAAAGGTGTGCGTCTGTACAGACATGTACTGCTGTACGACTGTACGACTGCGCAAATGTAGAAAGCATGGGTCATCTTGCACACTTGTGACCGCCGCACCCCATCTCTCCTCACCCGCACCCCACCCACTCACTTTTCTTATACGGTACATACACACACACACACAGTAGCACACGGTCTGTTGCTTTCAGTTGGGTATATTGCGGTTACAACGAGAGGATCGAGGGGGCGGCGGGTGGAGGGGCAAGCAAGCCTGGAAGCAGGGAGTGGGGAGTGGGGGTTGAAGCGAGGTGACAAACCCAGAAGTGGGTGGCGGCGTGTGTATGCGCGTGTGGGGGGGGTGGGGAGGGAGCTAGCAGTTCTTCCATTTTCCCCTCCATCCCCTCGTCCCGCCGTCCCTCGCCGCACTCCTCGCCCGACCGCTCCCTCCCTCCACCCCCTCCCTTCCCCAACCCCCCGCCCCTCGCCTCCCGCCCCCCTCTCCCCCCTCTCCAGGCAAGCTGCTCCACACGCTGTTGGGCCACCACGGCTGGCTGTTCGGACTGGCTCTCAGCGAGCGCAGGAAGATCGCGGCGGCGGTGGGGGAGCATGCCACCCTGTTCATCTGGAACACGGATACGGGTGGGTGGGTGGGTGGGTGGGTGATATGGGTGGATATGGGGTGGAGCCGCGCCGTGGAGAGCCTTTGCGGGGATGGATGACCGGATGCCAAGTTCCATTCCGCACTTCCTTGTCCATCTGCTGGTGGTGTTGGCCACAGCGCCAACGTGCCATACACACGCGCGCGGGCTCCCTCCCCTCCTCCCTCCCCTCCCCGACCTCCTCACCTAGCTCCCCTCCCCGACTTGCCTGTCCTTCTTCCCCTCCCCTGCTCCCTCCCCCACACCTCACCGACTTCCTCCCCTCCCCTCCGCTCCCTCCCTTCCCCCCCCCCCAGGTGATCTGCTGCTGTCCAAGGTGGTGGCCAACGACGGGCTCCAGCGCTGGGCCTCCATCAACAGCGACGGCAACTTCCTGTGCTTCGGATCCGCGGTGCGGAGGGCGAAGGGCCAGAGGGCAGTAGGCAGGGGGCGGGGGGCCGCATGGGAGGGGGCGGGGGCCGCGGGGGAGGGGGCGGGGGCCTAAGGAAGGGGCGGGGGCCGCGGGGGAAGGTGCGGGAAGGTCGCCGTATGTTTGGAGCTCCGAGACCTGAGTTCCCAGGGCGCGGTGTCACCCCGCATGACTGCGTGTACGTGTACATGCACATGTGAACCTGCCCGAGTCGGTCGCCGCAATCTGTGCCTGTCGTACGTGTACGACTGCAGGAGGGTGTCGTACGTGTCGTGGAGACGTACTACGGGTGTGAGCTGGCCCGCTTCGACTCCACGTGGGTGGACCCCGACTTCCACTCCATCAGCGCGTGCTTCTTCTGCGACGACGAGGTGGGTGCGCGCCGCGTCCTCAGCATGTCAGCAAGTGAGACCTCCTAGTGCCCCGCCCCTTCCTTCCTTCCTTCCTTCCTTCCTACCGACCTCAGGCAGGCAGGCAGGCAGGCTGTGAAACCGCACCCCAGGCCCGGGCGCCCCGCACACCTCTGAACCAACACAACGGCCCGAAATAATCCCCCACCCCACACGCCAACCTACACCCCCACGCCCCGTCCCCACCCCGTCCCCACCCCGTCCCCACCCCGTCCCCGAGCTCCGGCCAGTCGGTCCCGCCCGCGCTCACCCGCCCTTACGTCAAAAAAGACAGCGATACCGAAACAGAGCCGCCCGCCCGTGGCGTCCCCCCCTTCGCCCTTCCACCAAATAACCTTTACATCCCCCCGGCCCCCACCCCCACCCCCACCCTCCACCCCCCACCCCCCCCGTAAACGCCCTCAGCTGCACGACGACCCGGAGCACTGGACCAACAAGTTCCTGTCACTCCAGGGAGACGCCGACGTAGGTGCCGTACTGCGGCGGGCTCCTCCGTCCCGATCTGTTGTTGTTGTTGTGGTGGTGGTGGTGGTGGTGGTGGTGGTCTCTCATGCCTTCGCACCGCACAGACGTCCCCTTGTGGTTCCGGAGCCGGCACTGGAAACCTCCGGAGTCGGCGCCACGTCTCCTTCCGTCCGTCCTTAGGCTTGCGGTGCTCAACACCAAACAACCCGTTAAGAGTGCGAACACTCATCCTCGAGACTGTCTGCACCCGCCCCCATCACACCCTCTCGACCCTTCTTCCAGCTCCTCCTTTTCCTCCCCCTCCTTTCCTTCCGCCCCTCCGAATCGTTCCCTCACCCCCCATTGCCCATCGTTTCCCACCTTCCCCTCTCCTACCCTCCCCTTCTCCTCCCCTTGTCCTCCCCTCTCCTACCCTCCCCTTCTCCTCCCCTTGTCCTCCCCTCCCTTCCCTGGCAGCTAAGTTCCCTCTTCCGGCCGCTAGCCACCTCCGCCTCCGGCCGCAACCTCAGCGCCGCCGCAGCAGCAACCCCCCTGGGAGGGGCCGCCGGCGGCAAGCAGCAGCAGCAGCAGCAGCAGACCGCGGCGGGCTCCAACGGCCTGGTAGTGGGGGCGGGCGGCGCCCTGTCCCTCCCGGGGGCCCTGTCCACATTGGGTGGCGTGGGAGCCGCCTCCGTGGCCCCCACCGGCAACCTGGCGGCGAATTCGGTGGCGTTTGGGGCCGTCGGAGGTGCCAGCGCCGGCCACCGCAGCGCCGTTCGCGCGAGGGTGCTGCACAGCGTGAGGGCGGCGGCGGCCCTGTAAGCGGCGGCGGGTTGGGTCGAGCGGGGTCGCGCGGGGTGGGGTGGCATGTGCGGGGTGGGGTGGGGTGGGGTGGGGTGGGGTGGGGTGGGGTGGGGTGGGGTGGGGTGGGGTGGGGTGGGGTGGGGTGGGGTGGGGTGGGGTGGGGTGGGGTGGGTGGGGTGGGGTGGGGTGGGGTGGGGTGGGGTGGGGTGGGGTGGGGTGGGGTGGGGTGGGGTGGGGTGGGGTGGGGTGGGGTGGGTGGGGTGGGGTGGGGTGGGGTGGGGTGGGGTGGGGTGGGGTGGGGTGGGGTGGGGTAAGGATTGGGGTGGGGTGCCCCGGTTGGGGCCCGTTGTAAGATGCGCGATGTACGGGGCTGCGGATCCGCTTATGCAGCGTGGTGTGAGCGGGGAGGCTGCGGCTGCCACCGATAACCCGGGGGGCCCCACTTTTATTGGTTTACTCGGTGACGCGATCGGCCTATGCATGACCCCAGTCATCTCCCCACCGCGCAACGCCTCGTCCCCTCCCTTTCCTCCCCTCCCCTCCCCTCCCCCCCTCCCCCCCTCCCCGGGGCTTGACAGCGCCGCCATCGGCCGCGCGGCTGCCGCGGGGGGTCCCAACCACGACGCTGACGACGAGTTCCAGGTACGGGATGTACGGCAGGACGGTGCGTGTGTGGCATGTACGGGACCAAATAGCCGCCGAGAACGCGTCACTCCTTCTTTCTCGCGAGGCGCCGCGCTCGACAGGGGTGCCCCTCCCCCTCCCCGCCATCGGGGCCTCCCTTTGCTCCCCTGGTGTCTGTTGACCTCGGCTGTCTCCAGAATTTGAATTTGGATTCCAGTTCCGGGGTTCCGGGTCCGGTTGGCGTCGCGGGTTTTCATTATGCGGTGCAGACTGGCGCCGTCTGTCGCACCACAACAGAATGGGGCCACACCCACCTGAACCCAGATTCGTTGGTGGTGGATACCCCTTCTTTTGGAGCCCACATGGCTTCGGCGGTGTGTTGGGTGGGACGCAGGATGATGTTGACGGCGACGACGAGGCGGGGCCCGGCTGCGGCGCCGGCAGCGGCACCGGCGGCGCGTCTAAGGTGTTCGCCGCCGTCAAGGCGCTCTCCGTCACCTCCGCCGCCCGCGCCTCCCACGGCGGCGGCGGCGGCGGCGGCGGCCCGGGGCGGCGCACGATCGCCTCCCGGCGGGTGGCGCCGCTGCCCGCCCGACTGGAGCGCGTCACCGGTGACCCCAAGGCGGTGTGTGGGGCGGCGGGGGCGGGGGGCGGGGGTATGGGTGGGTGGGTGGGTGGGTGGGTGGATGGGAGGGGGAGGGTGGGTGGGTGGATGGGAGGGGGAGGGTGGGTGGGTTGGTGGGGCGGCGGAAGGCGAGAGGACGGTCCACGTAATGCAGCGAGGGCGCCCGCACCTTTGCTAGCGGCCAGCTGAGGGGATGTCGGACACTTGCTTGGAGCGTGAGGAAGCGGGGAGGGGAGAGCAGCTGGGTGGTCGGTGGGGAGTGGTCACCGCTGAGCGGGGAGGGCCCCGGTAACGTCGGCCCCCATTTTCGCTCCCCCTCCAAGGAGAGGAGACATTTGATCGTTTCTGTGTTTAGACCGTGTTCCTTGACGTCGACGTTTCTCACCCCCTCCGGCTTCCTGAAACCCAACCGCCGTCGCCAACCCCCCTCCTTCCCTGCGACGCAGTCGTTCCCTGCGACGCAGTCCGTTGCTGCTCCTGGCAGCCTCCCCGCCGGGCCCCCAGCCGCCGCCGCCGCCACCTCGGCCGCCACAGCCGGTGGCGGCGGTGGCGGCGGCGGCGGCCTCCCTATCAAGACTGCTCGCTTCTCCCTGCCCGACCCTGAGGACACCGCCGACCTGCCCAAACCCAAAGGGGCCAAGCCCGGAGGCGGCGGAGGCGGAGGCGGCGGCGGCGGAGGCGGGGCAGAGACGGACGGCGCCGAGTCGGGTGGGGCGGTGCCGCAGCCGGCGGCGCTGCTGTCCATCACCGGGGGCTCTACTTCGCCGCAGATCTCCGTACGGGCGATGAAGAGGATGAAGTCCGGCGTAGTCGGCGGCGGAGGGGCAGGCGGCGGCGGCGGAGGAGGAGGAGGGTGGCTTGTGGGTCGCGCGAGTGCAGAATCGCCCGCCACTAGCATGCGGCGGCGCCGTACCTCGACGAACGCCATCACTGGCGGCGGCGGCGGCGGCGGCGTGGCGTCTCGCCCGGCGAGTGCCGGCGGCGTGCTGACGGCGTGGGGTGGCGGCGCCGTAGGGCCGCGGCACGGGAGCGTGCTGGGGCTGGTGCCGGCGATGCCGGGGAGCGCGGCGGCGGGGGCGACGGCGGCGGCGGCGGCGGCGGCGGCGGCGGCGGCGGCGGCGGGGAACAGCGTCGTTAGTGCGACGGGCATCAGCCGATCCGGCCCCAGCGGGAATCTGCAGGACATGCTGGGCCATCGGTGAGTTGAGGCGGCCCAGGGAAGGGTGGCTAGGACTGTAGATGAACCGAGCTGGTCCACCTCCCAAGCCGTCACAACTGCGGCGGCGCCGCTGACGCACTGCCGTACGACCTGACCTCGTACCACCTTGTCGTACCGCTAGGGATGCCACGGAGCTGGAGATTTCCCCTTTCGGACGGCGCATCGTTTCTCTGTCTGGCGACGGCACGGTGAGGCGTGTGTGTGTGTGTGTGTGTGTGTGTGTGTGTGTGTGTGTGTGTGTGTGGTGTGTGTGTGTGTGT